>CM042694.1:526149041-526749041 GCA_023614405.1 Avena insularis
TTCTCTTTAGAGACCACTCATGGATCCACCAGTGTCATTGCATGTGTGTTCTTTTTACTAACAACAACCAGAGTCATTGCATGTGTGATCATTTCACATAGCACATATGGATCCACCAGTGTCATTGCATGTGTGTTCTTTTTACTAACAACAACTGGAGTCATTGCATGTGTGTTCTTTTCACATACCACATACGGATCCACCAGTGTCATTGCATGTGTGGTCTTTTCACAATCCACCTATGGATCCACCAGTGTCATTGCATGTGTGTTCTTTTTACTAACAACAACCAGTGTCATTGCATGTGTGTTCTTTTCACATACCATATATGGATCCACCAGTGTCATTGCATGTGTGTTCTTTTCACAGTCCACCTATGGATCCACTAGTGTCATTGCATGTGTGTTCTTTTTGCTAACAAAAACTGGAGTCATTTCATGACTGTTCTTTTCACATACCACATATGGATCCACCTGTGTCATTGAAATGTGAGTTCTCTTCAGAGACCACACATGGATCCACCAGTGTCATTACATGTGTGTTCTTTTTACTAATAACAACTGGAGTCATTGCATGTGTGTTCTTTTCACATACCACATATGGATCCACTAGTGTCATTGCATGTGTGCTCTTTTCACAATCCACCTATGGATCCACCAGAGTCATTGCATGTGTGTTCTTTTTACTAACAACAACCAGTGTCATTGCATGTGTGTTCTTTTCACATACCATATATGGATCCACCAGTGTCATTGCATGTGTGTTCTTTTCACAGTCCACCTATGGATCCACCAGTGTCATTGCATGTGTGTTCTTTTTACTAACAACAACTAGAGTCATTTCATGATTGTTCTTTTCACATACCACATATGTATCCACCAGTGTCATTGAAATGTGTGTTCTCTTCAGACACCACACTTGGATCCACCAGTGTCATTACATGTGTGTTCTTTTTACTAACAACAACTGGAGTCATTGCATGTGTGTTCTTTTCACATACCACATATGGATCCACTAGTGTCATTGCATGTGTGCTCTTTTCACAGTCCACCTATGGATCCACCAGTTTCATTGCATGTGTGTTCTTATTACTAACAACAACTAGAGTCATTGAAATGTGTGTTCTTTTCACATACCACCTATGGATCCACCAGTGTCATTGCATGTGTGTTCTTTTCACAATCCACCTATGGATCCACCAGTGTCATTGCATGTGTGTTCTTTTTACTAACAACAACTAGAGTCATTGCATGTGTGTTCTTATCACATACCACATATGGATCCACCAGTGTCATTGCATGTGTGTTCTTTTCACATACCACATATGGATCCACCAGTGTCATTGCCTGTGTGTTCTTTTCACATACCACATATGGATCCACCAGTGTCATTGCATGTGTGTTCTTTTCACAATCCACCTATGGATCCACCAGTGTCATTACATGTGTGTTGTTTTTACTAACAACAACTAGAGTCATTTCATGACTGTTCTTTTCACATACCACATATGTATCCACCAGTGTCATTGAAATGTGTGTTCTCTTCAGAGACCACACTTGGATCCATCAGTGTCATTACATGTGTGTTCTTTTTACTAACAACAACTGGAGTCATTGCATGTGTGTTCTTTTCACATACCACATATGGATCCACCAGTGTCATTGCATGTGTGCTTTTTTCACAATCCACCTATCGATCCACCAGTGTCATTGCATGTGTTTTCTTTTTACTAACAACAACCAGAGTCATTGAAATGTGTGTTCTTTTCACATACCACCTATGGATGCACTAGTGTCATTGCATGTGTGTTCTTTTCACAATCCACCTATGGATCCACCAGTGTCATTGCATGTGTTTTCTTTTTACTAACAACAACTAGAGTCATTGCATGTGTGTTCTTTTCACATACCACATATGGATCCACCAGTGTCATTGCATGTGTGTTCTTTTCACATACCACATATGGATCCACCAGTGTCATTGCATGTGTCTTCTTTTCACAATACACACATGGATCCACCAGTGTCATTGCATGTGTGTTCTTTTTACTAACAACAACTGGAGTCATTTCATGTGTGTTCTTTTCACATACCACATATGGATCCACCGGTGTCATTGAAATGTGTGTTCTCTTTAGAGACCACTCATGGATCCACCAGTGTCATTGCATGTGTGTTCTTTTTACTAACAACAACCAGAGTCATTGCATGTGTGATCATTTCACATAGCACATATGGATCCACCAGTGTCATTGCATGTGTGTTCTTTTCACAATCCACACATGGATCCACTAGTGTCATTGCATGTGTGTTCTTTTTACTAACAACAACTGGAGTCATTGCATGTGTGTTCTTTTCACATACCACATATGGATCCACCAGTGTCATTGCATGTGTGGTCTTTTCACAATCCACCTATGGATCCACCAGTGTCATTGCATGTGTGTTCTTTTTACTAACAACAACAACCAGTGTCATTGCATGTGTGTTCTTTTCACATACCATATATGGATCCACCAGTGTGATTGCATGTGTGTTCTTTTCACAGTCCACCTATGGATCCACTAGTGTCATTGCATGTGTGTTCTTTTGCTAATAACAACTGGAGTCATTTCATGACTGTTCTTTTCACATACCACATATGGATCCACCTGTGTCATTGAAATGTGTGTTCTCTTCAGAGACCACACATGGATCCACCAGTGTCATTACATGTGTGTTCTTTTTACTAATAACAACTGGAGTCATTGCATGTGTGTTCTTTTCACATACCACATATGGATCCACTAGTGTCATTGCATGTGTGCTCTTTTCACAATCCACCTATGGATCCACCAGTGTCATTGCATGTGTGTTCTTTTTACTAACAACAACCAGTGTCATTGCATGTGTGTTCTTTTCACATACCATATATGGATCCACCAGTGTCATTGCATGTGTGTTCTTTTCACAGTCCACCTATGGATCCACTAGTGTCATTGCATGTTTGTTCTTTTTGCTAACAACAACTGGAGTCTTTTAATGACTGTTCTTTTCACATACCACATATGGATCCACCTGTGTCATTAAAATGTGTGTTCTCTTCAGAGACCACATGGATCCTGATGTCATTACATGTGTGTTCTTTTACTAATAACAACTGAGTTATTGCATGTGTGTTCTTTTCACATACCACATATGGATCCACTAGTGTCATTGCATGTGTGCTTTTCACAATCCACCATGGATCCACCAAAGTGTCATTGCATGTGTGGTTTTTTTACTAACAACAACTAGAGTCATTGAAATGTGTGTTCTTTTCACATACCACCTATGGATCCACCAGTGTCATTGCATGTGTGTTGTTTTCACAATCCACCTATGGATCTACCAGTGTCATTGCATGTGTGTTCTTTTTACTAATAACAAACAGAGTCATTGCATGTGTGTTCTTTTCACATACCACATATGCATCCACCAGTGTCATTGCATGTGTGTTCTTTTCATAATCCACCTATGGATCCACCAGTGTCATTGCATGTGTGTTCTTTTTACTAACAACAACTGGAGTCATTTCATGCTGTTCTTTTCACATACCATATATGGATCCATCAGTGTCATTGAAATGTGTGTTCTCTTTAGAGACCACACTTGGATCCACCAGTGTCATTGCATGTGTGTTCTTTTGACTAACAACAACCAGAGTTATTGAAATGTGTGTTCTCTTCAGAGACCACACATGGATCCACCAGTGTCATTGCATGTGTGTTCTTTTACTAACAACAACAGTGTCATTGCATGTGTGTTCTTTTCAAATACCACATATGGATCCACCAGTGTCATTGCATGTGTGTTCTCTTCAGAGACCACACATGGATCCACCAGTGTCATTGCATGTGCGTTCTTGTCACTAACAACAACCAGAGTCATTGCATGTGTTTTTTTTTCACATACTAGATATGGATCCACCGGTGTCATTGCATGTGTTTTCTTTTCACAATCCACCTATGGATCCACCAGTGTCATTGCATGTGTGTTCTGTTTACTAACAACAACTGGAGTCATTTCATGACTGTTCTTTTCACATACCACATATGTATCCACAAGTGTCATTGAAATGTGTGTTCTCTTCAGACACCACACTTGGATCCACCAGTGTCATTACATGTGTGTTCTTTTTACTAACAACAACTGGAGTCATTGCATGTGTGTTCTTTTCACATACCACATATGGATCCACTAGTGTCATTGCATGTGTGCTCTTTTCAGAGTCCACCTATGGATCCACCAGTGTCATTGAATGTGTGTTCTTATTACTAACAACAACTAGAGTCATTGAAATGTGTGTTCTTTTTCACATACCACCTATGGATCCACCGGTGTCATTGCATGTGTGTTCTTTTCACATACCACATATGGATCCACCAGTGTCATTGCATGTGTGTTCTTTTTATAATCCACCTATGCATCCACCAGTGTCATTGCATGTGTGTTCTTTTTACTAACAACAAATGGAGTCATTTCATGCTGTTCTTTTCACATACCATATATGGATCCACCAGTGTCATTAAAATGTGTGTTCTCTTTAGAGACCACACATGGATCCACCAGTGTCATTGCATGTGTGTTCTTTTTACTAACAACAACCAGAGTTATTGAAATGTGTGTTCTCTTCAGAGACCACACATGGATCCACCAGTGTCATTGCATGTGTGTTCTTTTACTAACAACAACCAGTGTCATTGCATGTGTGTTCTTTTCAAATACCACATATGGATCCACCAGTGTCATTGCATGTGTGTTCTCTTCAGAGACCACACATGGATCCACCAGTGTCATTGCATGTGCGTTCTTGTCACTAACAACAACCAGAGACATTACATGTGTGTTCTTTTCACATACTAGATATGGATCCACCAGTGTCATTGCATGTGTTTTCTTTTCACAATCCACCTATGGATCCAGCAGTGTCATTGCATGTGTGTTCTTTTTACTAACAACAACTAGAGTCATTTCATGACTGTTCTTTTCACATACCACATAGGTATCCACCAGTGTCATTGAAATGTGTGTTCCCTTCAGAGACCACACTTGGATCCACCAGTGTCATTACATGTGTGTTCTTTTTACTAACAACAACTAGAGTCATTTCATGTGTGTTCTTTTCAAATACCACATATGGATCCACTAGTGTCATTCCATGTGTACTCTTTTCACAATCCACCTATGGATCCACCAGTGTCATTGCATGTGCGTTCTTATTACTAACAACAACTAGAGGCATTGAAATGTGTGTTCTTTTCACATACCACCTATGGATCCACCAGTGTCATTGCATGTGTGTTCTTTTCACAATCCACCTATGGATCCACCAGTGTCATTGCATGTGTGTTCTTTTTACTAACAACAACTAGAGTCATTGCATGTGTGTTCTTTTCACATACCACATATGGATCCACCAGTGTCATTGCATGTGTGTTCTTTTCACAATCAACCTATGGATCCACCAATGTCATTGCATGTGTTTTCTTTTCACATACCACGTATGGATCCACCGGTGTCATTGAAATGTGTGTTCTCTTTAGAGACCACTCATGGATCCACCAGTGTCATTGCATGTGTGTTCTTTTTACTAAAAACAACCAGAGTCATTGCATGTGTGATCATTTCACATAGCACATATGGATCCACCAGTGTCATTGCATGTGTGTTCTTTTCACAATCCACACATGGATCCACCAGTGTCATTGGATGTGTGTTCTTTTTACTAACAACAACTGGAGTCATTGCATGTGTGTTCTTTTCACATACCACATACGGATCCACCAGTGTCATTGCATGTGTGGTCTTTTCACAATCCACCTATGGATCCACCAGTGTCATTGCATGTGTGTTCTTTTCACATACCACATATGGATCCACCGGTGTCATTGCATGTGTGTTCTTTTCACAATCCACACATGGATCCACCAGTGTCATTACATGTGTGTTCTTTTTTCCTAATAACAACTGGAGTCATTGCAGTGTGTTCTTTTCACATACCACATATGGATCCACTAGTGACATTGCATGTTTGCTCTTTTCACAATCCACCTATGGATCCACCAGTGTCATTGCATGTGTGTTCTCTTTACTAACAACAACCAGTGTCATTGCTTGTGTGTTCTTTTCACATACCATATATGGATCCACCAGTGTCATTGCATGTGTGTTGTTTTTACTAACAACAACTAGAGTCATTTCATGACTGTTCTTTTCTCATACCACATATGTATCCACCAGTGTCATTGAAATGTGTGTTCTCTTCAGACACCACACTTGGATCCACCAGTGTCATTACATGTGTGTTCTTTTTACTAACAACAACTGGAGTCATTGCATGTGTGTTCTTTTCACATACCACATATGGATCCACTAGTGTCATTGCATGTGTGTTCTTTTCACATACCACATATGGATCCACCAGTGTCATTGCCTGTGTGTTCTTTTCACATACCACATATGGATCCACCAGTGTCATTGCATGTGTGTTCTTTTCACAATCCACCTATGGATCCACCAGTGTCATTGCATGTGTGTTGTTTTTACTAACAACAACTAGAGTCATTTCATGACTGTTCTTTTCACATACCACATATGTATCCACCAGTGTCATTGAAATGTGTGTTCTCTTCAGAGACCACACTTGGATCCATCAGTGTCATTACATGTGTGTTCTTTTTACTAACAACAACTGGAGTCATTGCATGTGTGTTCTTTTCACATACCACATATGGATCCACCAGTGTCATTACATGTGTGCTTTTTTCACAATCCACCTATCGATCCACCAGTGTCATTGCATGTGTGTTCTTTTTACTAACAACAACCAGAGTCATTGAAATGTGTGTTCTTTTCACATACCACCTATGGATGCACTAGTGTCATTGCATTTGTGTTCTTTTCACAATCCACCTATGGATCCACCAGTGTCATTGCATGTGTTTTCTTTTTACTAACAACAACTAGAGTCATTGCATGTGTGTTCTTTTCACATACCACATATGGATCCACCAGTGTCATTGCATGTGTGTTCTTTTCACATACCACATATGGATCCACCAGTGTCATTGCATGTGTGTTCTTTTCACAATCCACACATGGATCCACTAGTGTCATTGCATGTGTGTTCTTTTTACTAACAACAACTGGAGTCATTGCATGTGTGTTCTTTTCACATACCACATACGGATCCACCAGTGTCATTGCATGTGTGGTCTTTTCACAATCCACCTATGGATCCACCAGTGTCATTGCATGTGTGTTCTTTTTACTAACAACAACCAGTGTCATTGCATGTGTGTTCATTTCACATAGCACATATGGATCCACCAGTGTCATTGCATGTGTGTTCTTTTCACAATCCACACATGGATCCACCAGTGTCATTGGATGTGTGTTCTTTTTACTAACAACAACTGGAGTCATTGCATGTGTGTTCTTTTCACATACCACATACGGATCCACCAGTGTCATTGCATGTGTGGTATTTTCACAATCCACCTATGGATCCACCAGTGTCATTGCATGTGTGTTCTTTTCACATACCACATATGGATCCACCGGTGTCATTGCATGTGTGTTCTTTTCACAATCCACACATGGATCCACCAGTGTCATTACATGTGTGTTCTTTTTTACTAATAACAACTGGAGTCATTGCAGTGTGTTCTTTTCACATACCACATATGGATCCACTAGTGACATTGCATGTTTGCTCTTTTCACAATCCACCTATGGATCCACCAGTGTCATTGCATGTGTGTTCTTTTTACTAACAACAACCAGTGTCATTGCATGTGTGTTCTTTTCACATACCATATATGGATCCACCAGTGTCATTGCATGTGTGTTCTTTTCATAGTCCACCTATGGATCCACTAGTTTCATTGCATGTGTGTTCTTTTTGCTAACAACAACTGGAGTCATTTCATGGCTGTTCTTTTCACATACCACATATGGATCCACCTGTGTCATTGAAATGTGTGTTCTTTTCACATACCACATATGGATCCACTAGTGTCATTGCATGTGTGCTCTTTTCACAATCCACCGATGGATCCACCAGTGTCATTGCATGTGTGGTTTTTTTACTAACAACAACTAGAGTCATTGAAATGTGTGTTCTTTTCACATACAACCTATGGATCCACCAGTGTCATTGCATGTGTGTTGTTTTCACAATCCACCTATGGATCTACCAGTGTCATTCCATGTGTGTTCTTTTTACTAATAACAACCAGAGTCATTGCATGTGTGTTCTTTTCACATACCACATATGCATCCACCAGTGTCATTGCATGTGTGTTCTTTTCATAATCCACCTATGGATCCACCAGTGTCATTGCATGTGTGTTCTTTTTACTAACAACAACTGGAGTCATTTCATGCTATTCTTTTCACATACCATATATGGATCCATCAGTGTCATTGAAATGTGTGTTCTCTTTAGAGACCACACATGGATCCATCAGTGTCATTGCAAGTGTGTTCTTTTTACTAACAACAACCAGAGTTATTGAAATGTGTGTTCTCTTCAGAGACCACACATGGATCCACCAGTGTCATTGCATGTGTGTTCTTTTACTAACAACAACAGTGTCATTGCATGTGTGTTCTTTTCAAATACCACATATGGATCCACCAGTGTCATTGCATGTGTGTTCTCTTCAGAGACCACACATGGATCCACCAGCGTCATTGCATGTGCGTTCTTGTCACTAACAACAACCAGAGTCATTGCATGTGTGTTCTTTTCACATACTAGATATGGATCCACCGGTGTCATTGCATGTGTTTTCTTTTCACAATCCACCTATGGATCCACCAGTGTCATTGCATGTGTGTTCTTTTTACTAACAACAACTAGAGTCATTTCATGACTGTTCTTTTCACATACCACATATGTATCCACCAGTGTCATTGAAATGTGTGTTCTCTTCAGACACCACACTTGGATCCACCAGTGTCATTACATGTGTGTTCTTTTAACTAACAACAACTGGAGTCATTGCATGTGTGTTCTTTTCACATACCACATAGGGATCCACTAGTGTCATTGCGTGTGTGCTCTTTTCACAGTCCACCTATGGATCCACAAGTGTCATTGCATGTGTGTTCTTATTACTAACAACAACTAGAGTCATTGAAATGTGTGTTCTTTTCACATACCACCTATGGATCCACCAGTGTCATTGCATGTGTGTTCTTTTCACAATCCACCTATGGATCCACCAGTGTCATTGCATGTGTGTTCTTTTTACTAACAACAACTAGAGTCATTGCATGTGTGTTCTTTTCACATACCACATATGGATCCACCAGTGTCATTGCATGTGTGTTCTTTTCACATACCACATATGGATCCACCAGTGTCATTGCATGTGTGTTCTTTTCACAATCCACCTATGGATCCAATAGTGTCATTGCATGTGTGTTCTTTTTACTAACAACAACCGGAGTCATTGCATGTGTGTTCTTTTCACATACCACATATGGATCCACCAGTGTCATTGCATGTGTGTTCTTTTCACAATCCACCTATGGATCCACTAGTGTCATTGCATGTGTGTTCTTTTTACTAACAACAACTGGAGTCATTTCATGACTATTCTTTTCACATACCACATATGGATCCACCAGTGTCATTGAAATGTGTGTTCTCTTCAGAGACCACACATGGATCCACCAGTGTCATTACATGTGTGTTCTTTTTACTAATAATAACTGGAGTCATTGCATGTGTGTTATTTTCACATACCACATATGGATCCACTAGTGTCATTGCATGTGTGCTGTTTTCACAATCCACCTATGGATCCACCAGTGTCATAGCATGTGTGGTTTTTTTACTAACAACAACTAGAGTCATTGAAATGTGTGTTCTTTTCACATACCACCTATGGATCCACCAGTGTCATTGCATGTGTGTTCTTTTCACAATCCACCTATGGATCTACCAGTGTCATTGCATGTGTGTTCTTTTTACTAACAACAACTGGAGTCATTTCATGACTGTTCTTTTCACATACCACATATGGATCCACCTGTGTCATTGAAATGTGTGTTCTCTTCAGAGACCACACTTGGATCCACCAGTGTCATTACATGTGTGTTCTTTTTACTAATAACAACTGGAGTCATTGCATGTGTGTTCTTTTCACATACCACATATGGATCCACTAGTGTCATTGCATGTGTGCTCTTTTCACAATCCACCTATGGATCCACCAGTGTCATTGCATGTGTGGTTTTTTTACTAACAACAACTAGAGTCATTGAAATGTGTGTTCTTTTCACATACCACCTATGGATCCACCAGTGTCATTGCATGTGTGTTCTTTTCACAATCCACGTACGGATCTACCAGTGTCATTGCATGTGTGTTCTTTTTACTAATAACAACCAGAGTCATTGCATGTGTGTTGTTTTCACATACCACATATGGATCCACCAGTGTCATTGCATGTGTGTTCTTTTCATAATCCACCTATGGATCCACCAGTGTCATTGCATGTGTGTTATTTTTACTAACAACAATTGGAGTCATTTCATGCTGTTCTTTTCACATACCATATATGGATCCACCAGTGTCATTAAAATGTGTGTTCTCTTTAGAGACCACACATGGATCCACCAGTGTCATTGCATGTGTGTTCTTTTTACTAACAACAACCAGAGTTATTGAAATGTGTGTTCTCTTCAGAGACCACACATGGATCCACCAGTGTCATTGCATGTGTGTTCTTTTACTAACAACAATTGGAGTCATTTCATGACTGTTCTTTTAAAATACCACATATGGATCCACCAGTATCATTGAAATGTGTGTTCTCTTCAGAGACTACACATGGATCCACCAGTGTCATTGCATGTGTGTTCTTTTTACTAACAACAACCAGAGTCATTGAAATGTGTGTTCTCTTTAGAGACCATACATGGATCCACCAGTGTCATTGCATGTGTGTTCTTTTTACTAACTACAACCAGTGTCATTGCATGTGTGTTCTTTTCATATACCACATATGGATCCACCAGTGTCATTGCATGTGTGTTCTCTTCAGAGACCACACATGGATCCACCAGTGTCATTGCATGTGTGTTCTTTTTACTAACAACAACTAGAGTCATTGCATGTGTGTTCTTTTCACATACCACATATGGTTCCACCAGTGTCATTGCATGTGTGTTCTTTTCACAATCCACCTATGGATCCACCATTGTCATTGCATGTGTGTTCTTTTACTAACAACAATCGTGTCATTGCATGTGTGTTCTTTTCAGATACCACATATGGATCCACCAGTGTCATTGCATGTGTGTTCTCTTCAGAGACCACACATGGATCCACCAGTGTCATTGCATGTGCATTCTTGTCACTAACAACAACCAGAGTCATTGCATGTGTGTTCTTTTCACATACTACATATGGATCCACCAGTGTCATTGCATGTGTTTTCTTTTCACAATCGACCTATGGATCCACCAGTGTCATTGCATGTGTGTTCTTTTTACTAACAACAACTAGAGTCATTTCATGACTGTTCTTTTCACATACCACATATGTATCCACCAGTGTCATTGAAATGTGTGTTCTCTTTCGAGACCACACATGGATCCACAAGTGTCATTACATGTGTGTTCTTTTCACTTACAACAATTGGAGTCATTGCATGTGTGTTCTTTTCACATACCACATATGGATCCACTAGTGTCATTGCATGTGTGCTCTTTTCACAATCCACCTATGGATCCACCAGTGTCATTGCATGTATGTTCTTATTACTAACAACAACTAGAGTCATAGAAATGTGTGTTATTTTCACATACCACCAATGGATCCACCAGTGTTATTTCATGTGTGTTCTTTTCACAATCCACCTCTGGATCCACCAGTGTCATTGCATGTGTGTTCTTTTTACTAACAACAACTAGAGTCATTACATGTGTGTTCTTTTCACATACCACATATGTGAAAAGGTCCGCCAGTGTCATTGCATGTGTGTTCTTTTCACAATCAACCTATGGATCCACCAGTGTCATTGCATGTGTGTTCTTTTTACTAACAACTATTGGAGTCATTTCATGACTGTTCTTTTCACATAGCACATATGGATCCACCAGTGTCATTGAAATGTGTGTTCTCTTCAGAGACCACACATGGATCCACAAGTGTCATTGCATGTGTGTTCATTTACTAACAACAACCAGAGTCATTGAAATGTGTGTTCTCTTCAAAGACCATACATGGAACCACCAGTGTCATTGCATGTGTGTTCTTTTTACTAACAACCAGTGTCATTGCATGTGTGTTCGTTTCACATACCACATATGGATCCACCGGTGTCATTGCATGTGTGTTCTCTTCAGAGACCACACATGGATCCACCAGTGTCATTGCATGTGTGTTCTTTTTACTAACAACAGCTGGAGTCATCGAAATGTGTGTTCTTTTCACATACCACCTATGGATCCACCACTGTCATTGCATGTGTGTTCTTTTCACAATCCACCTATGGATCCACCAGTGTCATTGCATGTGTGTTCTTTTTACTAACAACAACTAGAGTCATTGCATGTGTGTTCTTTTCACATACCACATATGGATCCACCAGTGTCATTGCATGTGTGTTCTTTTCACAATCCACCTATGGATCCACTAGTGTCATTTCATGTGTGTTCTTTTTACTAACAACAACTGGAGTCATTTCATGACTGTTCTTTTCACATACCACATATGGATCCACCAGTGTCATTGAAATGTGTGTTCTCTTTAGAGACCACACATGGATCCACCAGTGCCATTGCATGTGTGTTCTTTTTACTAACAACAACCAGAGTTATTGAAATGTGTGTTCTCTTCAGAGACCACACATGGATCCACCATTGTCATTGCATGTGTGTTCTTTTACTAACAACAACCAGTGTCATTGCATGTGTGTTCTTTTCAAATACCACATATGGATCCACCAGTGTCATTGCATGTGTGTTCTCTTAAGAGACCACACATGGATCCACCAGTGTCATTGCATGTGCGTTCTTGTCACTAACAACAACCAGAGTCATTGCATGTGTGTTCTTTTCACATACTACATATGGATCCACCAGTGTCATTGCATGTGTTTTCTTTTCACAATCCACCTATGGATCCACCAGTGTCATTGCATGTGTGTTGTTTTTACTAACAACAACTAGAGTCATTTCATGACTGTTCTTTTCACATACCACATATGTATCCACCAGTGTCATTGAAATGTGTGTTCTCTTCAGAGACCACACTTGGATCCATCAGTGTCATTACATGTGTGTTCTTTTTACTAACAACAACTGCAGTCATTGCATGTGTGTTCTTTTCACATACCACATATGGATCCACCAGTGTCATTACATGTGTGCTTTTTTCACAATCCACCTATCGATCCACCAGTGTCATTGCATGTGTGTTCTTTTTACTAACAACAACCAGAGTCATTGAAATGTGTGTTCTTTTCACATACCACCTATGGATCCACTAGTGTCATTGTATGTGTGTTCTTTTCACAATCCACCTATGGATCCACCAGTGTCATAGCATGTGTTTTCTTTTTACTAACAACAACTAGAGTCATTGCATGTGTGTTCTGTTCACATACCACATATGGATCCACCAGTGTCATTGCATGTGTGTTCTTTTCACATACCACATATGGATCCACCAGTGTTATTGCATGTGTGTTCTTTTCACAATCCACACATGGATCCACCAGTGTCATTGCATGTGTGTTCTTTTTACTAACAACAACTGGAGTCATTTCATGTGTGTTCTTTTCACATACCACATATGGATCCACCGGTGTCATTGAAATGTGTGTTCTCTTTAGAGACCACTCATGGATCCACCAGTGTCATTGCATGTGTGTTCTTTTTACTAACAACAACCAGAGTCATTGCATGTGTGATCATTTCACATAGCACATATGGATCCACCAGTGTCATTGCATGTGTGTTCTATTCACAATCCACACATGGATCCACCAGTGTCATTGCATGTGTGTTCTTTTTACTAACAACAACTGGAGTCATTGCATGTGTGTTCTTTTCACATACCACATACGGATCCACCAGTGTCATTGCATGTGTGGTCTTTTCACAATCCACCTATGGATCCACCAGTGTCATTGCATGTGTGTTCTTTTTACTAACAACAACCAGTGTCATTGCATGTGTGTTCTTTTCACAGTCCACCTATGGATCCACTAGTGTCATTGCATGTGTGTTCTTTTTGCTAACAACAACTGGAGTCATTTCATGACTGTTCTTTTCACATACCACATATGGATCCACCTGTGTCATTGAAATGTGTGTTCTCTTCAAAGACCACACATGGATCCACCAGTGTCATTACATGTGTGTTCTTTTTACTAATAACAACTGGAGTCATTGCATGTGTGTTCTTTTCACATACCACATATGGATCCACTAGTGTCATTGCATGTGTGCTCTTTTCACAATCCACCTATGGATCCACCAGTGTCATTGCATGTGTGTTCTTTTTACTAACAACAACCAGTGTCATTGCATGTGTGTTCTTTTCACATACCATATATGGATCCACCAGTGTCATTGCATGTGTGTTCTTTTCACAATCCACACATGGATCCACCAGTGTCATTGCATGTGTGTTCTTTTTACTAACAACAACTGGAGTCATTGCATGTGTGTTCTTTTCACATACCACATACGGATCCACCAGTGTCATTGCATGTGTGGTCTTTTCACAATCCACCTATGGATCCACCAGTGTCATTGCATGTGTGTTCTTTTTACTAACAACAACCAGTGTCATTGCATGTGTGTTCTTTTCACAGTCCACCTATGGATCCACTAGTGTCATTGCATGTGTGTTCTTTTTGCTAACAACAACTGGAGTCATTTCATGACTGTTCTTTTCACATACCACATATGGATCCACCTGTGTCATTGAAATGTGTGTTCTCTTCAAAGACCACACATGGATCCACCAGTGTCATTACATGTGTGTTCTTTTTACTAATAACAACTGGAGTCATTGCATGTGTGTTCTTTTCACATACCACATATGGATCCACTAGTGTCATTGCATGTGTGCTCTTTTCACAATCCACCTATGGATCCACCAGTGTCATTGCATGTGTGTTCTTTTTACTAACAACAACCAGTGTCATTGCATGTGTGTTCTTTTCACATACCATATATGGATCCACCAGTGTCATTGCATGTGTGTTCTTTTCACAGTCCACCTATGTAAGATCCCTCCTTTGTAAAGGAAAAGATCCCTGTGTTTACAATGCTAGTCCCTGGATCAATAGCTAGCATCCACAGTTTAGATGTAATATCAAGAAACAAAGGTCATAATACAACTTCATAACCAGGAATAAAATAATTTTATTACATCAAACATAGCTCGTTGGCTATTTACATTACATTGCAGCGGAATAACTATAAGCATGTGGTCCTTCATCTTCAAAGTTCCACAGGCAGATGTTGGTTGTAGACTTTGTAATCCTAATCAATCAATCTTCACTAAAATCAATCAAACCTGCAACATTACAAGTTACAGCCACAAGGGTCAATACATTTGAATTGTATTGGCAAGTGATACTTTGGTAGTATAGTGGAGTCTATCATCTATATGCATTTGGCTAAGTGGAGTTGAGGCTTGCATTGCTCAAAATAGATTTTTCCCTATCATTTTGAAAATACTAAGTTTTTGTTTGGCATAAACTTTCCCAAGGCATCTACCAATCAAAGACTAAAGATCCTTTCCAAGGCATCTACCAATCCAAGACTGAAGTGCTTGGCAAAATCATTTTTCCCAATCAAAGATTTCAAGATCCTTGTACCAAGCCATCTCTCCATCAAAGATTGAAGAATTCAAACAACCCTTGTTCACCCACAAGTTTTACTTTAGAAATTGGAATGATGAGATTCTTGATTGCTTCCATGTCTTGATGCTCAAATTGTCCTTTACCAGGGACATGGCTAAGTACTTAGATTTTACACTCTGCAGAGGTGGTGCACTTTCCCCACAAGACTTGGTTTCCCAAGACAAGATCTTTCAGAAGCTTTTCCTTAGACCATCATGGACGCGTTCCAACCTATCAAACACTACCACCAACTGTCCATATGGCTAAGTTCTTGTAACCTATATGATCATGGCAGAGCCCATATTGCCAAGTGGTTGCACTTGAAGCTTCTCAACATTTGACATCTCAAATCTCTTTGTTTCCTGGGTGGCCATCCACAAGTGAGATGCACTAAGGTAAACCATAAAAATGGGCCTTGTGAACCACTCAACCAAAAACCACCAAGAAATTACCATTCCACCCAGGTGATTCATTAACTTAGTTGTTTTGTTAAATAAAACACAAGTCCTCAGACTTAGAATATTTTTCCATAGTGTGAATATATATTCCACCCAGGTTTTCTATTAGCTAGGATAAGCTTGGTAGTAATAGGATTCCTAACTTAGGAAAAATCCTACTAAGGATTCATCTACTAGGTTTTCCTATAGCAAAGTCTATACTTAGCAAAACAAAATCCATGCAAGTTTTACTTAGCAAAAACACTAATGCATAGTGAAAATAATGGGACAAAAGATATGAAGCATCACTTGCCTTTTGGTAGAGGTATAAGTTCACTCCTTGTCCTTGCAACAATCACACTCTTCAAGTCACTACAATTCAATCAAGCAAGGCACAAACTCAATCTACCAAACAAGCAAAACAACACACATAAAATGACAAAGTCAAGTAATGCATGCAAGCATGCCAAGCTTTGTTTTGTTTGAAAAAGTGGTTCCTAGTGGGTCATAGACATTGGAATACACCTAATGGTCATTTTGTCAAGTGGCAAAATCAATTGCAAAAGGTTTCACTTTAAAAACCATTTTCAAAACAAAGTATCATTTTATGTGGTGTAGAAATATTTTTTACTAGGGCATTAACCTATAGGGTTCTCCAAGTATGTTTTCAAATCACAAAACTTGGTTTTGGGGGTTAGAGAGTTTAAAACAAAACATTTTCCAAAGGTTTTCTTTCAAAATCATTTTTAATAAATAAACCTCATTTCTATTTGACTAGAAATGGTTTTAAATCAAAGATTCCTTATTTTGTTTCACCAAATGAGTTGCTATTGCAAAACTTGGTGTTTTGGGTCAGTAGGTTTGGTTCAAAACATTTTCTCAAAAGTTTTTACTCAAAATTTTTTCATAAACAAAACAATAGTTTTATTTAGCTAGAAATGGACTAAACTAATTAATCCATTCTAAACTTTTCCAAATTCATTTTTCAAAACGTGGGTTGGTTCCTAAGGTCAGTAAGGTCACAACAAACCATTTTGCAAAGGTTTTAACCCAAAAATCATTTTTAAACAATTTTTCTAATCTAAACAAGCAATCAAAAGTTTCTGCATAATCAACCAATCTAACAAATACTATTTGCTAAACTAAGGGCAGGGTTGGCTAGGGCTTGCTCTCCTGAATCCAACGACATAAAATTTGTAATTTTTGGACGTGTGGATCCAAAGATACAAGGGTTTGAAAATGGCATCAAAATCTGTTTTCAAATTCTGTTTTAAAACAGACCTGGCCACGCGTCGCGTTCCTATTGGTCCATACCGGTTCGGCCGGATCGGCTCTGTGGAACGTTAGATCTAAAGTGGATCGTGCGGCACAGGTTCATTCTTACCCCTTCGGTTAGTCATTCTATCCAAGCCATCAGATGTAGATCTAACGGTTCCTATTGCCGTGGCCAGAAAGCAGCGGCGCTGGCGGCGGCGGTTGGTGGCAGAGCGGTCGGTCGACGACGGTGCCGATGCTACAGGAGGGGAGGGAGAAAGAGGAGTTGCTCACCGGGCTCAGGGGGTCATGGCGATGCTTGGGGAGGTGTTGGTCGGGCGAGGGGCGCTCGGGGTCAGGTGGAATCTCTCGCCAGAGTTGAGAGCGGTGACGGTTGGCTGTCCCGTCGAAGACGGTCGTAGTCCACGAAGACAAACGGAAGGCACTGTAAGACGCGCAAAGGTACAGCGGTGGTGCGAGCGTGAAGGAGGAGGAGAGGGGAGGTCGGGTACTACCTGGGAACGTCGTCGGAGAAAGAGGCAGACGGCGGCGCTGTAGGTCGTCATCGAAGCCGAGGATAGGGGGCACCCTAAGACAAACGGAAAGTGCTGTTAGGTTCGTATGATCTTGGAGATCATCATCGTGTCCACGGGGAGGAGAGGGGAGGTCTGGTTTTACCGGAGATCGTCGCCGTAGTTGGAGTGCAATGGCGCTGGCTCGGGTAGATGTTGCCGACGCTGGACACGTCTGGCGAGCTGCAATCGCAGAAAGTTCATTGGGGGATGCTGATCACAGCAGCGTGCTCGAGGAGGCAGGAGGTGGTGTGTGCTGGCCGGAATCGGCCGGAGATGGTGGTCGGAGCAGAGGGAGTGCTGGGCCGAATTATGGCAGCCTCGGGGCATGCTTGGGGGAGGAGACAGAGGGGAAACGGAGAGGAGTCACTGGCGTTTAAATGGGCGTTGTCACGGCGAGGTTTAAGGCACGGAATTACTGCGAATTGATCGCGGGGATTGAAGACAGCAACGGCAGCGAGGAGAGGGCGTGGTCATCGCGGGGGTTGAAGACGATGAGCTGGCTGCGTGGGGTCGTCTCGTCAGCGAAAGAGGGGAAGGAGGAAGTGGGTCCAGGCTGTCTATGACTGAGTGGGTTCTTTCCGCGGTAAAGAAAAATGGTTCGCTCAGGTGGGGTCGGTTGGTCAGTGGGAAAAGAAACAAGGGGGAGGGTCCACTGGTCAGGGACTTAGCGGTCGAGAATACTGCAAAAAAACGTTTTCCTTCGGGAGGGAGTACTACATTTACGGGCACATTGGGCTGAAATGTCCTTTTCTTATTTTTTCACCTTTTCTTTTTCCTTTTCTAAATCGTTTTCTGTTTTGCAATTCAAACAATTATTCAAGCAATCAAACCATTCAAACAATTCAAACAATCACTCAACTTTGTACTTTGAATTTTGGTTCTGTTTATCAACATAATCCAAATTCCAAAATAATATTTTTATTCTTTTTAGGATCCATTTAATAATTAAATAAAATGGATCTTTAGTTATTTAATAAAATAGGGTTTGATTTATTTAACAAAATTTCCATTTGAAATCCAAATACTTTCAAAACCAAACCAGTAGGTTTTATTTGAAAATAAGGATATTTGGAAATCTTGTATTAACAAAATAACCTTTTATTTTAGGTGCCATTAATAATTAAATAAATGGACCTTAGTTAATAATCCATATAGGATTTGTTTATTTAAAAACTTTATTTTGAAATCCAAATAAAACCAAAACACTTTAGTAGGTTTTATTTGAGAAAACAAAATACTTGGAAAACTTATTTAAAATAAGTTTTAGTGTTTATTTAAAATGGGAAAAGCCTTTACTTAAATAAAATTGGATATTTAAATCCTTATTATTTTATTTAAATAAACCTTTACCCATTTTATCAAAACAAAATATTTTATTTTCCTTTATTAAATGTTTATCTTTTTAATCCCTTTAGGATTATTTGTTCACCAATTGGTATGGGTTTTTGGTAAGGGCTTTATTAGCTTTGGAAATTCAATTTCCTTATCTTATTATATTCATAAGATTTTATTTATGGTTTCAATTTGAGTGAAACCAACTTCTATGGTCTTTCTTGATCCTTTATGAATATTTGTTGATCAACTTTGGTATGGATCAAATCCATGGATTTGGAGATAACTTGGAAATGATTTTTATTCCATTAGGGCTTAGGGTTTTGGATTTATTTTCCAAGTGTTCAAATTTCCAGATACATTCATTGAGGAATGCATTTCCCTTGATTTGGATTTGTTGAATTCAAATTTTAACCAAAGTTGGTTCAGGGTGGGATTTTTAAGTTTCCTTTTAGAAACAAAAGTTTCTTTTCACCCTGATTTTCAACAAAAATTTATTTTGTTTATTTATTTTTCACATTACAAGATTTGGAAAATCTTGGTATGTGACAAGCTACCACCCTTAAAATAAATCTCGTCCCCGAGATTTGGGAAGGTTAGGGTTACAAGCAGGTTCAAAACAACTAGGGTACTACCACCCTTAAAAATTTTTCCAACTAAACTACATCTTGGCTTGCTTGGATCTTGGAAAACTTCTTCTTTGAAAACTTCTGCATAGTGGCCTTTATTTCCATACTTGACTCATGGGCCAAGGTTGAGTTTCTCCATAGGCTTGATCAACTTGTTCTTCATCTTTTCTGGACAGTTGCTTGCATAATGCCCTGGGTTCTTGCAATTGTAACATATCACTTGGCTGATATCTTTCTTTTCCTTTGGTGTCATTGCCTCTTGTTTGTTTATTTGGTCCATCTTCTTTTCTGGGCATTCATTGGCATAATGACCCATCTCTTTGCATTTGAAACATTGCACTTGTGTAATATCCTTCTTGCTAGTGTTGGGGCATTTCTTCTTCTTCTTTTTGGGTCTCTCCAAAGCTAGGAGTTCTTCTAGTTCTTGTTCTTCATAGGTGGGAGATCTTTCTCTCTTCTTGGGGCATTGATCTTCATGTTCCTTGGATGCATGATCCTTGACTTCACAAGTGTTGCTAACTTGGGTTCCTTCTAGAATAACATTTTTGTCATCCTTGTTTTCATTAGCTCCTTGGGAAAAGTTTTCTCTCATGTTGATCATTTGAGTAACCAATCCTTGCATCAATTGGGATTGAAGTTTCAAAATCCTTTGTATGGCTGGGTCTAATCCATTGTTGTTGGCTAAAAGCTGAGTTGTCTCTTGGCTCATCTGGTTTTGGGTTGCTATGAGCTCTTTCATGTTGTCCTCTTGATTGTTGTTGTTGTCACCATCCTTGATGTTGGAGTTTCTTGGAGAAGTCATCTGTTTGGGTTGGATTGGGATTAGAATAGACAAAAGATTTCTAAGGGAATCAATCCTAATCACACACATCACAATTCACACAAGCAATGTGCAAGCAATCACAAACAAACACTCCACTCAAACAACAAGTTTCAAGCACATACTTAGGCAACAAAATAATTTTTGTTACACCACTTAAGTTGTTATGTTTTGACTTAAACTAAATATGGTGGTCCAACTATATGGTTCACTTGGAATCTTTCCACCCTTCTTGATTCTTCTTGAATGAGATCTTTGTATCCTTGGAGAATTCTTGTGTCTTGGTCACAATCTTCAAAGGTGATGATGGCTCCTTCTAAGTTGTGTTTCTTTAGTCTTCAAGTCTTGAGTAAGATTTCTTGGCTCACTTGTCCTTAGTGATATCCAAGGTTGAAGTCTTTGGTGAACATGTTGAAGATGTTGAAGTCATTAGAGTTGAAGGTGTTGAAGTCATTAGAGTTGAAGGTGTTGAAGAAGTCCTTCGCACATGGTGTAGTCTTGGGTCATGGGGTAGGCTTTTCCATTAATTTTGAATATAGATGAGGTGTAGAGTTGAAACCAAAATGGTTGAGGGAAGAGTTTACAAGTGTTTTTGTAAATAAGTTTTTGGAATAAGACAACTCCTATTTTTCTAAGGGTTTTTGTCCAATCCTAGGGTTACAAATCCTACAGGCAACACAATGCTCTAATACCATTCTGTAAGATCCCTCCTTTGTAAAGGAAAAGATCCCTGTGTTTACAATGCTAGTCCCTGGATCAATAGCTAGCATCCACAGTTTAGATGTAATATCAAGAAACAAAGGTCATAATACAACTTCATAACCAGGAATAAAATAATTTTATTACATCAAACATAGCTCATTGGCTATTTACATTACATTGCAGCGGAATAACTATAAGCATGTGGTCCTTCATCTTCAAAGTGCCACAGGCAGATGTTGGTTGTAGACTTTGTAATCCTAATCAATCAATCTTCACTAAAATCAATCAAACCTGCAACATTACAAGTTACAGCCACAAGGGTCAATACATTTGAATTGTATTGGCAAGTGATACTTTGGTAGTATAGTGGAGTCTATCATCTATATGCATTTGGCTAAGTGGAGTTGAGTCTTGCATTGCTCAAAATAGATTTTTCCCTATCATTTTGAAAATACTAAGTTTTTGTTTGGCATAAACTTTCCCAAGGCATCTACCAATCAAAGACTGAAGATCCTTTCCAAGGCATCTACCAATCAAAGACTGAAGTGCTTGGCAAAATCATTTTTCCCAATCAAAGATTTCAAGATCCTTGTACCAAGCCATCTCTCCATCAAAGATTGAAGAATTCAAACAACCCTTGTTCACCCACAAGTTTTACTTTAGAAATTGGAATGATGAGATTCTTGATTGCTTCCATGTCTTGATGCTCAAATTGTCCTTTACCAGGGACATGGCTAAGTACTTAGATTTTACACTCTGCAGAGGTGGTGCACTTTCCCCACAAGACTTGGGTTCCCAAGACAAGATCTTTCAGAAGCTTTTCCTTAGACCATCATGGACGCGTTCCAACCTATCAAACACTACCACCAACTGTCCATATGGCTAAGTTCTTGCAACCTATATGATCATGGCAGAGCCCATATTGCCAAGTGGTTGCACTTGAAGCTTCTCAACATTTGACATCTCAAATCTCTTTGTTTCCTGGGTGGCCATCCACAAGTGAGATGCACTAAGGTAAACCATAAAAATGGGCCTTGTGAACCACTCAACCAAAAACCACCAAGAAATTACCATTCCACCCAGGTGATTCATTAACTTAGTTGTTTTGTTAAATAAAACACAAGTCCTCAGACTTAGAATATTTTTCCATAGTGTGAATATATATTCCACCCAGGTTTTCTATTAGCTAGTCTAAGCTTGGTAGTAATAGGATTCCTAACTTAGGAAAAATCCTACTAAGGATTCATCTACTAGGTTTTCCTATAGCAAAGTCTATACTTAGCAAAACAAAATCCATGCAAGTTTTACTTAGCAAAAACACTAATGCATAGTGAAAATAATGGGACAAAAGATATGAAGCATCACTTGCCTTTTTGGTAGAGGGTATAAGTTCACTCCTTGTCCTTGCAACAATCACACTCTTCAAGTCACTACAATTCAATCAAGCAAGGCACAAACTCAATCTACCAAACAAGCAAAACAACACACATAAAATGACAAAGTCAAGTAATGCATGCAAGCATGCCAAGCTTTGTTTTGTTTGAAAAAGTGGTTCCTAGTGGGTCATAGACATTGGAATACACCTAATGGTCATTTTGTCAAGTGGCAAAATCAATTGCAAAAGGTTTCACTTTAAAAACCATTTTCAAAACAAAGTATCATTTTATGTGGTGTAGAAATATTTTTTACTAGGGCATTAACCTATAGGGTTCTCCAAGTATGTTTTCAAATCACAAAACTTGGTTTTGGGGGTTAGAGAGTTTAAAACAAAACATTTTCCAAAGGTTTTCTTTCAAAATCATTTTTAATAAATAAACCTCATTTCTATTTGACTAGAAATTGTTTTAAATCAAAGATTCCTTATTTTGTTTCACCAAATGAGTTGCTATTGCAAAACTTGGTGTTTTGGGTCAGTAGGTTTGGTTCAAAACATTTTCTCAAAAGTTTTTACTCAAAATTTTTTCATAAACAAAACAATAGTTTTATTTAGCTAGAAATGGACTAAACTAATTAATCCATTCTAAACTTTTCCAAATTCATTTTTCAAAACGTGGGTTGGTTCCTAAGGTCAGTAAGGTCACAACAAACCATTTTGCAAAGGTTTTAACCCAAAAATCATTTTTAAACAATTTTTCTAATCTAAACAAGCAATCAAAAGTTTCTGCATAATCAACCAATCTAACAAATACTATTTGCTAAACTAAGGGCAGGGTTGGCTAGGGCTTGCTCTCCTGAATCCAACGACATAAAATTTGTAATTTTTGGACGTGTGGATCCAAAGATACAAGGGTTTGAAAATGTCATCAAAATCTGTTTTCAAATTCTGTTTTAAAACAGACCTGGCCACGCGTCGCGTTCCTATTGGTCCATACCGGTTCGGCCGGATCGGCTCTGTGGAACGTTAGATCTAAAGTGGATCGTGCGGCACAGGTTCATTCTTACCCCTTCGGTTAGTCATTCTATCCAAGCCATCAGATGCAGATCTAACGGTTCCTATTGCCTCGCGAGCAATGGCCATGGCGGCGGTTAATGGCGGCGGTCGATTCGACGGCTGCCGATGCTACAGGAGGAGGAGAAGAGAGTTGCTCACGGGCTCTCGGTCAGCGATGCTTGGGAGGTGTTGGTGGCGGCGCCGGGTCAGGTGGAATCTCTCGCCGGAGTTGAGAGCGGTGACGGTTGGCTCTGTCCACGGTCGGAGACGGTGCTGTGGTCCACGAGAAGACAAACGGAAGGCACTATAAGACGCGCAAAGGTACAGCGGTGGTGCGAGCGTGAAGGAGGAGGAGAGGGGAGGTCGGGTACTACCTAGGAACGTCGTCGGAGAAAGAGGCAGACGGCGGCGCTGCAGGTCGTCGTTGAAGCCGAGGATAGGGGGCACCCTAAGACAAACGGAAAGTGCTGTTAGGTTCGTATGATCTTGGAGATCATCATCGTGTCCACGGGGAGGAGAGGGGAGGTCTGGTTTTACCGGAGATCGTCGCCGTAGTTGGAGAAGACGGCGGCTGCTCGGGTAGATGTTGCGACGCTCAAGGACACCTTGAAGCGGCTCGCAGAAAGTTCCGCTGGGGGATGTGGATCACAGCAGCGTGCTCGAGGAGGCAGGAGGTGGTGTGTGCTGGCCCGAATCGGCCAGAGATGGTGGTCGGAGCAGAGGGAGTGCTGGGCTGAATTGTGGCAGCCTCGGGGCGTGCTTGGGGGAGGAGACAGAGGGGAAACGGAGAGGAGTCACTGGCATTTAAATGGGCGTTGTCACGGCGAGGTTTAAGGCACGGAATTACTGCGAATTGATCGCGGGGATTGAAGAGAACAACGGCAGCGAGGAGAGGGCGTGGTCATCGCGGGGGTTGAAGACGATGAGCTGGCTGCGTGGGGTCGTCTCATCAGCGAAAGAGGGGAAGGAGGAAGTGGGTCCAGGCGTGCAGACTAAGTGGGTTCTTCTTTCATGTAAAGAAAAACAGTTCGCTTGGGGTCGGTTGGTCGAGGAAAAGAAACAAGGGGAGGGTCCACGGTCGGGGACTTAGCGTCGAATCGGGTGCAAAAGCGTTTTCCTTGAGGGAGTATCTGGCTGTTTCGGCCTGTTGATTTCCTTTTCTTTTTTTCTTATTTTTTCTGTCTGCTTTCTTTTTCTTTTTCTAGTTCTTTTTCTGTTTTGAAAATCAAACAAATTTTCAAGCAATCAAACCATTCAAACAATTCAAACAATCACTCAACTTTGTACTTTGAATTTGGTTCTGTTTATCAACATAATCCAAATTCCAAAATAATTTAATATTTTTATTCATTTTAGGATCCATTCAATAATTAAATAAAATGGATCTTTAGTTATTTAATAAAATAGGGTTTGATTTATTTAACAAAATTTCCATTTGAAATCCAAATACTTTCAAAACCAAACCAGTAGGTTTTATTTGAAAATAAGGATATTTGGAAATCTTGTATTAACAAAATAACCTTTTATTTTAGGTTCCATTAATAATTAAATAAATGGACCTTAGTTAATAATCCATATAGGATTTGTTTATTTAAAAAATTTATTTTGAAATCCAAATAAAACCAAAACACTTTAGTAGGTTTTATTTGAGAAAACAAAATACTTGGAAAACTTATTTATAATAAGTTTTAGTGTTTATTTAAAATGGGAAAAGCCTTTACTTAAATAAAATTGGATATTTAAATCCTTATTATTTTATTTAAATAAACCTTTACCCATTTTATCAAAACAAAATATTTTATTTGCCTTTATTAAATGTTTATCTTTTTAATCCCTTTAGGATTATTTGTTCACCAATTGGTATGGGTTTTTGGTAAGGGCTTTATTAGCTTTGGAAATTCAATTTCCTTATCTTATTATATTCATAAGATTTTATTTATGGTTCCAATTTGAGTGAAACCAACTTCTATGGTCTTTCTTGATCCTTTGTGAATATTTGTTGATCAACTTTGGTATGGATCAAATCCATGGATTTGGAGATAACTTGGAAATGATTTTTATTCCATTAGGGCTTAGGGTTTTGGATTTATTTTCCAAGTGTTCAAATTTCCAGATACATTCATTGAGGAATGCATTTCCCTTGATTTGGATTTGTTGAATTCAAATTTTAACCAAAGTTTGTTCAGGGTGGGATTTTTAAGTTTCCTTTTAGAAACAAAAGTTTCTTTTCACCCTGATTTTCAACAAAAAATTATTTTGTTTATTTATTTTTCACATTACAAGATTTGGAAAATCTTGGGATGTGACAACCTATGGATCCACTAGTGTCATTGCACGTGTTTTCTTTTTGCTAACAACAACTGGAGTCATTTCATGACTGTTCTTTTCACATACCACAAATGGATCCACCTGTGTCATTGAAATGTGTGTTCTCTTCAGAGACCACACATGGATCCACCAGTGTCATTATATGTGTGTTCTTTTTACTAATAACAACTGGAGTCATTGCATGTGTGTTCTTTTCACATACCACATATGGATCCACTAGTGTCATTGCATGTGTGCTCTTTTCACAATCCACCGATGGATCCACCAGTGTCATTGCATGTGTGGTTTTTTTACTAACAACAACTAGAGTCATTGAAATGTGTGTTCTTTTCACATACCACCTATGGATCCACCAGTGTCATTGCATGTGTGTTGTTTTCACAATCCACCTATGGATCTACCAGTGTCATTGCATGTGTGTTCTTTTTACTAATAACAACCAGAGTCATTGCATGTGTGTTCTTTTCACATACCACATATGCATCCACCAGTGTCATTGCATGTGTGTTCTTTTCATAATCCACCTATGGATCCACCAGTGTCATTGCATGTGTGTTCTTTTTACTAACAACAACTGGAGTTATTTCATGCTGTTCTTTTCACATACCATATATGGATCCATCAGTGTCATTGAAATGTGTGTTCTCTTTAGAGACCACACTTGGATCCACCAGTGTCATTGCATGTGTGTTCTTTTGACTAACAACAACCAGAGTTATTGAAATGTGTGTTCTCTTCAGAGACCACACATGGATCCACTGATGTCATTGCATGTGTGTTCTTTACTAACAACAACAGTGTCATTGCATGTGTTCTTTTCAAATACCACATATGGATCCACAGTGTCATTGCATGTGTGTTCTCTTCAGAGACCACACATGGATCCAGATGTCATTGCATGTGTGTTCTTGTCACTAACAACAACCAGAGTCATTGCATGTGTGTTCTTTTCACATACTAGATATGGATCCACCGGTGTCATTGCATGTGTTTTCTTTTCACAATCCACCTATGGATCCACCAGTGTCATTGCATGTGTGTTCTTTTTACTAACAACAACTAGAGTCATTTCATGACTGTTCTTTTCACATACCACATATGTATCCACCAGTGTCATTGAAATGTGTGTTCTCTTCAGACACCACACTTGGATCCACCAGTGTCATTACATGTGTGTTCTTTTTACTAACAACAACTGGAGTCATTGCATGTGTGTTCTTTTCACATACCACATATGGATCCACTAGTGTCATTGCATGTGTGCTCTTTTCACAGTCCACCTATGGATCCACCAGTGTCATTGCATGTGTGTTCTTATTACTAATAACAACTAGAGTCATTGAAATGTGTGTTCTTTTAACATACCACCTATGGATCCACCAGTGTCATTGCATGTGTTCTTTTCACAATCCACCTATGGATCCACCAGTGTCATTGCATGTGTGTTCTTTTTACTAACAACAACTAGAGTCATTGCATGTGTGTTCTTTTCACATACCACATATGGATCCAGCAGTGTCATTGCATGTGTGTTCTTTTCACATACCACATATGGATCCACCAGTGTCATTGCATGTGTGTTCTTTTCACAATCCACACATGGATCCACCAGTGTCATTGCATGTGTGTTCTTTTTACTAACAACAACTAGAGTCATTTCATGCGTGTTCTTTTCACATACCACATATGGATCGACCGGTGTCATTGAAATGTGTGTTCTCTTTAGAGACCACTCATGGATCCACCAGTGTCATTGCATGTGTGTTCATTTTACTTTGCATGTGTGATCATTTCACATAGCACATATGGGTCCACCAGTGTCATTGCACATGTGTTCTTTTCACAATCCACACATGGATCCAGCAGTGTCATTGCATGTGTGTTCTTTTTACTAACAACAACTGGAGTCATTGCATGTGTGCTCTTTTCACATACCACATACGGATCCACCAGTGTCATTGCATGTGTGCTCTTTTCACAATCCACCTATGGATCCACTAGTGTCATTGCATGTGTGTTCTTTTTACTAACAACAACCGGTGTCATTGCATGTGTGTTCTTTTCACATACGACATATGGATCCACTAGTGTCATTGCATGTGTGTTCTTTTCATAATCCACCTATGGATCCACTAGTGTCATTGCATGTGTGTTCTTTTTACTAACAACAACTGGAGTCATTTCATGTGTTCTTTTCACATACCACATATGGATCCACAGTGTCATTGAAATGTGTTCTCTTGGAGACCACACATGGATCCACCAATGTCATTACATGTGTGTTCTTTTTACTAATAATAACTGGAGTCATTGCATGTGTGTTCTTTTCACATACCACATATGGATCCACCAGTGTCATTGCATGTGTGTTCTTTTCACAATCCACCTATGGATCTACCAGTGTCATTGCATGTGTGTTCTTTTTACTTATAACAACCAGAGTCATTGCATGTGTGTTCTTTTCACATACCACATATGGATCCACCAGTGTCATTGCATGTGTGTTCTTTTCATAATCCACCTATGGATCCACTAGTGTCATTGCATGTGTGTTCTTTTTACTAACAACAAATGGAGTCATTTCATGCTGTTCTTTTCACATACCATATATGGATCGACCAGTGTCATTAAAATGTGTGTTCTCTTTAGAGACCACACATGGATCCACCAGTGTCATTGCATGTGTGTTCTTTTTACTAACAACAACAAGAGTTATTGAAATGTGTGTTCTCTTCAGAGACCACACATGGATCCAACAGTGTCATTGCATGTGTGTTCTTTTACTAACAACAACCAGTGTCATTGCATGTGTGTTCTTTTCAAATACCACATATGGATCCACCAGTGTCATTGCATGTGTGTTCTCTTCAGAGACCACACATGGATCCACCAGTGTCATTGCATGTGCGTTCTTGTCACTAACAACAACCAGAGTCATTGCATGTGTGTTCTTTTCACATACTAGATATGGATCCACCAGTGTCATTGCATGTGTTTTCTTTTCACAATCCACCTATGGATCCAGCAGTGTCATTGCATGTGTGTTCTTTTTACTAACAACAACTAGAGTCATTTCATGACTGCTCTTTTCACATACCACATATGTATCCACCAGTGACATTGAAATGTGTGTTCCCTTCAGAGACCACACTTGGATCCACCAGTGTCATTACATGTGTGTTCTTTTTACTAACAACAACTGGAGTCATTTCATGTGTGTTCTTTTCACATACCACATATGGATCCACTAGTGTCATTCCATGTGTGCTCTTTTCACAATCCACCTATGGATCCAGAAGTGTCATTGCATGTGCGTTCTTATTACTAACAACAACTAGAGTCATTGAAATGTGTGTTCTTTTCACATACCACCTATGGATCCACCAGTGTCATTGCATGTGTGTTCTTTTCACAATCCACCTATGGATCCACCAGTGTCATTGCATGTGTGTTCTTTTTACTAACAACAACTAGAGTCATTGCATGTGTGTTCTTTTCGCATACCACATATGGATCCACCAGTGTCATTGCATGTGTCTTCTTTTCACAATCAACCTATGGATCCACCAATGTCATTGCATGTGTTTTCTTTTTACTAGCAACAATTGGAGTCATTTCATGACTGTTCTTTTCACATAGCACATATGGATCCACCAGTATCATTGAAATGTGTGTTCTCTTCAGAGACTACACATGGATCCACCAGTGTCATTGCATGTGTGTTCTTTTTACTAACAACAACCAGAGTCATTGAAATGTGTGTTCTCTTCAGAGACCATACATGGATCCACCAGTGTCATTGCCTGTGTGTTATTTTTACTAACTACAACCAGTGTCATTGCATGTGTGTTCTTTTCACATACCACATATGGATCCACCAGTGTCATTGCATGTGTGTTCTCTTCAGAGACCACACATGGATCCACCAATGTCATTGCATGTGTGTTCTTTTTACTAACAACAACCAGAGTCATTGCACGTGTGTTCTTTTCACATACCACATATGGATCCACCAGTGTCATTGCATGTGTGTTCTTTTCACAATCCACCTATGGATCCACCAGTGTCATTGCATGTGTGTTCTTTTACTAACAACAATAGTGTCATTGCATGTGTGTTCTTTTCAGATACCACATATGGATCCACCAGTGTCATTGCATGTGTGTTCTCTTCAGAGACCACACATGGATCCACCAGTGTCATTGCATGTGCGTTCTTGACACTAACAACAACCAGAGTCATTGCATGTGTGTTCTTTTCACATACTACATATGGATCCACCAGTGTCATTGCATGTGTTTTCTTTTCACAATCGACCTATGGATCCACCAGTGTCATTGCATGTGTGTTCTTTTTACTAACAACAACTAGAGTCATTTCATGACTGTTCTTTTCACATACCACATATGTATCCATATGTGTCATTGAAATGTGTGTTCTCTTCAAAGACCACACATGGATCGACCAGTGTCATTACATGTGTGTTCTTTTTACTAACAACAACTAGAGTCATTGCATGTGTGTTGTTTTCACATACCACATATGGATCCACTAGTGTCATTGCATGTGTGCTCTTTTCACAATCCACCTATGGATCCACCAGTGTCATTGCATGTACGTTCTTATTACTAACAACAACTAGAGTCATTAAAATGTGTGTTCTTTTCACATACCACCTATGGATCCACCAGTGTTATTTCATGTGTGTTCTTTTCACAATCCACCTATGGATCCACCAGTGTCATTGCATGTGTGTTCTTTTTACTAACAACAACTAGAGTCATTACATGTTTTTTCTTTTCACAAACCACCTATGGAACAACCAGTGACATTGCATGTGTTCTTTTCACAATCAACCTATGGATCCACCAGTGTCATTGCATGTGTGTTCTTTTTACTTATAACAACCAGAGTCATTGCATGTGTGTTCTTTTCACATACCACATATGGATCCACCAGTGTCATTGCATGTGTGTTCTTTTCATAATCCACCTATGGATCCACCAGTGTCATTGCATGTGTGTTCTTTTTACTAACAACAAATGGAGTCATTTCATGCTGTTCTTTTCACATACCATATATGGATCCACCAGTGTCATTGAAATGTGTGTTCTCTTTGAGACCACACATGGATCCACCAGTGTCATTGCATGTGTGTTCATTTTACTAACAACAACCAGAGTCATTGAAATGTGTGTTCTCTTCAAAGACCATACATGGAACCACCAGTGTCATTGCATGTGTGTTCTTTTTACTAATAACCAGTGTCATTGCATGTGTGTTCGTTTCACATACCACATATGGATCCACCGGTGTCATTGCATGTGTGTTCTCTTCAGAGACCACACATGGATCCACCAGTGTCATTGCATGTGTGTTGTTTTTACTAACAACAACCAGAGTCATTGAAATGTGTGTTCTTTTCACATACCACCTATGGATCCACCAGTGTCATTGCATGTGTGTTCTTTTCACAATCTACCTATGGATCCACCAGTGTCATTGCATGTGTGTTCTTTTTACTAACAACAACTGGAGTCATTTCATGACTGTTCTTTTCACATACCACATATGGATCCACCAATGTCATTGAAATGTGTGTTCTCTTCAGAGACCACACATGGATCCACTAGTGTCATTGCATGTGTGTTCATTTTACTAACAACAACTGGAGTCATTGCATGTGTGTTCTTTTCACATACCACATATGGATCCACCAATGTCATTGCATGTGTGTTCTTTTTACTAACAACAACAAGAGTCGTTGAAATGTGCGTTATTTTCACATACCACATATTGATCCACCAAAGTCATTGAAATGTGTGTTCTTTTCACAATCCACCTATAGATCCACTAGTGTCATTGCATGTGTGTTATTTTTACTAACAACAACTGGAGTCATTTCATGTGTGTTCTTTTCACATACCACATATGGATCCACCGGTGTCATTGAAATGTGTGTTCTCTTTAAAGACCACACATGGATCCACCAGTGTCATTGCATGTGTGTTCTTTTTACTAACAACAACCAGAGTTATTGAAATGTGTGTTCTCTTCAGAGACCACACATGGATCCACCAGTGTCATTGCATGTGTGTTCTTTTACTAACGACAATAGTGTCATTGCATGTGTGTTCTTTTCAGATACCACATCATGGATCCACCAGTGTCATTGCATGTGTGTTCTCTTCAGAGACCACACATGGATCCACCAATGTCATTGCATGTGCGTTGTTGTCACTAACAACAACCAGAGTCATTGCATGTGTGTTCTTTTCACATACTACATATGGATCCACCAGTGTCATTGCATGTGTTTTCTTTTCACAATCAACATATGGATCCACCAGTGTCATTGCATGTGTGTTCTTTTTACTAACAACAACTAGAGTCATTTCATGACTATTCTTTTCACATACCACATATGTATCCACCAGTGTCATTGAAATGTGTGTTCTCTTCAGAGACCACACATGGATCCACCAGTGTCATTACATGTTTGTTCTTTTCACTTACAACAACTGGAGTCATTGCATGTGTGTTCTTTTCACATACCAGATATGGATCCACTAGTGTCATTGCATGTGTGCTCTTTTCACAATCCACCAGTGTCATTGCATGTATGTTCTTATTACTAACAACAACTAGAGTCATTGAAATGTGTGTTCTTTTCACATACCACCTATGGATCCACCAGTGTTATTTCATGTGTGTTCTTTTCACAATCCACCTATGGATCCACCAGTGTCATTGCATGTGTGTTCTTTTTACTAACAACAACTAGAGTCATTACATGTGTGTTCTTTTCACATACCACATATGTGAAAAGGTCCTCCAGTGTCATTGCATGTGTCTTCTTTTCACAATCAACCTATGGATCCACCAGTGTCATTGCATGTGTGTTCTTTTTACTAACAACTATTGGAGTCATTTCATGACTGTTCTTTTCACATACACATATGGATCCACCAGGGTCATTGAAATGTGTGTTCTCTTCAGAGACCAAACATGGATCCACCAGTGTCATTGCATGTGTGTTCATTTTACTAACAACAATCAGAGTCATTGAAATGTGTGTTCTCTTCAAAGACCATACATGGAACCACAAGTGTCATTGCATTCGTGTTGTTTTTACTAACAACCAGTGTCATTGCATGTGTGTTCTTTTTACTAATAACAACCAGAGTCATTGCATGTGTGTTCTTTTCACATACCACATATGGATCCACCTGTGTCATTGCATGTGTGTTCTTTTCATAATCCACCTATGGATCCACCAGTGTCATTGCATGTGTGTTCTTTTTACTAACAACAACTAGAGTCATTTCATGCTGTTCTTTTCACATACCATATATGGATCCACCAGTGTCATTAAAATGTGTGTTCTCTTTAGAGACCACACATGGATCCACCAGTGTCATTGCATGTGTGTTCTTTTTACTAACAACAACCAGAGTTATTGAAATGTGTGTTCTCTTCAGAGACCACACATGGATCCACCAGTGTCATTGCATGTGTGTTCTTTTACTAACAACAACCAGTGTCATTGCATGTGTGTTCTTTTCAAATACCACATATGGACCCACCAGTGTCATTGCATGTGTGTTCTCTTCACAGACCACACATGGATCCACCAGTGCCATTGCATGTGCGGTCTTGTCACTAACAACAACCAGAGTCATTGCATGTGTGTTCTTTTCACATACTAGATATGGATCCACCAGTGTCATTACATGTGTTTTCCTTTCACAATCCACCTATGGACCAACCAGTGTCATTGCATGTGTGTTCTTTTTACTAACAACAACTCGAGTCATTTCATGACTGTTCTTTTCACATACCACATATGTATCCACCAGTGTCATTGAAATGTGTGTTCCCTTCAGAGACCACACTTGGATCCACCAGTGTCATTACATGTGTGTTCTTTTTACTAACAACAACTGGAGTCATTTCATGTGTGTTCTTTTCACATACCACATATGGATCCACTAGTGTCATTCCATGTGTGCTCTTTTCACAATCCACCTATGGATCCACAAGTGTCATTGCATGTGCGTTCTTATTACTAACAACAACTAGAGTCATTGAAATGTGTGTTCTTTTCACATACCACCTATGGATCCACCAGTGTCATTGCATATGTGTTCTTTTCACAATCCACCTATGGATCCACCAGTGTCATTGCATGTGTGTTCTTTTTACTAACAACAACTAGAGTCATTGCATGTGTGTTCTTTTCACATACCACATATGGATCCACCAGTGTCATTGCATGTGTGTTCTTTTCACAATCAACCTATGGATCCACCAATGTCATTGCATGTGTTTTATTTTTACCAACAACAATTGGAGTCATTTCATGACTGTTCTTTTCACATAGCACATATGGATCCACCAGTATAATTGAAATGTGTGTTCTCTTCAGAGACTACACATGGATCCACCAGTGTCATTGCATGTGTGTCCTTTTTACTAATAACAACCAGAGTCATTGAAATGTGTGTTCTCTTCAGCGACCATACATGGATCCACCAGTGTCATTGCATGTGTGTTCTTTTTACTAACTACAACCAGTGTCATTGCATGTGTGTTCTTTTCACATACCACATATGGATCCACCAGTGTCATTGCATGTGTGTTCTCTTCAGAGACCACACATGGATCCACCAGTGTCATTGCATGTGTGGTCTTTTTACTAACAACAACCAGAGTCATTGCATGTGTGTTCTTTTCACATACCACATATGGATCCACCAGTGTCATTGCATGTGTGTTCATTTCACAATCCACCTATGGATCCACCAGTGTCATTACATGTGTGTTCTTTTTACTAACAACAACCAGAGTTATTGAAATGTGTGTTCTCTTCAGAGACCACACATGGATCCACCAGTGTCATTGCATGTGTGTTCTTTTACTAACAACAATAGTGTCATTGCATGTGTGTTCTTTTCAGATACCACATCATGGATCCACCAGTGTCATTGCATGTGTGTTCTCTTCAGAGACCACACATGGATCCACCAGTGTCATTGCATGTGCGTTCTTTTCACTAACAACAACCAGAGTCATTGCATGTGTGTTCTTTTCACATACTACATATGGATCCACCAGTGTCATTGCATGTGTTTTCTTTTCACAATCGACCTACGGATCCACCAGTGTCATTGCATGTGTGTTCTTTTTACTAACAACAACTAGAGTCATTTCATGACTATTCTTTTCACATACCACATATGTATCCACCAGTGTCATTGAAATGTGTGTTCTCTTCAGAGACCACACATGGATCCACCAGTGTCATTACATGTTTGTTCTTTTCACTTACAACAACTGGAGTCATTGCATGTGTGTTCTTTTCACATACCACATATGGATCCACTAGTGTCATTGCATGTGTGCTCTTTTCACAATCCACCAGTGTCATTGCATGTATGTTCTTATTACTAACAACAACTAGAGTCATTGAAATGTGTGTTCTTTTCACATACCACCTATGGATCCACCAGTGTTATTTCATGTGTGTTCTTTTCACAATCCACCTATGGATCCACCGGTGTCATTGCATGTGTGTTCTTTTTACTAACAACAACTAGAGTCATTACATGTGTGTTCTTTTCACATACCACATATGCGAAAAGGTCCACCAGTGTCATTTCATGTGTGTGTTCTTTCAATGAACCTATGGATCCACCAAGTGTCATTGCATGTGTGTTCTTTTACTAACAACTATTGGAGTCATTTCATGTGTTCTTTTCAAATAGCACATATGGATCCACAGTGTCATTGAAATGTGTTTTCTCTTGAGAGACCACGTGGATCCACCGTGTCATTGCATGTGTGTTCATTTTACTAACAACAACGAGTCATTGAAATGTGTGTTCTCTTCATTGTCCATACATGGAACCACAAGTGTCATTGCATGTGTGTTCTTTTTACTAACAACCAGTGTCATTGCATGTGTGTTCTTTTTACTAACAACAACTAGAGTCATTACATGTGTGTTCTTTTCACAATCCACCTATGGATCCACCAGTGTCATTGCATGTGTGTTGTTTTTACTAACAACAACTAGAGTCATTACATGTGTGTTTTTTTCACATACCACATATGCGAAAAGGTCCACCAGTGTCATTGCATGTGTGTTCTTTTCACAATCCACCTATGGATCCACCAGTGTCATTGCATGTGTGTTCTTTTTACTAACAACAACTAGAGTCATTGCATGTGTGTTCTTTTCACATACCACATATGGATCCACCAGTGTCATTGCATGTGTGTTCTTTTCACAATCAACCTATGGATCCACCAATGTCATTGCATGTGTTTTCTTTTTACTAACAACAATTGGAGTCATTTCATGACTGTTCTTTTCACATAGCACATATGGATCCACCAGTATCATTGAAATGTGTGTTCTCTTTAGAGACTACACATGGATCCACCAGTGTCATTGCATGTGTGTTCTTTTTACTAACAACAACCAGAGTCATTGAAATGTGTGTTCTCTTCAGCGACCATACATGGATCCACCAGTGTCATTGCATGTGTGTTCTTTTTACTAACTACAACCAGTGTCATTGCATGTGTGTTCTTTTCACATACCACATATGGATCCACCAGTGTCATTGCATGTGTGTTCTCTTCAGAGACCACACATGGTTCCACCAGTGTCATTGCATGTTTGTTATTTTTACTAACAACAACCAGAGTCATTGCATGTGTGTTCTTTTCACATACCACATATGGATCCACCAGTGTCATTGCATGTGTGTTCTTTTCACATACCACATATGGATCCACCAGTGTCATTGCATGTGTGTTCTTTTCACAATCCACCTATGGATCCACCAGTGTCATTGCATGTGTGTTCTTTTTACTAACAACAACAAGAGTTATTGAAATGTGTGTTCTCTTTAGAGACCACACATGGATCCACCAGTGTTATTGCATGTGTGTTCTTTTCAGATACCACATCATGGATCCACCAGTGTCATTGCATGTGTGTTCTCTTCAGAGACCACACATGGATCCACCAGTGTCATTGTATGTGCGTTCTTGTCACTAACAACAACCAGAGTCATTGCATGTGTGTTCCTTTCACATACTACATGTGGATCCACCAGTGTCATTGCATGTGTTTTCTTTTCACAATCGACCTATGGATCCACCAGTGTCATTGCATGTGTGTTCTTTTTACTAACAACAACTAGAGTCATTTCATGACTATTCTTTTCACATACCACATATGTATCCACCAGTGTCATTGAAATGTGTGTTCTCTTCAGAGACCACACATGGATCCACCAGTGTCATTACATGTTTGTTCTTTTCACTTACAACAGCTAGAGTCATTGCATGTGTGTTCTTTTGACATACCACATATGGATCCACTAGTGTCATTGCATGTGTGCTCTTTTCACAATCCACCTATGGATCCACCAGTGTCATTGCATGTATGTTCTTATTACTAACAATAACTAGAGTCAATTAAATGTGTGTTCTTTTCACATACCACCTATGGATCCACCAGTGTTATTTCATGTGTGTTCTTTTCACAATCCACCTATGGATCCACCAGTGTCATTGCATGTGTGTTCTTTTTACTAACAACAACTAGAGTCATTACATGTGTGTTCTTTTCACATACCACATATGCGAAAAGGTCCACCAGTGTCATTGCATGTGTCTTCTTTTCACAATCAACCTATGGATCCACTAGTGTCATTGCATGTGTGTTCTTTTTACTAACAACTATTGGAGTCATTTCATGACTGTTCTTTTCACATAGCACATATGGATCCACCTGTGTCATTGAAATGTGTGTTCTCTTCAGAGACCACACATGGATCCACCAGTGTCATTGCATGTGTGTTCATTTTACTAACAACAACAAGAGTCATTGAAATGTGTGTTCTCTTCAAAGACCATACATGGAACCACAAGTGTCATTGCATGTGTGTTCTTTTTACTAACAACTAGTGTCATTGCATGTGTGTTCTTTTTACTAACAACAACTAGAGTCATTACATGTGTGTTCTTTTCACAATCCACCTATGGATCCACCAGTGTCATTGCATGTGTGTTCTTTTTACTAACAACAACTAGAGTCATTACATGTGTGTTCTTTTCACATACCAAATATGCGATAAGGTCCACCAGTGTCATTGCATGTGTGTTCTTTTCACAATCCACCTATGGATCCACCAGTGTCATTGCATGTGTGTTCTTTTTACTAACAACAACTAGAGTCATTGCATGTGTGTTCTTTTCACATACCACATATGGATCCACCAGTGTCATTGCATGTGTGTTCTTTTCACAATCAACCTATGGATCCACCAATGTCATTGCATGTGTTTTCTTTTTACTAACAACAATTGGAGTCATTTCATGACTGTTCTTTTCACATAGCACATATGGATCCACCAGTATCATTGAAATGTGTGTTCTCTTCAGAGACTACACATGGATCCACCAGTGTCATTGCATGTGTGTTCTTTTTACTAACAACAACCAGAGTCATTGAAATATGTGTTCTCTTCAGCGACCATACATGGATCCACCAGTGTCATTGCATGTGTGTTCTTTTTACTAACTACAACCAGTGTCATTGCATGTGTGTTCTTTTCACATACCACATATGGATCCACCAGTGTCATTGCATGTGTGTTCTCTTCAGATACCACACATGGATCCACAGTGTCATTGCATGTGTGTTCTTTTTACTAACAAACCAGAGTCATTGCATCTGTGTTCTTTTCACATACCACATATGGATCCACCAGTGTCATTGCATGTGTGTTCTTTTCACAATCCACCTATGGATCCACCAGTGTCATTGCATGTGTGTTCTTTTTACTAACAACAACCAGAGTTATTGAAATGTGTGTTCTCTTCAGAGACCACACATGGATCCACCAGTGTCATTGCATGTGTGTTCTTTTACTAACAACAATGGTGTCATTGCATGTGTGTTCTTTTCAGATAGCACATCGTGGATCCACCAGTGTCATTGCATGTGTGTTCTCTTCAGAGACCACACATGGATCCACCAGTGTCATTGCATGTGCGTTCTTGTCACTAAAAACAACCAGAGTCATTGCATGTGTGTTCTTTTCACATACTAAATATGGATCCACCAGTGTCATTGCATGTGTTTTCTTTTCACAATCGACCTATGGATCCACCAGTGTCACTGCATGTGTGTTCTTTTTACTAACAACAACTAGAGTCATTTCATGACTATTCTTTTCACATACCACATATGTATCCACCAATGTCATTGAAATGTGTGTTCTCTTCAGAGACCACACATGGATCCACCAGTGTCATTATATGTTTGTTCTTTTCACTTACAACAACTGGAGTCATTGCATGTGTGTTCTTTTCACATACCACATATGGATCCACTAGTGTCATTGCATGTGTGCTCTTTTCACAATCCACCTATGGATCCACCAGTGTCATTGCATGTATGTTCTTATTACTAACAACAACTAGAGTCATTTTAAATGTGTGTTCTTTTCACATACCACCTATGGATCCACTAGTGTCATTGCACGTGTTTTCTTTTTGCTAACAAGAACTGGAGTCATTTCATGACTGTTCTTTTCACATACCACAAATGGATCCACCTGTGTCATTGAAATGTGTGTTCTCTTCAGAGACCACACATGGATCCACCAGTGTCATTATATGTGTGTTCTTTTTACTAATAACAACTGGAGTCATTGCATGTGTGTTCTTTTCACATACCACATATGGATCCACTAGTGTCATTGCATGTGTGCTCTTTTCACAATCCACCGATGGATCCACCAGTGTCATTGCATGTGTGGTTTTTTTACTAACAACAACTAGAGTCATTGAAATGTGTGTTCTTTTCACATACCACCTATGGATCCACCAGTGTCATTGCATGTGTGTTGTTTTCACAATCCACCTATGGATCTACCAGTGTCATTGCATGTGTGTTCTTTTTACTAATAACAACCAGAGTCATTGCATGTGTGTTCTTTTCACATACCACATATGCATCCACCAGTGTCATTGCATGTGTTCTTTCATAATCCACCTATGGATCCACCAGTGTCATTGCATGTGTGTTCTTTTTACTAACAACAACTGGAGTTATTTCATGCTGTTCTTTTCACATACCATATATGGATCCATCAGTGTCATTGAAATGTGTGTTCTCTTTAGAGACCACACATGGATCCACCAGTGTCATTGCATGTGTGTTCTTTTTACTAACAACAACCAGAGTTATTGAAATGTGTGTTCTCTTCAGAGACCACACATGGATCCACCAGTGTCATTGCATGTGTGTTCTTTTACTAACAACAACAGTGTCATTGCCTGTGTGTTCTTTTCAAATACCACATATGGATCCACCAGTGTCATTGCATGTGTGTTCTCTTCAGAGACCACACATGGATCCACCAGTGTCATTGCATGTGTGTTCTTGTCACTAACAACAACCAGAGTCATTGCATGTGTGTTCTTTTCACATACTAGATATGGATCCACCGGTGTCATTGCATGTGTTTTCTTTTCACAATCCACCTATGGATCCACCAGTGTCATTGCATGTGTGTTCTTTTTACTAACAACAACTAGAGTCATTTCATGACTGTTCTTTTCACATACCACATATGTATCCACCAGTGTCATTGAAATGTGTGTTCTCTTCAGACACCACACTTGGATCCACCAGTGTCATTACATGTGTGTTCTTTTTACTAACAACAACTGGAGTCATTGCATGTGTGTTCTTTTCACATACCACATATGGATCCACTAGTGTCATTGCATGTGTGCTCTTTTCACAGTCCACCTATGGATCCACCAGTGTCATTGCATGTGTGTTCTTATTACTAATAACAACTAGAGTCATTGAAATGTGTGTTCTTTTAACATACCACCTATGGATCCACCAGTGTCATTGCATGTGTGTTCTTTTCACAATCCACCTATGGATCCACCAGTGTCATTGCATGTGTGTTCTTTTTACTAACAACAACTAGAGTCATTGCATGTGTGTTCTTTTCACATACCACATATGGATCCACCAGTGTCATTGCATGTGTGTTCTTTTCACATACCACATATGGAGCCACCAGTGTCATTGCATGTGTGTTCTTTTCACAATCCACACATGGATCCACCAGTGTCATTGCATGTGTGTTCTTTTTACTAACAACAACTAGAGTCATTTCATGCATGTTCTTTTCACATACCACATATGGATCGACCGGTGTCATTGAAATGTGTGTTCTCTTTAGAGACCACTCATGGATCCACCAGTGTCATTGCATGTGTGTTCATTTTACTTTGCATGTGTGATCATTTCACATAGCACATATGGATCCACCAGTGTCATTGCACATGTGTTCTTTTCACAATCCACACATGGATCCAGCAGTGTCATTGCATGTGTGTTCTTTTTACTAACAACAACTGGAGTCATTGCATGTGTGTTCTTTTCACATACCACATACGGATCCACCAGTGTCATTGCATGTGTGCTCTTTTCACAATCCACCTATGGATCCACTAGTGTCATTGCATGTGTGTTCTTTTTACTAACAACAACCGGTGTCATTGCATGTGTGTTCTTTTCACATACGACATATGGATCCACTAGTGTCATTGCATGTGTGTTCTTTTCATAATCCACCTATGGATCCACTAGTGTCATTGCATGTGTGTTCTTTTTACTAACAACAACTGGAGTCATTTCATGACTGTTCTTTTCACATACCACATATGGATCCACCTGTGTCATTGAAATGTGTGTTCTCTTCAGAGACCACACATGGATCCACCAATGTCATTACATGTGTGTTCTTTTTACTAATAATAACTGGAGTCATTGCATGTGTGTTCTTTTCACATACCACATATGGATCCACCAGTGTCATTGCATGTGTGTTCTTTTCACAATCCACCTATGGATCTACCAGTGTCATTGCATGTGTGTTCTTTTTACTTATAACAACCAGAGTCATTGCATGTGTGTTCTTTTCACATACCACATATGGATCCACCAGTGTCATTGCATGTGTGTTCTTTTCATAATCCACCTATGGATCCACTAGTGTCATTGCATGTGTGTTCTTTTTACTAACAACAAATGGAGTCATTTCATGCTGTTCTTTTCACATACCATATATGGATCGACCAGTGTCATTAAAATGTGTGTTCTCTTTAGAGACCACACATGGATCCACCAGTGTCATTGCATGTGTGTTCTTTTTACTAACAACAACAAGAGTTATTGAAATGTGTTCTCTTGAGACCACATGGATCCTGATGTCATTGCATGTGTTTTATTTTACTAAGAACAACCAGTGTCATTGCATGTGTGTTCTTTTCAAATACCACATATGGATCCACCAGTGTCATTGCATGTGTGTTCTCTTCAGAGACCACACATGGATCCACCAGTGTCATTGCATGTGCGTTCTTGTCACTAACAACAACCAGAGTCATTGCATGTGTGTTCTTTTCACATACTAGATATGGATCCACCAGTGTCATTGCATGTGTTTTCTTTTCACAATCCACCTATGGATCCAGCAGTGTCATTGCATGTGTGTTCTTTTTACTAACAACAACTAGAGTCATTTCATGACTGCTCTTTTCACATACCACATATGTATCCACCAGTGACATTGAAATGTGTGTTCCTTCAGACCACACTTGGATCCACAGTGTCATTACATGTGTGTTCTTTTTACTAACAACAACTGGAGTCATTTCATGTGTGTTCTTTTCACATACCACATATGGATCCACTAGTGTCATTCCATGTGTGCTCTTTTCACAATCCACCTATGGATCCAGAAGTGTCATTGCATGTGCGTTCTTATTACTAACAACAACTAGAGTCATTGAAATGTGTGTTCTTTTCACATACCACCTATGGATCCACCAGTGTCATTGCATGTGTGTTCTTTTCACAATCCACCTATGGATCCACCAGTGTCATTGCATGTGTGTTCTTTTTACTAACAACAACTAGAGTCATTGCATGTGTGTTCTTTTCGCATACCACATAAGGATCCACAGTGTCATTGTGTGTCTTTTCACAATCAACCTATGGATCCACCAATGTCATTGCATGTGTTTTCTTTTTACTAGCAACAATTGGAGTCATTTCATGACTGTTCTTTTCACATAGCACATATGGATCCACCAGTATCATTGAAATGTGTGTTCTCTTCAGAGACTACACATGGATCCACCAGTGTCATTGCATGTGTGTTCTTTTACTAACAACAACCAGAGTCATTGAAATGTGTGTTCTCTTCAGAGACCATACATGGATCCACCAGTGTCATTGCCTGTGTGTTATTTTTACTAACTACAACCAGTGTCATTGCATGTGTGTTCTTTTCACATACCACATATGGATCCACCAGTGTCATTGCATGTGTGTTCTCTTCAGAGACCACACCTGGATCCCAATGTCATTGCATGTGTGTTCTTTTACTAACAACTGTAGAGTCATTGCACGTGTGTTCTTTTCACATACCACATATGGATCCACCAGTGTCATTGCATGTGTGTTCTTTTCACAATCCACCTATGGATCCACCAGTGTCATTGCATGTGTGTTCTTTTACTAACAACAATAGTGTCATTGCATGTGTGTTCTTTTCAGATACCACATATGGATCCACCAGTGTCATTGCATGTGTGTTCTCTTCAGAGACCACACATGGATCCACCAGTGTCATTGCATGTGCGTTCTTGACACTAACAACAACCAGAGTCATTGCATGTGTGTTCTTTTCACATACTACATATGGATCCACCAGTGTCATTGCATGTGTTTTCTTTTCACAATCGACCTATGGATCCACCAGTGTCATTGCATGTGTGTTCTTTTTACTAACAACAACTAGAGTCATTTCATGACTGTTCTTTTCACATACCACATATGTATCCACCAGTGTCATTGAAATGTGTGTTCTCTTTAGAGACCACACATGGATCCACCAGTGTCATTACATGTGTGTTCTTTTCACTTACAACAACTGGAGTCATTGCATGTGTGTTGTTTTCACATACCACATATGGATCCACTAGTGTCATTGCATGTGTGCTCTTTTCACAATCCACCTATGGATCCACCAGTGTCATTGCATGTACGTTCTTATTACTAACAACAACTAGAGTCATTAAAATGTGTGTTCTTTTCACATACCACCTATGGATCCACCAGTGTTATTTCATGTGTGTTCTTTTCACAATCCACCTATGGATCCACCAGTGTCATTGCATGTGTGTTCTTTTTACTAACAACAACTAGAGTCATTACATGTGTGTTCTTTTCACATACCACATATGCGAAAAGGTCCACCAGTGTCATTGCATGTGTGTTCTTTTCACAATCAACCTATGGATCCACCAGTGTCATTGCATGTGTGTTCTTTTTACTTATAACAACCAGAGTCATTGCATGTGTGTTCTTTTCACATACCACATATGGATCCACCAGTGTCATTGCATGTGTGTTCTTTTCATAATCCACCTATGGATCCACCAGTGTCATTGCATGTGTGTTCTTTTTACTAACAACAAATGGAGTCATTTCATGCTGTTCTTTTCACATACCATATATGGATCCACCAGTGTCATTGAAATGTGTGTTCTCTTCAGAGACCACACATGGATCCACCAGTGTCATTGCATGTGTGTTCATTTTACTAACAACAACCAGAGTCATTGAAATGTGTGTTCTCTTCAAAGACCATACATGGAACCACCAGTGTCATTGCATGTGTGTTCTTTTTACTAACAACCAGTGTCATTGCATGTGTGTTCGTTTCACATACCACATATGGATCCACCGGTGTCATTGCATGTGTGTTCTCTTCAGAGACCACACATGGATCCACCAGTGTCATTGCATGTGTGTTCTTTTTACTAACAACAACCAGAGTCATTGAAATGTGTGTTCTTTTCACATACCACCTATGGATCCACCAGTGTCATTGCATGTGTGTTCTTTTCACAATATACCTATGGATCCACCAGTGTCATTGCATGTGTGTTCTTTTTACTAACAACAACTGGAGTCATTTCATGACTGTTCTTTTCACATACCACATATGGATCCACCAGTGTCATTGAAATGTGTGTTCTCTTCAGAGACCACACATGGATCCACTAGTGTCATTGCATGTGTGTTCATTTTACTAACAACAACTGGAGTCATTGCATGTGTGTTCTTTTCACATACCACATATGGATCCACCAATGTCATTGCATGTGTGTTCTTTTTACTAACAACAACAAGAGTCGTTGAAATGTGCGTTATTTTCACATACCACATATTGATCCACCAAAGTCATTGAAATGTGTGTTCTTTTCACAATCCACCTATAGATCCACTAGTGTCATTGCATGTGTGTTATTTTTACTAACAACAACTGGAGTCATTTCATGTGTGTTCTTTTCACATACCACATATGGATCCACCGGTGTCATTGAAATGTGTGTTCTCTTTAAAGACCACACATGGATCCACCAGTGTCATTGCAATTGTGTTCTTTTTACTAACAACAACCAGAGTTATTGAAATGTGTGTTCTCTTCAGAGACCACACATGGATCCACCAGTGTCATTGCATGTGTGTTCTTTTACTAACGACAATAGTGTCATTGCATGTGTGTTCTTTTCAGATACCACATCATGGATCCACCAGTGTCATTGCATGTGTGTTCTCTTCAGAGACCACACATGGATCCACCAGTGTCATTGCATGTGCGTTGTTGTCACTAACAACAACCAGAGTCATTGCATGTGTGTTCTTTTCACATACTACATATGGATCCACCAGTGTCATTGCATGTGTTTTCTTTTCACAATCGACCTATGGATCCACCAGTGTCATTGCATGTGTGTTCTTTTTACTAACAACAACTAGAGTCATTTCATGACTATTCTTTTCACATACCACATATGTATCCACCAGTGTCATTGAAATGTGTGTTCTCTTCAGAGACCACACATGGATCCACCAGTGTCATTACATGTTTGTTCTTTTCACTTACAACAACTGGAGTCATTGCATGTGTGTTCTTTTCACATACCAGATATGGATCCACTAGTGTCATTGCATGTGTGCTCTTTTCACAATCCACCAGTGTCATTGCATGTATGTTCTTATTACTAACAACAACTAGAGTCATTGAAATGTGTGTTCTTTTCACATACCACCTATGGATCCACCAGTGTTATTTCATGTGTGTTCTTTTCACAATCCACCTATTGATCCACCAGTGTCATTGCATGTGTGTTCTTTTTACTAACAACAACTAGAGTCATTACATGTGTGTTCTTTTCACATACCACATATGTGAAAAGGTCCACCAGTGTCATTGCATGTGTCTTCTTTTCACAATCAACCTATGGATCCACCAGTGTCATTGCATGTGTGTTCTTTTTACTAACAACTATTGGAGTCATTTCATGACTGTTCTTTTCACATAGCACATATGGATCCACCAGGGTCATTGAAATGTGTGTTCTCTTCAGAGACCAAACATGGATCCACCAGTGTCATTGCATGTGTGTTCATTTTACTAACAACAATCAGAGTCATTGAAATGTGTGTTCTCTTCAAAGACCATACATGGAACCACAAGTGTCATTGCATTCGTGTTGTTTTTACTAACAACCAGTGTCATTGCATGTGTGTTCTTTTTACTAATAACAACCAGAGTCATTGCATGTGTGTTCTTTTCACATACCACATATGGATCCACCTGTGTCATTGCATGTGTGTTCTTTTCATAATCCACCTATGGATCCACCAGTGTCATTGCATGTGTGTTCTTTTTACTAACAACAACTAGAGTCATTTCATGCTGTTCTTTTCACATACCATATATGGATCCACCAGTGTCATTAAAATGTGTGTTCTCTTTAGAGACCACACATGGATCCACCAGTGTCATTGCATGTGTGTTCTTTTTACTAACAACAACCAGAGTTATTGAAATGTGTGTTCTCTTCAGAGACCACACATGGATCCACCAGTGTCATTGCATGTGTGTTCTTTTACTAACAACAACCAGTGTCATTGCATGTGTGTTCTTTTCAAATACCACATATGGATCCACCAGTGTCATTGCATGTGTGTTCTCTTCACAGACCACACATGGATCCACCAGTGTCATTGCATGTGCGGTCTTGTCACTAACAACAACCAGAGTCATTGCATGTGTGTTCTTTTCACATACTAGATATGGATCCACCAGTGTCATTACATGTGTTTTCCTTTCACAATCCACCTATGGACCAACCAGTGTCATTGCATGTGTGTTCTTTTTACTAACAACAACTCGAGTCATTTCATGACTGTTCTTTTCACATACCACATATGTATCCACCAGTGTCATTGAAATGTGTGTTCCCTTCAGAGACCACACTTGGATCCACCAGTGTCATTACATGTGTGTTCTTTTTACTAACAACAACTGGAGTCATTTCATGTGTGTTCTTTTCACATACCACATATGGATCCACTAGTGTCATTCCATGTGTGCTCTTTTCACAATCCACCTATGGATCCACAAGTGTCATTGCATGTGCGTTCTTATTACTAACAACAACTAGAGTCATTGAAATGTGTGTTCTTTTCACATACCACCTATGGATCCACCAGTGTCATTGCATATGTGTTCTTTTCACAATCCACCTATGGATCCACCAGTGTCATTGCATGTGTGTTCTTTTTACTAACAACAACTAGAGTCATTGCATGTGTGTTCTTTTCACATACCACATATGGATCCACCAGTGTCATTGCATGTGTGTTCTTTTCACAATCAACCTATGGATCCACCAATGTCATTGCATGTGTTTTCTTTTTACCAACAACAATTGGAGTCATTTCATGACTGTTCTTTTCACATAGCACATATGGATCCACCAGTATAATTGAAATGTGTGTTCTCTTCAGAGACTACACATGGATCCACCAGTGTCATTGCATGTGTGTCCTTTTTACTAATAACAACCAGAGTCATTGAAATGTGTGTTCTCTTCAGCGACCATACATGGATCCACCAGTGTCATTGCATGTGTGTTCTTTTTACTAACTACAACCAGTGTCATTGCATGTGTGTTCTTTTCACATACCACATATGGATCCACCAGTGTCATTGCATGTGTTCTCTTGGAGACCACATGGATCCACTGATGTCATTGCATGTGTGGTCTTTTACTAACAACAACCGTAGTCATTGCATGTGTGTTCTTTTCACATACCACATATGGATCCACCAGTGTCATTGAATGTGTTCTTTTCACAATCCACCTATGGATCCACCGGTGTCATTACATGTGTGTTCTTTTTACTAACAACAACCGAGTTATTGAAATGTGTGTTCTCTTCAGAGACCACACATGGATCCACTGATGTCATTGCATGTGTTCTTTTACTAACAACAATAGTGTCATTGCATGTGTGTTCTTTTCAGATACCACATCATGGATCCACCAGTGTCATTGCATGTGTGTTCTCTTCAGAGACCACACATGGATCCACCAGTGTCATTGCATGTGCGTTCTTGTCACTAACAACAACCAGAGTCATTGCATGTGTGTTCTTTTCACATACTACATATGGATCCACCAGTGTCATTGCATGTGTTTTCTTTTCACAATCGACCTACGGATCCACCAGTGTCATTGCATGTGTGTTCTTTTTACTAACAACAACTAGAGTCATTTCATGACTATTCTTTTCACATACCACATATGTATCCACCAGTGTCATTGAAATGTGTGTTCTCTTCAGAGACCACACATGGATCCACCAGTGTCATTACATGTTTGTTCTTTTCACTTACAACAACTGGAGTCATTGCATGTGTGTTCTTTTCACATACCACATATGGATCCACTAGTGTCATTGCATGTGTGCTCTTTTCACAATCCACCAGTGTCATTGCATGTATGTTCTTATTACTAACAACAACTAGAGTCATTGAAATGTGTGTTCTTTTCACATACCACCTATGGATCCACCAGTGTTATTTCATGTGTGTTCTTTTCACAATCCACCTATGGATCCACCGGTGTCATTGCATGTGTGTTCTTTTTACTAACAACAACTAGAGTCATTACATGTGTGTTCTTTTCACATACCACATATGCGAAAAGGTCCACCAGTGTCATTTCATGTGTGTTCTTTTCACAATGAACCTATGGATCCACCAGTGTCATTGCATGTGTGTTCTTTTTACTAACAACTATTGGAGTCATTTCATGACTGTTCTTTTCAAATAGCACATATGGATCCACCAGTGTCATTGAAATGTGTTTTCTCTTCAGAGACCAAACGTGGATCCACCAGTGTCATTGCATGTGTGTTCATTTTACTAACAACAACCAGAGTCATTGAAATGTGTGTTCTCTTCAAAGACCATACATGGAACCACAAGTGTCATTGCATGTGTGTTCTTTTTACTAACAACCAGTGTCATTGCATGTGTGTTCTTTTTACTAACAACAACTAGAGTCATTACATGTGTGTTCTTTTCACAATCCACCTATGGATCCACCAGTGTCATTGCATGTGTGTTGTTTTTACTAACAACAACTAGAGTCATTACATGTGTGTTTTTTTCACATACCACATATGCGAAAAGGTCCACCGGTGTCATTGCATGTGTGTTCTTTTCACAATCCACCTATGGATCCACCAGTGTCATTGCATGTGTGTTCTTTTTACTAACAACAACTAGAGTCATTGCATGTGTGTTCTTTTCACATACCACATATGGATCCACCAGTGTCATTGCATGTGTGTTCTTTTCACAATCAACCTATGGATCCACCAATGTCATTGCATGTGTTTTCTTTTTACTAACAACAATTGGAGTCATTTCATGACTGTTCTTTTCACATAGCACATATGGATCCACCAGTATCATTGAAATGTGTGTTCTCTTTAGAGACTACACATGGATCCACCAGTGTCATTGCATGTGTGTTCTTTTTACTAACAACAACCAGAGTCATTGAAATGTGTGTTCTCTTCAGCGACCATACATGGATCCACCAGTGTCATTGCATGTGTGTTCTTTTTACTAACTACAACCAGTGTCATTGCATGTGTGTTCTCTTCACATACCACATATGGATCCACCAATGTCATTGCATGTGTGTTCTCTTCAGAGACCACACATGGTTCCACCAGTGTCATTGCATGTGTGTTCTTTTTACTAACAACAACCAGAGTCATTGCATGTGTGTTCTTTTCACATACCACATATGGATCCACCAGTGTCATTGCATGTGTGTTCTTTTCACATACCACATATGGATCCACCAGTGTCATTGCATGTGTGTTCTTTTCACAATCCACCTATGGATCCACCAGTGTCATTGCATGTGTGTTCTTTTTACTAACAACAACAAGAGTTATTGAAATGTGTGTTCTCTTCAGAGACCACACATGGATCCACCAGTGTTATTGCATGTGTGTTCTTTTCAGATACCACATCATGGATCCACCAGTGTCATTGCATGTGTGTTCTCTTCAGAGACCACACATGGATCCACCAGTGTCATTGCATGTGCGTTCTTGTCACTAACAACAACCAGAGTCATTGCATGTGTGTTCCTTTCACATACTACATGTGGATCCACCAGTGTCATTGCATGTGTTTTCTTTTCACAATCGACCTATGGATCCACCAGTGTCATTGCATGTGTGTTCTTTTTACTAACAACAACTAGAGTCATTTCCTGACTATTCTTTTCACATACCACATATGTATCCACCAGTGTCATTGAAATGTGTGTTCTCTTCAGAGACCACACATGGATCCACCAGTGTCATTACATGTTTGTTCTTTTCACTTACAACAACTAGAGTCATTGCATGTGTGTTCTTTTGACATACCACATATGGATCCACTAGTGTCATTGCATGTGTGCTCTTTTCACAATCCACCTACGGATCCACCAGTGTCATTGCATGTATGTTCTTATTACTAACAATAACTAGAGTCAATTAAATGTGTGTTCTTTTCACATACCACCTATAGATCCACCAGTGTTATTTCATGTGTGTTCTTTTCACAATCCACCTATGGATCCACCAGTGTCATTGCATGTGTGTTCTTTTTACTAACAACAACTAGAGTCATTACATGTGTGTTCTTTTCACATACCACATATGCGAAAAGGTCCACCAGTGTCATTGCATGTGTGTTCTTTTCACAATCAACCTATGGATCCACTAGTGTCATTGCATGTGTGTTCTTTTTACTAACAACTATTGGAGTCATTTCATGACTGTTCTTTTCACATAGCACATATGGATCCACCAGTGTCATTGAAATGTGTGTTCTCTTCAGAGACCACACATGGATCCACCAGTGTCATTGCATGTGTGTTCATTTTACTAACAACAACAAGAGTCATTGAAATGTGTGTTCTCTTCAAAGACCATACATGGAACCACAAGTGTCATTGCATGTGTGTTCTTTTTACTAACAACTAGTGTCATTGCATGTGTGTTCTTTTTACTAACAACAACTAGAGTCATTACATGTGTGTTCTTTTCACAATCCACCTATGGATCCACCAATGTCATTGCATGTGTGTTCTTTTTACTAACAACAACTAGAGTCATTACATGTGTGTTCTTTTCACATACCAAATATGCGATAAGGTCCACCAGTGTCATTGCATGTGTGTTCTTTTCACAATCCACCTATGGATCCACCAGTGTCATTGCATGTGTGTTCTTTTTACTAACAACAACTAGAGTCATTGCATGTGTGTTCTTTTCACATACCACATATGGATCCACCAGTGTCATTGCATGTGTGTTCTTTTCACAATCAACCTATGGATCCACCAATGTCATTGCATGTGTTTTCTTTTTACTAACAACAATTGGAGTCATTTCATGACTGTTCTTTTCACATAGCACATATGGATCCACCAGTATCATTGAAATGTGTGTTCTCTTCAGAGACTACACATGGATCCACCAGTGTCATTGCATGTGTGTTCTTTTTACTAACAACATCCAGAGTCATTGAAATATGTGTTCTCTTCAGCGACCATACATGGATCCACCAGTGTCATTGCATGTGTGTTCTTTTTACTAACTACAACCAGTGTCATTGCATGTGTGTTCTTTTCACATACCACATATGGATCCACCAGTGTCATTGCATGTGTGTTCTCTTCAGATACCACACATGGATCCACAGTGTCATTGCATGTGTGTTCTTTTTACTAACAAACCAGAGTCATTGCATCTGTGTTCTTTTCACATACCACATATGGATCCACCAGTGTCATTGCATGTGTGTTCTTTTCACAATCGACCTATGGATCCACCAGTGTCATTGCATGTGTGTTCTTTTTACTAACAACAACCAGAGTTATTGAAATGTGTGTTCTCTTCAGAGACCACATGGATCCTGATGTCATTGCATGTGTGTTCTTTTACTAACAACAATGGTGTCATTGCATGTGTGTTCTTTTCAGATAGCACATCGTGGATCCACCAGTGTCATTGCATGTATGTTCTCTTCAGAGACCACATGGATCCTGATGTCATTGCATGTGCGTTCTTGTCACTAAAAACAACCAGAGTCATTGCATGTGTGTTCTTTTCACATACTAAATATGGATCCACCAGTGTCATTGCATGTGTTTTCTTTTCACAATCGACCTATGGATCCACCAGTGTCACTGCATGTGTGTTCTTTTTACTAACAACAACTAGAGTCATTTCATGACTATTCTTTTCACATACCACATATGTATCCACCAATGTCATTGAAATGTGTGTTCTCTTCAGAGACCACACATGGATCCACCAGTGTCATTATATGTTTGTTCTTTTCACTTACAACAACTGGAGTCATTGCATGTGTGTTCTTTTCACATACCACATATGGATCCACTAGTGTCATTGCATGTGTGCTCTTTTCACAATCCACCTATGGATCCACCAGTGTCATTGCATGTATGTTCTTATTACTAACAACAACTAGAGTCATTTTAAATGTGTGTTCTTTTCACATACCACCTATGGATCCACAAGTGTTATTTCATGTGTGTTCTTTTCACAATCCACCTATGGATCCACCAGTGTCATTGCATGTGTGTTCTTTTTACTAACAACAACTAGAGTCATTACATGTGTGTTCTTTTCACATACCACATATGCGAAAAGGTCCACCAGTGTCATTGCATGTGTGTTCTTTTCACAATCAACCTATGGATCCACCAGTGTCATTGCATGTGTGTTCTTTTTACTAACAACTATTGGAGTCATTTCATGACTGTTCTTTTCGCATAGCACATATGGATCCACCAGTGTCATTGAAATGTGTGTTCTCTTTAGAGACCACACATGGATCCACCAGTGTCATTGCATGTGTGTTCATTTTACTAACAACAACCAGAGTCATTGAAATGTGTGTTCTCTTCAAAGACCATACATGGAACCACAAGTGTCATTGCATGTGTGTTCTTTTTACTAACAACCAGTGTCATTGCATGTGTGTTCGTTTCACATACCACATATGGATCCACCGGTGTCATTGCATGTGTGTTCTCTTCAGAGACCACACATGGATCCACTAGTGTCATTGCATGTGTGTTCTTTTTACTAACAACAACCAGAGTCATTGAAATGTGTGTTCTTTTCAGATACCACCTATGGATCCACCAGTGTCATTGCATGGGTGTTCTTTTCACAATCCACCTATGGATCCACCAGTGGCATTGCATGTGTGTTCTTTTTACTAACAACAACTAGAGTCATTGCATGTGTGTTCTTTTCACATACCACATATGGATCCACCAGTGTCATTGCATGTGTGTTCTTTTCACAATCCACCTATGGATCCACTAGTGTCATTGCATGTGTGTTCTTTTTACTAACAACAACTGGAGTCATTTCATGACTATTCTTTTCACATACCACATATGGATACACCAGTGTCATTGAAATGTGTGTTCTCTTTAGAGACCACACATGGATCCACTAGTGTCATTGCATGTGTGTTCATTTTACTAACAACAACTGGAGTCATTGCATGTGTGTTCTTTTCACATACCACATATGGATCCACCAGTGTCATTACATGTGTGCTTTTTTCACAATCCACCTTTGGATCCACCAGTGTCATTGCATGTGTGTTCTTTTTACTAACAACAACAAGAGTCGTTGAAATGTGTGTTCTTTTCACATACCACATATTGATCCACCAGAGTCATTGAAATGTGTGTTCTTTTCACAATCCACCTATAGATCCACTAGTGTCATTGCATGTGTGTTCTTTTTACTAACAACAACTGGAGTCATTTCATGTGTGTTCTTTTCACATACCACATATGGATCCACCGGTGTCATTGAAATGTGTGTTCTCTTTAAAGACCACACATGGATCCACCAGTGTGATTGCATGTGTGTTCTTTTTACTAACAACAACCAGAGTCATTGAAATGTGTGTTCTCTTCAGAGACCACACATGGATCCACCAGTGTCATTGCATGTGTGTTCTTTTACTAACAACAACTGGAGTTATTTCATGTGTGTTCTTTTCACAAACCACATATGGATCCACCGGTGTCATTGAAATGTGTGTTCTCTTTAGAGATCACTCATGGATCCACCAGTGTCATTACATGTGTGTTCTTTTTACTAACAACAACCAGAGTCATTGCATGTGTGTTCTTTTCACATACCATATATGGATCCACCAGTGTCATTGCATGTGTGTTCTTTTCACAATCCACCTATGGATCCACCAGTGTCATTGCATGTGTGTTCTTTTTACTAACAACAACTAGAGTCATTGCATGTGTGTTCTTTTCACATACCACATATGGATCCACCAGTGTCATTGCATGTGTGTTCTTTTCACATACCACATATGGATCCACCAGTGTCATTGCATGTGTGTTCTTTTCACAATCCACACATGGATCCACCAGTGTCATTGCATGTGTGTTCTTTTTACTAACAACAACTGGAGTCATTTCATGCGTGTTCTTTTCACATACCACATATGGATCGACCGGTGTCATTGAAATGTGTGTGTTCTTTTTACTAACAACAACCAGAGTCATTGCATGTGTGATCATTTCACATAGCACATATGGATCCACCAGTGTCATTGCACGTGTGTTCTTTTCACAATCCACACATGGATCCAGCAGTGTCATTGCATGTGTGTTCTTTTTACTAACAACAACTGGAGTCATTGCATGTGTGTTCTTTTCACATACCACATACGGATCCACCAGTGTCATTGCATGTGTGCTCTTTTCACCATCCACCTATGGATCCACCAGTGTCATTGCATGTGTGTTCTTTTTATTAACAACAACCAGTGTCATTGCATGTGTGTTCCTTTCACATACCACATATGGATCCACCAGTGTCATTGCATGTGTGTTCTTTTCACAATCCACCTATGGATCCACTAGTGTCATTGCATGTGTTGGGGATATACTTTCCGGGTATCCTCACAGTTCCTCACTGACCAGGGTGGCCCACTTCGGGTTAGAGCATTGCTTCACGGGCGGCCCAGTCAGGGAGAGAAGACGAAGTCCAATCCGGCTACGGGAAGGCCCAGAAGACTTACCGACTTAGGCCATGATGTTACTTGTAGTTCAAGATGTACTCTGTAACAGACTCTTAGTCGTAGCCGGATAGATCTCTCCTGTAAACCCTAGGCCGGATATCTATATAAGCCGTCCTAGGGAGAGCCTTTAGGGCAACACCTTATAACCTCAATAGTCTACAATCTCAACTCGCACAAGCAAAACCCTTGTAACCCATAATCCGGATCTGCTGTATTACTGGATTGCTAGCAGGAGTAGGATCCGTCCAAAGCTGGCGGATCCGAACCTGGGTAAACTTGTGTGCTCACTGTCCCGGAATACCGTACGTCTCACCCCCGTCTCTTCCGCACGCCTCGAGGACCCCCTCATGGTGTACTTGTCATCAATCCGACGACAGTTGGCGCCCACCGTGGGGCAAGTGAGCTACGGATCTGCGTTCCGAGCGGAATCTGCAAGAATCGGAATCGGTGAGACTATCACCGTCGGTCGCATCCTCTACGCCAGCGACGTCCCTCTCATCGTTCTCGACGAGACTTGGATTCCAGCAAAGGAGGCCGTGACTGCCTACACAATCATGTCTTTTGGCAAGATCGATGTTTACATCGGTTTCGCTGAACCTGCCCAACCCACCCCAACGGTGATGATAGAGGCAGAATAATTTTTTGGGTCCCCTTTGTGCACGGAGGCGGCAGAGTTCCGGATCTCAGAAAACCCTAATCCCACCCAGCCTGTACCAGTTGCGGAGACAGTGGAGAAATCCAAACCTGAAGAAGACCTAGCGGTCAACGTCGAATCTGGAGTGGATCTCCCAGAGGAGCCAGATCCCAGATCGACCCACCCGTGGAAGTCGAAATCCAGGAGGAGCATATCAACGACACTGATTCCGGCTCTGATGATGCCGAATGCATGTGCCTTCCTAAGGTACACACTATGATGTATGATACTGCAAGGCGAAAGCGCAGATGCAATCCTCGAGACGATCAAAAGTTTCGATATGGCTAATCGCGAAAGCCACAGGTACCTCAGGAAGCACGCGTCACACTTCATCGGATCTGTGGGATCCGGATCCGGCTCTGCCGATGCTGGAGAAAACACCGACTCGGTGCTGGAGGCAATCGGAACAAACACCGACATACCCGCATCCTCGGATGAGTCGATGACATCAGCAGATTTCCGAAAGTTCTCCGTGGAATATGAAGAGGAGTATAACTCCAAAGCTGCAGAAGAAGGAGAAGCCATGGACGAAGGATCCGGGGAACACTCTCCCAATACGCAGGATGACATGGACGTCGGAGATAATCCCGAGGTCCAGATGTCCAAAAGTACCGATCAGAGCTTGACTCCGGGAAACGGACCCAAAGCCGTCTTTGCTACCGGCGCTGCCAAGAAGTCAAAGAAGAAGAACAAGAAAAACAAGACCCCGGCAAAAGACCCTCTGGTAGAGGAGGTGATTGCCGAGGAATACGAAGAAGACTCGGATGGAGCGCTTATCCCAGAAGATCCGAAAAAAGAAGCATCGGTGGATGGACACGTGATCACCGAAGGTGCGCGTAAACTCATCGATGCCGCATTAACCACACCTATCCCTACAGCCGCAGAACTTACTGCGGATGAGCTGGACGAAAGGGCGTAGGCCCTTGAAGCGCATCGTCAACAACTCCTCGATAAAGCCAAAAACATCGAGCTGGAGAAGAAACGCATGTCGAACAAGGAGTACATGTCTCGTCTGCATCAACTCATGTCGAACAAGGAGTACAAGTCTCGTCTGCATCAGAAGATACGGAAGTGTCACATAGATGACAACCAATTCCCACGTGTCTGTGTCGTTCTTTTTGGAGATGAGATGGGGAAGCCACGAAAAGATAGCAATGGAGATTGGGTATACCCAACACCAGTACAAAATACCGTGGCAGCCCGAGAAATTCTATCGGCAAATCTAGGACCAGAGGAGATCCGTTTGGTTATCAAGCTACTCAACAAGGGACTAGAGCAACAAAAAGTCGCCCTGTCCGGAAGTCAAAAACTGGTCTCAGATGTTGACCAGTGTCGCACAGATCCGGCATGGGCTGGCGTAAGATCCCATTACGTTCGGGCGCAGTATCATGACCCCGAACGCAGGAAAGATAACTATTCAAGAACCGGATCTTCAGGACATCATCACCAAACTTCACGTAACTGGAGCAACGTCGCCCCAGCGGCCGACAAAGACGCCATCGCTGCCCTGAATCCGACGAACCCTCCCCGACGAGAATCTAAGGATCGAAGGGGAGAAGATAAAGAGAAATGTCGGGAGGAGGATCATCAGAGAATGCCACCTCCTAGACATGAGAACCGTCCGGCTGAGCCTCACCATGGTGGGAACGACGGACGAAGATACGACGGAAACCATGCCGGTACAAGCCGGCACGGGCTCGTCGTAGTCAAGCTGCTCCACCCTCTCCACCACATAGTCATCACAACGGCTCCCATGGAGGGCAAGGAGGACGACATGGCGGAGGTGATGGCGTGTCAAGTCCGGCTCCACGGCACCGCAGCCACAGCCGGCATTCGGGACGATCTCTATCCCCGAACGACGCAAGGCACAGGATCAATTCCAAAATAGAGGCTCGGCGCTATGAAAATGATGACGTGTACGTGGGCCCAAAGTGCTTCGGTCCACGCATCAGAGCTACAAAATTCCCGGAAGGATTTGCTATCTCAAGATATATCCAAGCCTACGACGGCATTGCTCGGCCAGACACCTGGTTACAAGATTTCTTCCAAGCTTGCTGCATCGCCAAAGGCGGAAACAGCCTGGTCGCAGCCCGATATCTCCCACTTATGTTGCGGAAGACGACATGATCACGGCTCAATGATCTTCCGGCAAACACCATCCATAACTGGTCTGATTTACAAAGCGCGTTCTTTAGGAATTTCGAAGGCACATATCGGAGGCCCTGTATGGTTGGAGACCTACAGCGTTGCACCCAGAAAGCCGGAGAAACTTGCCGGGATTACCTTGGACGATGGATCGACACCAAGAACTCCTGCGAAGGAGTAAATGATCAAACTGCGATTGAAGCTTTCATCGCAGGTCTCCCTATTGGTTTACTACGCCATCGCTTGAAGTGTGACAAGGTTACCGATTTGGGAGAAATGATAGAAACAGCGAGCAAGTATGCAGACGCTAACGACGATGTAGAAGGACTACTCAATGCCCTAGCTGTGCCTCGGTCGGCAAAACAACCAAAGCAACAAGCTCAGAAGAACAAAAACACCTCGGAAGAAAAACCCAACACGGAAATAGTAGTAGTCACTACTGTTTCCGGGTCTGGAGGACGAGGAGGACGTGGCAGAGGCCGCGGGCGTGGCCGTGGGACATCAAGGGTCCAAGGTAGAGGAGAACAACAACCAGGCAAAACCTACTCTTGGGCTGACATTGCCAATAACCCATGTGTGCATCACCTAGACGCCAATGGGGGCTCGTCCCACACCAACGCTGAATGTTGTTTCAACGACGACATCAAAAGAGATGACACCGTGGGCTACAAAGCGAAGCGGAAGAAGGGAAAGAAAAATCCCGAAAAAGACAAAGAGACCAAGGAGGATTCTGACATGGAGGAAGATGATGCTTCAAATCCCAAGTCGGAAGGGAAGAAGACTTTTCCCACCAAGAAGGACACTTATGTCACCTTCCTCGGATCTCAACCAGCAAAGGTCAAGAAAGCAGTTCTACACGAGCTCAATGCAACAGTTCCAGCTGTCCCCCAGTATCTATACTGGTCGGAAGTGGCAATCACGTTTGACCGCGATGATCATCCGCCTAAGCTACACAGGCGAGGAAAATACGCCTTAATCGTCAACCCACTTATTGATGGTTATGGTTTCTCCAAGACCCTCATGGATGGTGGTAGCGAGATCAATATTCTCTATGTCGAACGCCACGAAATGAAGATCTTGAGACACATGAACCATAGCTCTGTGATTTTTCACGGAGTTGTCCCAGGAAGACAAGCTAATTCCCTGGGAGAGATCACTTTGGATGTTACCTTTGGAACTCCAAAGAATTATCGAACGGAGGCACTTTCCTTCGAAGTGGTCCCGTTCAAGAGTGCATACCATGCTATATTCGGACGTCCGGCTTACTGGGATTTTATGGCTCGTCCATGTTACATCTACAATATGATGAAAATTCCAGGTCCCAATGGCGTGATCACCATCAGGGGAGACCCAAAGAAAGCGCGAGAGTGCAAGGATGGAAATGCCGCTTTGTCAAGCCTTTGCACGCCCAGGAGTACCAGGAGATCAAGAAGAGCATAGATCCGTCCGAGATGCCCGCAACGAAGAAGGAGGTTACCAAGCCAAATCCAGAGTTCAAGGCATCAGAAGAGACGAAGAAAGCGCCGTTGAAGGAAGATGACCTCTCCAAGGTGACCCAGATAGGCATAGGCCTAGATAGCGCATAGGAAAGCGCGCTCGTCAAGTTCCTCCAAGCAAATCAAGATATCTTCGCATGACAGCCATCTGACATGACCAGAGTACCTAGGGAACTTGCCGAGCACTCTTTAAATGTAAACCCGAATGCTAAACCCGTCAAACAGTCCTTACGACGGTTTGGCAATGAAAAGCGTAAGGCAATAGCTAAGGAACTAGCACGACTCGAGTTAGCTGGATTCATAGAAGAGGTCATCCACACTGAGTGGTCGGCCAATCCTGTAATGGTCCCTAAAAAGGACACCACTTATTTAAGGATGTGTGTTGATTATACTGCCTTGAACAAGGCTTGTCCAAAAGATCCGTTCTCTTTGCCTAGAATTGATCAAGTTATCGATTCTACGGCAGGCTCGGAACTCCTCTGTTTTCTCGACGCATATTCCGGTTATCACCAAATCCGGATGAAGGAATCTGACAAAGTTAAAACTTCATTCATAACCCCCTTCGGAACCTTCTGTTTTGTTACGATGCCCTTTGGGTTGAAGAACGCAGGAGCTACGTACCAGCGCACGATGCAACGTTGCCTTCACGACCAACTCGGACGCAATGTACATGCATACGTGGATGATATCGCGGTGATGTCCAAAAAGAAGGAAACACTCATTTCCGACTTGGAGGAAACATTCGCCAATCTACGAAAATACAACATCATGCTTAACCTGAAGAAATGCTTCTTTGGAATACCAGCCGGAAAATTGTTAGGTTTCATCGTGTCTCAAAGAGGCATAGAGGTAAACCGCGACAAAATCAAGGCTATACTCAATATTTCCAGGCCAACTCGCCTGAAGGACATACAAAGATTAACTGGTTGCATCACTGCGGTCAGTTGATTTGTAAGACAGCTTGGTGAAAGAGCCGCACCATTATACAAACTCCTGAAGAAAACCAAAGATTTTGTCTGGACTGACGAAGCTGAAGCTGCACTACAAGACCTGAAGAAGGTACTCTCATCTGCTCCTATCCTTGCAGCGCCGGAACCTCAGGAAACGATGTTGCTTTATATTGCTGCGACAAATAAGGTTGTTAGTATCGTCATGGTGGTGGAGAGACCAGAGGAAAATCAGGAACACTTGGTGTAGCGTCCGACTTATTTTGTCAGCGAGGTCTTCACAGAATCAAAACAGCGATATCCGCACTATCAAAAGTTGGCTTACGGTGTTTTCCTAGCATCTCGTAAGTTACGACACTATTTTCAGGAGCATCCAATTACCGTGGTGAGCAAAGCTCCCATGAGAGACATAATCAACAACAGCGACGTCACAGGACGTGTCGCCAAATGGGGCATAGAGCTCTCAGCTTTCGATATTGAGTATAAACCTCGGACAACAATCAAATCCCAGATCCTTGCCGACTTTGTTGTTGATTGGACAGAGACGAAGGAGAACATGGTCCTTCCTGAGTTGGAATATTGGACCCTCTTTTTCGATGGGTCTAAGGCTCGAGGGGGCTCGGGGGCTGGCGTGGTGCTCAAATCACCCCAAGGAGATAAACTATTATACATGTTGCAGATCCACTTCACAGCCACAAACAACATTGCCGAGTATGAAGCACTGCTGCATGGAATCTGGATTGCTAAGGACATTGACATCCGACATTTGATGTGTTACGGAGATTCGGATCTTGTTGCTCAGCAAGTCTTGGATATTTGTAATGCAAATAAGCACATGGCAGCATATAAAGCCGTCGTGGATGATCTATCTAAAACGTTCAAAGTTTTTAAAGTTCAACACATCCCTCAAGCAGAAATGAGGAAGAAGATGCACTATCTCGAATAGGCTCTGCATGGAAACAGGTCCCGGATGGCGCATTTTAGAGCACCTCAAGGTTCCCTCGATAAAGGGAGTAGATGAGGAATATCCGACCAAATCCGAGTCACCTTTAATAGCAGTTCTGGATGTAATTCCCAGCTGGACTCAACCCTACCTCGATTATTTGGTAGATGGCAAATTACCCGAAGACGAGGTGTTGAGCCGGCAGATTATCCGACGAGCAAAAGCCTATACTATTGTTAAGGGTGAGCTCCATAAACGGAGTGTTTCTGGGGTTTTTCATTGTGTATCTCCTAAGAAGGAGTGGAAATCTTAAGGAAATCCACGAAGGCAGTGTGGTCACCACGCTGCAGCCAAATCTTTAGTGGCAAAAGCTTTTCGACATGGATTTTTCCGGCTCGTACAGCAGATGCCGAACGGTTAGTCAAGACATGCAAAGGCTGCCAAAAGTACGCTAAGCAAGCTCATGTTTCGGCTGATCAGCTGCGAACAATACCTATAACATGGCCTTTTGCGGTCTAGGGGCTTGACATGGTAGGACCCTTTAAACGAGCTCCAAGTGGATTTACCCACCTCTTAGTGATGGTGGATAAATTCACCAAGTGGATCGAGGTTAAACCTATCACTAGTTGTGATGGAGCAACAGCCAAAAGATTTGTCGAGGATGTTATAATCCGGTATGGTTATCCACATAGCATTATCACGGACAACGGGAGTAACTTTTCTATGGGAGAACTAGCTGAATTCTGCGATGAGCAAAATATCTGGCTTGACATTGCATCAGTCGCACATCCACGAGCTAACGGACAAGTTGAAAGAGCAAATGGTTTAATTCTACAAGGCTTGAAACCAAGACTCGAAGCACCACTACGACGTGTTGCGGGGGCTTTGGCAGAAGAACTACCTTCTGTAATTTGGAGTTTACGAACAACTCCGAATAGGTCAACAGGATACACACCTTTCTTCTTGGTCTATGGCGCAGAAGCAGTTCTTCCTAGTGATTTAATTCATACTTCTCCTAGAGTGGCCGCGTATATCAAAGAGAATGCCGAGATTTCTCGACAAAATGATCTCGACTTAGTCGAAGAAGTTCGCGTTGTTGCTGAAATGAGATCTACAGCCTATCAGCAGAAGTTACGCAAGTATCATAGCCAAAGAGTCCAAAATAGATCTTTCAATAAAGGTGATTTGGTTCTCCGGCTTGTGCAACAAAGAAAGCACAAAATTTCCCCAGTATGGGAAGGGCCCTTTTTAGTTAGTCGAGTATTGCACAATGGATCGTACTACTTAACTGACATGAGGCCAGTCAAAGAAAGACCTGCTACTAAGAAGAGAAAGAGAGCTGGAGGCAGTACAAATCCGGATGAGTTAGACAGAACATGGAATATTGCTCAGCTACGTCCCTTTTATTCTTAGTTTATCCTTCTTTGTAATCATACATATGTACATGTTCTGTGAGAAATAAAAGTTTTGGTTGCCTCAAGTTTTTCTGAGAAGTTCTTAAACCATCTTATTTCCGAATGATCATGTCATAGTCGAAAATCCCAGAATGCTTGAGAGTACTTTATGCTCATGTTCGTTCTAGTCTAGATTTCTGATTTCTAAAAACTACTACCTTCGGGTATAACTCTAAAAATTTCTAGTCTTTGCTTTGGTTATTTATCTGATTGCTGGATGCGGGCATTTTCCGAGTAGTGAATTGTTGGTACTAGAATCCGGCTTTGTTTTCGAGTTTAAACTGGTTTAGCAATTGAGCTCCGTTGCTCGGCAAAGTTTCCGGCTGAAGGTTTAGCCGGCTCACGAGAGGGACGAGGCGGAAAGCCAGATAAACGATAAGTCGAGACGAAAAATATAAGTGCTTGTGAAAACATTTCAGGCACACAAAAAAAAGTCTAAGGAAAAAAGTGCTGAATAGATAAAAAACTTAGCACTAACAAAAAGTCATAGTACATAATATTTACAAAACGCATCATGTTCTTTCACAGAATAATACATAAGTTTGTGGTCCATGATGCAGGAGGAGATGAAGTATCTACTGGCTCGCTGGTTACTCCGCCTTGATATCGTTCCGAGATATCCGCATCCGAGTTGGTGCGTTCATCGTCGGAAACTTCTTCGGTTTCTTCTATAGGAGGAGGCGGAGTATCCACGCGGGTGAAGAAGGGGATCTCGTAGCTGGTCAGATCAGCTACGTGGCACCCATATCCGGCGCAGGAGTGCATGATGGCTTGATGGTCCTGCTCCTGGCCGTCTTTGTCTATCTTGCAGTACCCTTTAGTCACTTGCCATATTTCCATGTTTCCATGGTGGCTCATGACCATGGAGAGGGCATTCTGCGCGGCAGTCCGCCACAGAGACATATTCCATCCGAACAAGCTGCGACATCTCCTTGGCCCTGTCCTGCACCTCAAAATCCGACATGCTTGGCATGTCCGGAATCCTGAGAGACTCGCCAATGTCCTCAAGGGACTAGCGGTAGTCATGAAGAAGATCACCGACTTGGGTAAGCTGGTGAGTGCGGGCTCGTACGAGGAAGAGTCCTACAATTTTAGAGGACCTATACACAAAACAAGTCAAGAAAAATCCGACATTGATAACAGTCGAAGAAAATATAAGTCAGAAAGGTGGAACGTACCAAGAATGACGTCGTCAATCTTGGTCTTCTCCTCCCGAAGACTCTGGAGTTCAGCCTGGAGCGCCTGGGATATATCCTTCTCTCTGCCAAGCTCATTCTTGAGATCCGAGATTACTTTATTTTGAGCGGCAATCTTGCGATCGCGCTCTTTAGTGGCCATGGAGGAGGATTCCAGGACTTGATCTATGCTCGTTTCATGATCCGCCTTGAGCTTATCTAGCTCTTGGCGAAGTCCCTTGTTTTCCACCACCAGGGTTTTAAGGTTCTCGGCCTCTTCAATCATAGCGATGGATTCTTTGACCAACGCTGTAAGACAAAAAGAACAACAGTTTAGAAAAATTCGACATAGAAAAAGCAAAAGACAAGGTTTGAATCTCGAAATATTTACCTTTAGCTTCATCCTTGGCTACCTTGAGCTCAGCATTTTTAAGCCGGAGAGCTTTGATCTCTCTCCGCTTATTATAGACATTGGACAATAATTCCTGGTTATAGGAACATACTTTCTGTAAGTCAGAATATCCAAAGTCAGAAAGCTACTTAAGACTCGGGCTAATATTTTTACTAAATATCAGCATGAGCCTTGGGGGCTACACTAGTTCGTTCTTTGGCATCCTAATGAAAGCATAAACTCGGATTCTATATCCTACTTCATGCTCGGGGGCTAGAGGATATGATATAACATAATGTAAAAACAAGAGTTGGAATTCCGACTTACATATTGCTCGCGGGTGAGTTTGTCTAAACCTGCGTTCACTTCAGCTGCCACCTTCTCGGCGAGAGTAAGAGGGATCACTAGGGCTGTTGGAAACTCGCCAGTCCTGATCCTCTCGTCGCAAAGGCGGACTTGAGTGATAAGGTCAGAGAACTTGATGTCCTCTGCTTCTTGTGCCTCCTCTTCGGGGGATAGATGGCTTTTGTCCAGGACTTGCCTGGCCAGCCGCTGGATCTCCTCTGCAGATTTCCGGGTCAGGCCAAATTTGGCAAGACCCGGATTGTTGAGGAGGTTTTCGGCGAAGACTTCAGCCGAGGGATCATTACCTGAAGAGGGTTCACCCTTATCTTGACCTGACGCACTCGCGATGACGTCAATATGCGACCCAAGGATCGTCGGCTCCGCTTGAGGAGCCAGATCTTTTGCAATCACCAGAGAAGGGATGATCGCCGGAGTTGCAGAAGGTTGAGGGACCGGAGTCGGAGGAGCCACGACAGGGGAAGCTATGACAAGCTTCATCTGGCGCAAGGGCTTCGAAGAAGTCCCCTTCCCCTTGCCCTTGATGATTGATTTTGCTCTGAGAAAGTAGTAAAGTCGGAAACATTACATCTTGGAAAGAAACTTGAGTAAGGAACAAAGGCGGAAAAGTTGTGACAGAACGTTACCTCTTCACGACTGGCACCTCCTTTGTGCCAACCGCTACTGTCGGAGCTTTGCGCTTCTTGAGCGCAAGTTCTGGCAGTGGAACCACTTCCACCTCCTGAGAGGACTCCGGAGGGTATCCTTCGAGCGGAGCAAGTTCCGACTCAGGGATGTTAGCAAGCTGAAAACAAGAAAATGTATCAGCATTGCAATGTAACTCGAAGATAGGAACACATAAAAGATGTTATGATAAAAGCTTACCGGTACCACGGGGTTTTCCGCCGTGTGCATATCCAGAGAAATCTCTGGAATCCGCCTCTCGATCCACTTCTTGATCAGCCACTTGATTTGGCTTATGTAGCCTTGAGTGGTGTAGGCCTTGGGGCTGATGCGGAGGGAGTCGGTCAGGGAAGACGTGACGGAATGCATCAGTCTATCCCCGTGGTACTGAAGCAGCTGGATCCGGCGTGAGACCCAGCACTGGACCAAGTTGGATCCCTTCAGACCATTGTGCTTGATCAGATATTCGATCCGCCTCTTAGCGAGGATCAGATCATCTGTGAGAGCCGGAGCAGCCTCGTCCCAGGAAGGTTGGGCCGTGGTGGCTCTGTCGACAAAAGCCGGCAAAGCAGTAGCTTTGTTGGGAGCCAGAATATCCCTATGGTAGAAAAAAGTGGCTCGCCATTGCTTGACTGAGTCAATGGCAGAAATTTTGGGATATGCTCGGTCTCGTCTAAGAGAAAAACTAATAGTGCCGGTGATGTAAGGAACACCGGTAGTGATGGAATTCCTCCGGACATGGAAATAGTACCGGAAGAGAAGCAAACTCGGCCTATTGCCGAGAAAGCCCTCGCAAAGCGAAGCGTATGCGCTCATTTCTAGAAGAGAATTGGGAGGAAGATTGTGGAGTTGAACTCCATAGTGATCTATCACCTCGGAGAAGAACTCCGAGGGAGGAAAAGATAGACCTCGGTCCAGATGAGTGACAAAGTGGACTCGTTCGCTCATGCGAGTTGGGGACAGTTTCACGGGCCGATACGCCCGATCGCCCGGCGGCGAAGCCCTCCTTCTCCAAGTTCTTGAGGCCTCCCTCGTTGAGGCGCGCGGGATCAGACTCCCGGAAGCACTCCTTCTCCGCTTGCTTCCGCTTTGCCGCCGCCTTGAACAGGAAGACGAAGATGAAGCCATTTTTCTACGGTGGAAAAAGTGACCTTAAAGTGGAGGCGCTAGGAGCTCTGTGGGAGGTGGACGAGGAGGCTCTATGCGGGTGGGAAGATTGGGAGGAAAGGAACGGCAAAGGACTGGTGGAAAAGAGAAGAATAAATCCGAACCCCTTATATCCACCTACCGGCTCCAAGATTCGTGCAACCGCTACAGTGTAACCGCCACGCGTCGTGGAAAGAACTGGGAAGGGCCCGCATGATGATTGCGTCTCCTCGATCTCCACGCACGCGTTGAAACGGTGCCTCGGTTCCGCGGACACGGACCTCACGGTCGATTTGACGAACGGCTCGCCGGATGACGTGACTTGACCATGCTTGTGTCAGGTGGCGTTAGAGACCAAGTTTCGGCTTAGTTTGAAAATGAGCTAGAAAATCCGAGTTACCAACTGAAAGGTCCGACTTATTTTTTAAGACCCGGATCGTATCTTTTGTTGTGAAGTTTTAGGAACCCTTCAAGATTCTGCAAGACGAAGATCGAGCTAGACGATGATAAATCCGACTTTGGATCTTGGAGGCCTCCGAGGGCTGCTGTTGGGGATATACTTTCCGGGTATCCTCACAGTTCCTCACTGACCAGGGTGGCCCACATCGGGTTAGAGCATTGCTTCATGGGCGGCCCAGTCAGGGAGAGAAGACGAAGTCCAATCCAGCTATAGGAAGGCCTAGAAGACTTACTGACTTAGGCCATGATGTTACTTGTAGTTCAAGATGTACTCTATAATAGACTCTTAGTCGTAGCCGAATAGATCTCTCTTGTAAACCCTAGGCCGGATATCTATATAAGCCATCCTAGGGAGAGCCTTTAGGACAACACCTTATAACCTCAATAGTCTACAATCTCAACTCGCACAGGCGAGACCCTTGTAACCCATATTTCGGCTCTGCCTTATTACTGGATTGCTAGCAGGAGTAGGATCCATCCAAAGCCGGCGGATCCGAACCTGGGTAAACTTGTGTGATCACCATCCCGGAATACCGTACGTCTCACCCTCCTCTCTTCCGCATGCCTCGAGGACCCCCTCATGGCGCACTTGTCATCACTCCGACGACAGCATGTGTGTTCTTTTTACTAACAACAACTGGAGTCATTTCATGACTGTTCTTTTCACATACCACATTGGATCCACCAGTGTCATTGAAATGTGTGTTCTCTTTAGAGACCACACATGGATCCACCAGTGTCATTGCATTTGTGTTCTTTTCACTAACAACAACTGCAGTCATTGCATGTGTTTTCTTTTCACATACCACATATGGATCCACCAGTAACATTACATGTGTGCTTTTTTCACAATCCACCTATGGATCCACCAGTGTCATTGCATGTGTGTTCTTTTTACTAACAACAACAAGAGTCATTGAAATGTGTGTTCTTTTCACATACCACATATGGATCCACCAGAGTCATTGAAATGTGTGTTCTTTTCACAATCCACCGATAGATCAACCAATGGCATTGCATGTGTGTTCTTTTTACTAACAACAACTGGAGTCATTTCATGTGTGTTCTTTTCAAATACCACATATGGATCCACCGGTGTCATTGAAATGTGTGTTCTCTTTAGAGACCACACATGGATAGACCAGTGTCATTGCATGTGTGTTCTTTTTACTAACAACAACAAGAGTCATTGAAATGTGTGTTCTCTTCAGAGACCACACATGGATCCACCAGTGTCATTGCATGTGTGTTCTTTTTACTAAGAACAACTTGATTCATTTCATGTGTGTTCTTTTCACATACCACATATGGATCCACCGGTGTCATTGAAATGTGTGTTCTCTTTAGAGACCACTCATGGATCCACCAGTGTCATTGCATGTGTTTTCTTTTTACTAACAACAACCAGAGTCAATGCATGTGTGTTCTTTTCACATACCACATATGGATCCACCAGTGTCATTGCATGTGTGTTCTTTTCACAATCCACAAATGGATCCACCAGTGTCATTGCATGTGTGTTCTTTTTACTAACAACAACTGGAGTCATTGCATGTGTGTTCTTTTCACATACCACATACGGATCCACCAGTGTCATTGCATGTGTGCTGTTTGCACAATCCACCTATGGATCCACTAGTGTCATTCCATGTGTGTTCTTTTTACTAACAACAACCAGTGTCATTGCATGTGTGTTCTTTTCACATACCACATATGGATCCACCAGTGTCATTGCATGTGTGTTCTTTTCACAATCAACCTATGGATCCACTAGTGTCATTGCATTTGTGTTCTTTTTACTAACAACAACTGGAGTCATTTCATGACTGTTCTTTTCACATACCACATATGGATCCACCAATGTCATTGAAACGTGTGTTCTCCTCAGAGACCACACATGGATCCACCAGTGTCTTTACATGTGTGTTCTTTTTACTAGTAACAACTGGAGTCATTGCATGTGTGTTCTTTTCACATACCACATATGGATCCACCAGTGTCATTACATGTGTGCTTTTTTCACAATCCACCTATCAATCCACCAGTGTCATTGCATGTGTGTTCTTTTTACTAACAACAACAAGAGTCGTCGAAATGTGTTTTTTTTCACATACCACATATGGATCCACCAGAGTCATTGAAATGTGTGTTCTTTTCACAATCCACCTATAGATCCACTAGTATCATTGCATGTGTGTTCTTTTTACTAACATCAACTGGTGTCATTTCATGTGTGTTCTTTTCACATACCACATATCGATCCACCGGTGTCATTGAAATGTGTGTTCTCTTTAGAGACCACACATGGATCCACCAGTGTCATTGCATGTGTGTTCATTTTACTAACAACAACCAGAGTCATTGAAATATGTGTTCTCTTCAGAGACCACACATGGATCCACCAGTGTCATTGCATGTGTGTCCTTTTTACTAAGAACAACTGGAGTCATTTCATGTGTGTTCTTTTCACATACCACATATGGATCCACCGGTGTCATTGAAATGTGTGTTCTCTTTAGAGACCACACATGGATCGACCAGTGTCATTGCATGTGTGTTCTTTTTACTAACAACAACAAGAGTCATTGAAATGTGTGTTCTTTTCACATACAACATATGGATCCACCAGTGTCATTGCATGTGTGTTCTTTTCACAATCCACCTATGGATCCACCAGTGTCATTACATGTGTGTTCTTTTTACTAACAACAACTGGAGTCATTTCATGCTGTTCTTTTCACATACCATATATGGATCCACTAGTGTCATTGAAATGTGTGTTCTCTTTAGAGACCACACAAGGATCCACTAGTGTCATTGCATGTGTGTTCTTTTTACTAACAACAACCAGAGTTATTGAAATGTGTGTTCTCTTCAGAGACCACACATGGATCCACTAGTGTCATTGCACGTGTATTCTTTTACTAACAAAAACTAGTTTCATTGCATGTGTGTTCTTTTCAAACACCACATATGGATCCACCAGTGTCATTGCATGTGTGTTCTCTTCAAAGACCACACATGGATCCACCAGTGTCATTGCATGTGCATTCTTGTCACTAACAACAACCAGAGTCATTGCATGTGTGTTCTCTTCAAAGACCACCTATGGATCCACCAGTGTCATTGCATGTGTGTTCTTTTTACTAACAACAACAAGAGTCGTTGAAATGTGTGTTCCTTTCACATACCACATATGGATCCACCAGAGTCATTGAAATGTGTGTTCTTTTACAATCCACCTATAGATCCACCAGTGTCATTGCATGTGTGTTCTTTTTACTAACAACAACTGGAGTCATTTCATGTGTGTTCTTTTCACAGACCACATATGGATCCACCGGTGCATTGAAATGTGTGTTCTCTTCAGAGACCACACATGGATCCACCAGCGTCATTACATGTGTGTTCTTTGACCTACAACAACAACTAGAGTCATTGCATGTGTGTTATTTTCACATACCACATATGGATCCACTAGTGTCATTGTATGTGTGCTCTTTTCACAATCCACCTATGGATCCACCAATGTCATTGCATGTGTGTTCTTATTACTAACAACAACTAGAGTCATTAAAATGTGTGTTCTTTTCACATACCACCTATGGATCCACCAGTGTCATGGCATGTGTGTTCTTTTTACTAACAACAACTAGAGTCATTGCATGTGTGTTCTTTTCACATACCACATATGGATCCAACCGGGTCATTGCATGTGTGTTCTTTTCACAATCAACCTATGGATCCACCAGTGTCATTGCATGTGTGTTCTTTTTACTAACAACAATTGGAGTCATTTCATGACTGTTCTTTTCACATAGCACATATGGATCAGCAAGTGTCATTGAAATTTGTGTTCTCTTCAGAGACCACACATGGATCCACCAGTGTCATTGCATGTGTGTTCTTTTTACTAACAACAACCAGAGTCATTGAAATGTGTGTTCTCTTCAGAGACCATACATGGGTCTACCAGTGTCATTGCATGTGTGTTCTTTTTACTAACAACAACCAGTGTCATTGCATGTGTGTTCTTTTCACATACCACATATGGATCCACCAGTGTCATTGCATGTGTGTTCTCTTCAGAGACCACACATGGATCCACCAGTTTCATTGCATGTGTGTTCTTTTTACCAACAACAACCATAGTCATTGCATGTGTGTTCTTTTCACATACCACATATGGATCCACCAATGTCATTGCATGTGTGTTCTTTTCACAATCCACCTATGGATCCACCAGTGTCATTGCATGTGTGTTCTTTTTACTAACAACAACTAGAGTCATTTCATGACTGTTCTTTTCACATACCACATATGGATCCACTAGTGCCATTGAAATGTGTGTTCTCCTCAGAGACCACACATGTATCCACCAGTGTCATTACATGTGTGTTCTTTGACCTAGAACAACAACTGGAGTCATTGCATGTGTGTTATTTTCACATACCACATATGGATCCACTAGTGTCATTGCACGTGTGCTCTTTTCACAATCCACCTATGGAGCCACCAGTGTCATTGCATGTGTGTTCTTATTACTAACAACAACTAGTCATTAAAATGTGTGTTCTTTTCACATACCACCTATGGATCCACCAGTGTCATTGCATGTGTGTTCTTTTCACAATCCACCTATGGATCCACTAGTGTCATTGCATGTGTGTTCTTTTCATAATCAACCTATAGATCCACTAGTGTCATTGCATGTGTGTTCTTTTTACTAACAACAACTGGAGTCATTTCATGACTGTTCTTTTCACATAGCACATATGGATCCACCAGTGTCATTGAAATGTGTGTTTTCTTCAAAGACCACACATGGATCCACCAGTGTCATTGCATGTGTGTTCTTTTTACTAACAACAACCAGAGTCATTGAAATGTGTGTTCTCTTTAGAGACCATACATGGATCCACTAGTGTCATTGCATGTGTGTTCTTTTTACTAACAACCCCCAGTGTCATTGCATGTGTGTTATTTTCACATACCACATATGGATCCACCAGTGTCATTGCGTGTGTCTTCTCTTCAGAGACCACACATGGATCCACCAGTGTCATTGCATGTGTATTCTTTTTACTAACAACAACCAGAGTCATTGAAATCTGTGTTCTCTTCAGAGACCATACATGGATCCACCAGTATCATTGAAATGTGTGTTCTCTTCAGAGACCACACATGGATCCACCAGTGTCATTGCATGTGTGTTCTTTTTACTAACAACAACCAGAGTCATTGAAATGTGTGTTCTCTTTAGAGACCATACATGGATCCACTAGTGTCATTTCATGTGTGTTCTTTTACTAACAACAATTAGAGTCATTTCATGACTGTTCTTTTCACATAGCACATATGGATCCACCAGTGCATTGAAATGTGTGTTCTCTTTAGAGACCACACATGGATCCACCAGTGTCATTGCATGTGTGTTCTTTTTACTAACAACGACCAGAGTCATTGAAATTTGTGTTCTCTTCTGAGACCATACATTGATCCACTAGTGTCATTGCATGTGTGCTCTTTTTACTAACAACAACCAGTGTCATTGCATGTGTGTTCTTTTCACATACACATATGGATCCACCAGTGTCATTGCATGTGTGTTCTCTTCAGAGACCACACATGGATCCACCAGTGTCATTGCATGTGTGTTCTTTTTACTAACAACAACCAGAGTCATTGCTTGTGTGTTCTTTTCACATACCACATATGGATCCACCAGTGTCATTGCATGTGTGTTCTTTTCACAATCCACCTATGGATCCACAAGTGTCATTGCATTTGTGTTCTTTTTACTAATAACAACTAGAGTCATTTCATGACTGTTCTTTTCACATACCACATATGGATCCACCAGTGTCATTGAAATGTGTGTTCTCTTCAGAGACCACATATGGATCCACCAGTGTCATTGCATGTGTGTTCTTTTTACTAACAACAACCAGAGTCATTGAAATGTGTGTTCTTTTCACATACCACCTATGGATCCACCAGTGTCATTGCATGTGTGTTCTTTTCACAATCCACCTATGGATCCACCAGTGTCATTGCATGTGTGTTTTTTGTACTAACAACAACTAGAGTCATTGCATGTGTGTTCTTTTCACATACCACATATGGATCCACCAGTGTCATTGCATGTGTGTTCTTTTCACGATCAACCTATGGATCCACCAGTCTCATTGCATGTGTGTTCTTTTTACTAACAACAATTGGAGTCATTTCATGACTGTTCTTTTCACATAGCACATATGGATCCACCAGTGTCATTGAAATGTGTGTTCTCTTCAGAGACCACACATGGATCCACCAGTGTCATTACATGTGCGTTCTTTTTACTAATAACAACTGGAGTCATTGCATGTGAGTTCTTTTCACATACCACATATGGATCCACCAGTGTCATTACATGTGTGCTTTTTTCACAATCCACCAGTGTCATTGCATGTGTGTTCTTTTTACTAACAACAACAAGAGTCGTTGAAATGTGTGTTCTTTTCACATACCACATATGGATCCACCAGAGTCATTGAAATGTGTGTTCTTTTACAATCCACCTATAGATCCACTAGTGTCATTGCATGTGTGTTCTTTTTACTAACAACAACTGGAGTCATTTCATGTGTGTTCTTTTCACATACCACATATGGATCCACCGGTGCATTGAAATGTGTGTTCTCTTTAGAGACCACACATGGATCCACCAGTGTCATTGCATGTGTGTTCTTTTTACTAACAACAACCAGAATCATTGAAATGTGTGTTCTCTTCAGAGACCACACATGGATCCACCAGTGTCATTGCATGTGTGTTCTTTTTACTAACATGTAGGATCCCCAACCTTTAATAAGATTGAGTCCCCTGTGTTTACAATGCTAGTCCCTGGATCAGTAGCTAGCATCCACAGTTTAGATGTAATATCAAGAAACAAAGGTCATATACAACTTTATAACCAGGAATAACATAATTTTTATTACATCAAACATAGCTCATTGTCTATTTACATTACATTGCAGCGGAATATCTATAGTCATGGGTCCTTCATCTTCAAGTGCCACAGGCAGACATGTTGGTTGTAGACTTTGTAATCCTAATCAATCAATCCTCACTAAAATAATCAAACCTGCAACATAATAAGTTACAGCCACAAGGGTCAATACACTTGAATTGTATTGGCAAGCGATACTTTGGTAGTATAGTGGTGTCTATCATCTATATGCATTTGGCTAAGTGGAGTTGAGGCTTTGCATTGCTCAAAATAGATTTTTTTCCTATCATTTTGAAAATAAGTTTTGTTTGGTAAAAACAGTTTCCAAGGCATCTATCAATCAAAGAATGAAGATCCACTCAGGGCATCTATCAATCAAAGAATGAAGACTTGCTTGGCAAAAACAATTTCCCAATCTAAGATTTTGAGATCCTTGTACCAAGCCATCTCTCCATCAAAGATTGAAGAATTTCACACAACCCTTGTTCACCCACAAGTTTTAATTTAGAAATTGGAATGATGAGATTCTTGAAGTTTCCATGTCTTGATGCTCAAATTGTCCTTTACCAGGGACATGGCTAAGTACTTAGGTTTTTACACTGCAGAGGTGGTGCACTTTCCCACAAGCCTTGGTTCCCCAAGACATGATCCTTCAGTAGCCTTTCCTTAGTCAAATGGACGCTCCAACCTATCAATCACTACCACCCACTGTCCAAAAGACTAAGTTCCAGATCCTAAGATCATGGCAGAGCCCATAATGCCAAGTGGTTGCACTTGAAGCTTCTCAACATTTGACATCTCAAATCTCTTTGTTTCCTGGGTGGCCATCCACAAGTGAGATACACAAGCCAAGTCCATGGCCTTGTGAACCACTCAACATAAACCATTCCTTCCATTCCACCCAGGTGTTTCATTAGCTTAGTTGTTTTGTTAAAATAAAACACAAGTCCAAAGACTTAGAATATTTTCATAGCATGAATATATATATTCCACCCTGGTTTTCTATTAGCTAGGCTAAGCTTGGTAGTAATGGGATTCTTAACTAAGAAAAATCCTACTAGGATTCATTCTACTAGTTTTCCTATGGCAAGATCTATACTTAGCAAAATAAAACCATGCAAGTTTTACTTTAGCAAAAACACTAATGCATAATGAAATTAATGGGACATAAGATATGAAGTATCACTTGCCTTTTTGGTAGAGGGTATAAGTTCACTCCTTGTCCTTGCAACAATCACACTCTTCAAGTCACTACAATCAATCAAGCAAGGCACAAACTCAATCTACCAATCAAGCAAAACAACACACACAAACAAAAATAACAAAGTCAAAGAATTGCATGCAAGCATGCCAAGCTTTGCTTTGTTTGCAAAAGTGGTTCCTAGTGGGTCATAGACATTTGGGTACACCTAAGTCATTTTGTAAAGTGACAAAGTCATGCATAAGCATGCAAAGGTTGGTTCTAATGTAGGGATGGTCCTCACTAGGCTTCTAACTTTGTAAGTTCCAAATTGGTCATTTACCAAAATGGCAAAGTTGTTAGCAAAAGGTTTCACCTAAAAAACCAATTTCAAAACAAGGCACCTATTTGGTCATTTTATGTGGTGGAGAAATATGTCTACTAGGGTTTTAGTCTATAGGGTTCACCAAATGAGTTGCTATTGCAAAACTTGGTGCTTTTGGTTAGTAGGTTTGGTTCAAAACATTTTCTCAAAGTTTTCTTTATGAAAGCATTTTCATAAACAAAACAAATAGTTTTAGTTAGCTAGAAATGGACTAAACTAATTAATCCATTCTATTCTTTTCCAAAATCACTTTCCAAACTATGGGTTGGTTCCTATGGTCAGCAAGGTCACAACAAACTAATTGGCAAAGGTTTTAACCTAAATATCATTTTTAAATGATTTTTCTAATGTTAGCAAGCATACAAAAGAATCTGCAAAGTTAAACAAGTTAACAGATACTATTTGCTAAACTAAGGGCAGGGTTGGCTAGGGCTTGTCTTGCTGATTCCAACGACATCAAATTTGTAAAATTTGGACCTGTGGATCAAAAGATACATGGGTTTGAAAATGGCAAATAAATCTGTTTTCAATTTCTTTTAAACAGATCTAGTGCCACGCTATACTGTGATTGGCCGATACCGTTCGGTGTGGATCGGCGTGAGCGTTGGATCAAGTTTGATCGCACGCAGAGGACATACCTTCGGTTAAGTGAACTAATCTTGCTCGCCCGATCTAGATCGAACGGTTCGCGCGGTTTTGACCAGAAGCTGGCGGCGCTGCGGTGGCTAACGGCGGTGGAGTCGTCGGTCGATGACGGTGCCGGCGATACAGGGGGTGAGGGAGAAGGAGGACTTGCTCACCGGGCTCACCGGGGCGCTCTGCGATTGCTCGCCAGAGTAGAGGACGGCGGCGGTTGTCTCTGGTTGAGGTCGAGGACGAAGCTGCAGATCAAGAGAGGACAGACCGAGGGTAGGGTTAGACGCAGGAGATCTTAGAGGAGTTGTGAGCGTGAACGAGAAGGCTCGGGGCGGTCTGATTCTACCTGTGGGCTTCGCCGGAGAGGAAGCAGACATGGCGGCGCTCTGTGCTTGTCGGAGTCGTCGCTACAGATCACCCTAAGGCAAAACAAAGGCACGGTAAGATGCGGGCGACCATGGGGTTCATGTGGGCATGATCGGGAGGTGCTGGGGCGGACGGAGTTCACCTGGAAAGCTCACTGGAGAAACGGCAGACGGCGGTGTTGCTCAAAGCTTGATGCAGGCGTTGCTAGGGCACCATGGTCGAATGGGAGCACGCAGACGAAGCGTCAGGGAGTGTGTAGTATGTGTGCGTGGTCGAGAGGTCAAGGGGCAGCGTGTGCTGGCTGGAATCGGCCGGAGACGGTGGTCGGAACAGAGGAGCTCGAGGAGAAATTGGGGGAAGTCTAAGGAGTTCTTGGGGGAGGAATCAGAGGGGAACGAGAGAGGAATCACTGGCGTTTAAAGGGGTAGGGTTATTGCAGGAATCAATGCCTCCTTCATGCGCAATCAACGCCGGAGTAACCTCACAAGAACAGTCGATGACGGGTCTCAAGAAGACGATGGCTGGGAAAGTGGGTCCAGGTTGTCTGTGAGAGAGAGTGCGTGAGTGTGGGGTCCACTGGTCATTGAGGGTGTGGGTCAGAAGCTGGGTGAGAAAAAGATTGCTTCAGGGAAAAGAACAGGTGGGCTAAGTGGGCTTCCCAAAGCCAAAGCTGGTTCTGTTTTCTTATTTTTTTTCTGTCTGCTCTCTTTTTCTTTTTCTAATTCTTTTTCTGTTTTCAATTTCAAACAAATATTCACACAATTCAAACAACACTCAAATCAAATCAAACAGCAAACTTTTCATTTGAATTTGGTTCTGTTTGGCAACATAATCCAAATCTCAAAATGAAATATTATTTTTATTTATTTTAGGATCCATTTAATAATTAAATAAAATGGATCTTTAGTTATTAGGGTTTGTTTTATTTAAATAAAATTTCCATTTGAATTCCAATTATTTCCAAAACCAAACCAGAAGGTTTAATTTGAAAAATAAAAGAATACTTGGAAACTTATTTAAATAAATAAATAAGTTTTGGTGTTTAATTAAAATGGGAAAGCTTTTACTTAAATAAAATTGGATATTTAAATCCTTATTATTTTATTTAAATAATCCTTTACTCATTTTAATCAAAGCAAAACCTTTTAATAAAAGATTTCAAAGTAGTAATAAAATACTTGGTGTTCATTTAAAATGGGAAAAGCTTTTACTTAAATAAAATTGGATATTTAAATCCTTATCATTTTATTTAAATAAACCTTTACTCATTTTATCAAAACAAAATATTTTATTTCAAAAGTTTGGCCAAAATTAATTTGGCTCACCTTTTCATTTGAAACCAAAGTCTTTTATTAAAAGATCTAAATTTGTATTTCCAAAACAATTTATTTTTCCTTTAATAAAGGTTTATCTTTTGATCCCTTTAGGATCTCTTGATCACCAATTGGTGTGGGCTTTTTGGGTAAGGCTTTATTGACTTTGGAAATTCAATTTCCTTATCTTATCATATTTCTAAGATTTTGCGCTTATGGTTCCAAATTGAGTGAAACCAACTTCTAAGGTTTTTCTTGATCCTTTGTGAAAATTTGTTGATCAACTTGGTATGGATCAAATCCATGGATTTGGAGATACTTTGGAAAATGATTTCCTTCCATTAGGGTTTAGGGTTTTGGATTACTTTCCAAATGTTCAAATTTCCAGATACATTCATTGAGGAATGCATTTCCCTTGATTTGAATTTTTGTTGAATTCAAACTTCCACCAAAGTTTGTTCAAGATGGGATTTTAAGTCTCCTTTTAGAAACAAAAGTTTCTTTTCACCCTGATTTTCAACAAAAATTTATTTTATTTATTTATTTTTCACATTACAAGATTTGGAAAATCTTGGGATGTGACAGGCTACCACCCTTAAAAGAAATCTCGTCCCGAGATTTGGGGAGGCTAGGGTTACAAGTTGGCTTGAAGGCAACTAGGGTACTACCACCCTTTAAATTTTTTTTTTCCAACTAAACTATATCTTGACTTCTTGGAATCTTGGAAAACTTCTTCTTGGAAAACTTCTGTATAGTGGCCTTTATTTCCATACTTGACTCATGGACTAAGGTTGAGATCCTTCATAGGCTTGTTTATCTTGTTCTTCATCTTTTCTGGACAATTGCTTACATAGTGTCCTGGTTCCTTGCAATTGAAACAGTGGATATCTTGGAGTTCTTTACGTTGCTCTTGTGGACAAGTGGCTACATAGTGGCCTAGCTCTTTGCAGTTGTTACACACTACTTGATCCATCCTTTTATTCTTTATGGACTCTGGCATCCACTGGGGTTGTGTCCCATTTCCTTACATTTACGACATTGCACAAGGCTCATGTCTTGCTTTGGTTTCTTGAGCTTCTTTGATCCTTTGAATTGGGTTGTCTTGTTTGGAGGTATAAGTGGTCTTTTTCCTTTGTCATCATCATTCTTGGCATACTTGGATCCTTCTTGTTTCCTTTGTTCAACAATGGCATAGACGGGGCATTGGATAGGAACATGGTCGTTTCCTTCACAAAGGTAACAAGTAACTTGAGATGTGGGGCATTGGCCAACTGGATGTTCCTCTTCACAATTGGGGCATTGATCTTCATGCTCCTTGGAAGTATGATCCTTGTCTCCACAAATAATGCAAGCTGGTGCTCCATCTAGCACAATGTTCTTGTCATCCTTGTTGTCATACACTCTTTTGGGATAGTTTTCTTCCATGCTGATCATTTGATTTGTCACCTTAAGCATCAATTGGGATTGTTCTTCCAAAAACTTTTGCAAGGTAGGGTCTTTATCACTATTGTTGGCTATGAACTGAGCTGTCAGTTGGCTCAATTGGTGTTGGGTTGCTAGGAGTTCTCTCATGCTGTCAGCTTGGTTGGTGTTGGTGTCATCATCCTTGATGCTGGAGTCTCTTGGAGAAGTCATCTGTTTGGGTTGGATTGGGATTAGAATAAGCAAAAGATTTCTAAGGGAATCAATCCTAATCACACACATCACAATTTACACAAGCAATGTGCAAGCAATCACAAACTAACACTCCACTCAAACAACAATGTCTAGCACATTTTTAGGCAACAAAATATTTTTTTGTTACACCACTTAAGTTGGTGGGTTTGTCTTAACTAAAATATGGTGGTCCATCTATATGGTTCACTTGTGATCTTTCCATCCTTCTTGGTTGATTATTCTTGAATGAGATCTTTGTATCCTTGGAGAATTCTTGTGTCTTGGTCACAAATACTTCAAAGATGTTGATGGCTCCTTCTAAGTTGTTTTTCCTTAGTCTTCAAGTCTTGGGTAAAACCTCTTGTATTACTTGTAGTCTTTAATGTTATCCAAGATTGAAGTCCTTGGTGTACATGTTGAAGATGTTGAAGAAGTCCTTTGCATATGGTGTAGTCTTTGGTCATGGGGTAGGATTTTCCATTAAGTTTGAAATAGAAGAGAAGTAGAGTTGAAACCAAAATGGTTGAGGAAAGAGTTTACAAGATTGTTTTTGTAAATAAGTTTTGGAATAAGACAACTCCTATTTTCTAAGGGTTTTTGTCCAATCCTAGGGTTACAAATCCTACAGGCAACACAATGCTCTGATACCATTCTGTAGGATCCCCAACCTTTAATAAGATTGAGTCCCCTGTGTTTACAATGCTAGTCCCTGGATCAGTAGCTAGCATCCACAGTTTAGATGTAATATCAAGAAACAAAGGTCATATACAACTTTATAACCAGGAATAACATAATTTTTATTACATCAAACATAGCTCATTGGCTATTTACATTACATTGCAGCGGAATATCTATAGTCATGGGTCCTTCATCTTCAAGTGCCACAGGCAGACATGTTGGTTGTAGACTTTGTAATCCTAATCAATCAATCCTCACTAAAATAATCAAACCTGCAACATAATAAGTTACAGCCACAAGGGTCAATACACTTGAATTGTATTGGCAAGCGATACTTTGGTAGTATAGTGGTGTCTATCATCTATATGCATTTGGCTAAGTGGAGTTAAGGCTTTGCATTGCTCAAAATAGATTTTTTTTTCCTATCATTTTGAAAATAAGTTTTGTTTGGTAAAAACAGTTTCCAAGGCATCTATCAATCAAAGAATGAAGATCCACTCAGGGCATCTATCAATCAAAGAATGAAGACTTGCTTGGCAAAAACAATTTCCCAATCTAAGATTTTGAGATCCTTGTACCAAGCCATCTCTCCATCAAAGATTGAAGAATTTCACACAACCCTTGTTCACCCACAAGTTTTCATTTAGAAATTGGAATGATGAGATTCTTGAAGTTTCCATGTCTTGATGCTCAAATTGTCCTTTACCAGGGACATGGCTAAGTACTTAGGTTTTTTACACTCTGCAGAGGTGGTGCACTTTCCCCACAAGCCTTGGTTCCCCAAGACATGATCCTTCAGTAGCCTTTCCTTAGTCAAATGGACGCGCTCCAACCTATCAATCACTACCACCCACTGTCCAAAAGACTAAGTTCCAGCATCCTAAGATCATGGCAGAGCCCATAATGCCAAGTGGTTGCACTTGAAGCTTCTCAGCATTTGACATCTCAAATCTCTTTGTTTCCTGGGTGGCCATCCACAAGTGAGATACACAAGCCAAGTCCATGGCCTTGTGAACCACTCAACATAAACCATTCCTTCCATTCCACCCAGGTGTTTCATTAGCTTAGTTGTTTTGTTAAAATAAAACACAAGTCCAAAGACTTAGAATATTTTCATAGCATGAATATATATATTCCACCCTGGTTTTCTATTAGCTAGGCTAAGCTTGGTAGTAATGGGATTCTTAACTAAGAAAAATCCTACTAGGATTCATTCTACTAGTTTTCCTATGGCAAGATCTATACTTAGCAAAATAAAACCATGCAAGTTTTACTTTAGCAAAAACACTAATGCATAATGAAATTAATGGGACATAAGATATGAAGTATCACTTGCCTTTTTGGTAGAGGGTATAAGTTCACTCCTTGTCCTTGCAACAATCACACTCTTCAAGTCACTACAATCAATCAAGCAAGGCACAAACTCAATCTACCAATCAAGCAAAACAACACACACAAACAAAAATAACAAAGTCAAAGAATTGCATGCAAGCATGCCAAGCTTTGCTTTGTTTGCAAAAGTGGTTCCTAGTGGGTCATAGACATTTGGGTACACCTAAGTCATTTTGTAAAGTGACAAAGTCATGCATAAGCATGCAAAGGTTGGTTCTAATGTAGGGATGGTCCTCACTAGGCTTCTAACTTTGTAAGTTCCAAATTGGTCATTTACCAAAATGGCAAAGTTGTTAGCAAAAGGTTTCACCTAAAAAACCAATTTCAAAACAAGGCACCTATTTGGTCATTTTATGTGGTGGAGAAATATGTCTACTAGGGTTTTAGTCTATAGGGTTCACCAAATGAGTTGCTATTGCAAAACTTGGTGCTTTTGGTTAGTAGGTTTGGTTCAAAACATTTTCTCAAAGTTTTCTTTATGAAAGCATTTTCATAAACAAAACAAATAGTTTTAGTTAGCTAGAAATGGACTAAACTAATTAATCCATTCTATTCTTTTCCAAAATCACTTTCCAAACTATGGGTTGGTTCCTATGGTCAGCAAGGTCACAACAAACTAATTGGCAAAGGTTTTAACCTAAATATCATTTTTAAATGATTTTTCTAATGTTAGCAAGCATACAAAAGAATCTGCAAAGTTAAACAAGTTAACAGATACTATTTGCTAAACTAAGGGCAGGGTTGGCTAGGGCTTGTCTTGCTGATTCCAACGACATCAAATTTGTAAAATTTGGACGTGTGGATCAAAAGATACATGGGTTTGAAAATGGCAAATAAATCTGTTTTCAATTTCTTTAAATGATCTAGTGCCACGCGTTGCGCTGTGATTGGCCGGTACCGGTTCGGTGTGGATCGGCAACGTGGAGCGTTGGATCAAGTTTGATCGCACGGCACAGAGGACATACCCCTTCGGTGTTTAAGTGAACTAATCTTGCTCGCCCGATCTAGATCGAACGGTTCATGCTTTTGACCGGCGCCTGGCGCGGTAACGGGCGGCGGTGGAGTCGTCGGTCGATGACGGTGCCGGCGATACAGGGGGTGAGGGAGAAGGAGGACTTGCTCACCGGGCTCAGGGGGTCGCGTCGAAGCTCAAGGAACAGACGGTTCGACGAGGGACGCTCTGGTTCGTCTGCGATTGCTCGCCGGAGTAGAGGACGGCGGCGGTTGTCTCTGGTTGAGGTCGAGGACGAAGCTGCAGATCAAGAGAGGACAGACCGAGGGCAGGGTTAGACGCAGGAGATCTTAGAGGAGTTGTGAGCGTGAACGAGAAGGCTCGGGGCGGTCTGATTCTACCTGTGGGCTTCGCCGGAGAGGAAGCAGACACGGCGGCGCTCTGTGCTTGTCGGAGTCGTCGCCTGAATCACCCTAAGGCAAAACAAAGGCACTAGAAGATGCGACCATGGGGTTCATGTGGGCATGATCGGGAGGTGCTGGGGCGGACGGAGTTCACCTAGAAAGCTCACCGGAGAAACGGCAGACGGCGGTGTTGCTCAAAGCTTGATGCAGGCGTTGCTCTGGGGCGCCCGCGGTCGAATGGGAGGCACGGACAAAAGCGTCAGGGAGTGTGTAGTATGTGTGCGTGGTCGAGAGGTCAAGGGGCAGCGTGTGCTGGCTGGAATCGGCCGGAGACGGTGGTCGGAACAGAGGAGCTCGAGGAGAAATTGGGGCGCCTAAGCGTTCTTGGGGAGGAATCGAGAACGAGAGAGGAATCACCGGGCGTTTAAAGGGGTAGGGTTATTATGCGAGGAATCAATGCCTCCTTCATGCGCAATCAACGCCGGAGTAACCTCACAAGAACGGTCGTATGACGGGGTCTCGTTGAAGACGATGGCTGATAAAGTGGGTTCAGGTTGTCTGTGAGAGAGAGTGCGTGAGTGTGGGGTCCACTGGTCATTGAGGGTGTGGGTCAGAAGCTGGGTGAGAAAAAGATTGCTTCAGGGAAAAGAACAGGTGGGCTAAGTGGGCTTCCTGGGCCAAAGCTGGGCTGGTTCTGTTTTCTTATTTTTTTCTTTTCTAATTCTTTTTCTGTTTTCAATTTCAAACAAATATTCACACAATTCAAACAACACTCAAATCAAATCAAACAGCAAACTTTTCATTTGAATTTGGTTCTGTTTGGCAACATAATCCAAATCTCAAAATGAAATATTATTTTTATTTATTTTAGGATCCATTTAATAATTAAATAAAATGGATCTTTAGTTATTAGGGTTTGTTTTATTTAAATAAAATTTCCATTTGAATTCCAATTATTTCCAAAACCAAACCAGAAGGTTTAATTTGAAAAATAAAAGAATACTTGGAAACTTATTTAAATAAATAAATAAGTTTTGGTGTTTAATTAAAATGGGAAAGCTTTTACTTAAATAAAATTGGATATTTAAATCCTTATTATTTTATTTAAATAATCCTTTACTCATTTTAATCAAAGCAAAACCTTTTAATAAAAGATTTCAAAGTAGTAATAAAATACTTGGTGTTCATTTAAAATGGGAAAAGCTTTTACTTAAATAAAATTGGATATTTAAATCCTTATCATTTTATTTAAATAAACCTTTACTCATTTTATCAAAACAAAATATTTTATTTCAAAAGTTTGGCCAAAATTAATTTGGCTCACCTTTTCATTTGAAACCAAAGTCTTTTATTAAAAGATCTAAATTTGTATTTCCAAAACAATTTATTTTTCCTTTAATAAAGGTTTATCTTTTGATCCCTTTAGGATCTCTTGATCACCAATTGGTGTGGGCTTTTTGGGTAAGGCTTTATTGACTTTGGAAATTCAATTTCCTTATCTTATCATATTTCTAAGATTTTGCGCTTATGGTTCCAAATTGAGTGAAACCAACTTCTAAGGTTTTTCTTGATCCTTTGTGAAAATTTGTTGATCAACTTGGTATGGATCAAATCCATGGATTTGGAGATACTTTGGAAAATGATTTCCTTCCATTAGGGTTTAGGGTTTTGGATTACTTTCCAAATGTTCAAATTTCCAGATACATTCATTGAGGAATGCATTTCCCTTGATTTGAATTTTTGTTGAATTCAAACTTCCACCAAAGTTTGTTCAAGATGGGATTTTAAGTCTCCTTTTAGAAACAAAAGTTTCTTTTCACCCTGATTTTCAACAAAAATTTATTTTATTTATTTATTTTTCACATTACAAGATTTGGAAAATCTTGGGATGTGACATAACAACAACTGGAGTCATTTCATGTGTGTTCTTTTCACATACCACATATGCATCCACCGGTGTCATTGAAATGTGTGTTCTCTTTAGAGACCACTCATGGATCCACCAGTGTCATTGCATGTGTTTTCTTTTTACTAACAACAACCATAGTCATTGCATGTGTGCTCTTTTCACATACCACATATGGATCCACCAGTGTCATTGCATGTGTGTTCTTTTCACAATCCACACATTGATCCACTAGTGTCATTGCATGTGTGTTCTTTTTACTAACAACAACTGGAGTCATAGCATGTGTGTTTTTTCACATACCACATACGGATCCACCAATGTCATTGCATGTGTGCTCTTTTCACAATCCACCTATGGATCCACTAATGTCATTGTATGTGTGTTCTTTTTACTAACAACAACCAGTGTCATTGCATGTGTGTTCTTTTCACATACCACATATGGATCCACTAGTGTCATTGCATGTGTGCTCTTTTCACAATCCACCTATGGATCCACCGGTGTCATTGCATGTGTGTTCTTATTACTAACAACAACTAGTGTCATTGAAATGTGTGTTCTTTTCACATACCACCTATGGATCCACCAGTGTCATTGCATGTGTGTTCTTTTCACAATCCACCTATGGATCTACCAGTGTCATTGCATGTGTGTTCTTTTTACGAACAACAACTAGAGTCATTGCATGTGTGTTATTTTCACATATCACATGTGGATCCACCAGTGTCATTGCATGTGTGTTCTTTTCACAATCAATCTATGGATCCACCAGTGTCACTGCATGTGTGTTCTTTTTACTAACAACAATTGGAGTCATTTCATGAATGTTCTTTTCACATAGCACATATGGATCCACCAGTGTCATTGAAATGTGTGTTCTCTTTAGAGACCACACATGGATCCACCAGTGTCATTGCATGTGTGTTCTTTTTACTAAGAACAACCAGAGTCTTTGAAATGTGTGTTCTCTTCAGAGACCATACATGGATCCACCAGTGTCATTGCATGTGTGTTCTTTTTACTAACAACAACCAGTGTCATTGCATGTGTGTTCTTTTCACATACCACATATGGATCCACCAGTGTCAGTGCATGTGTGTTCTCTTCAGAGACCACACATGGATCCACCAGTATCATTGCATGTGTGTTCTTTTTACTAACAACAACCAGAGTCATTGCATGTGTGTTCGTTTCACATACCACATATGGATCCACCAGTGTCAATGCATGTGTGTTCTTTTCACAATCCACCTATGGATCCACCAGTGTCATTGCATGTGTGTTCTTTTTACTAACAACAACTAGAGTCATTTCATGATTGTTCCTTTCACATACCACATATGTATCCACCAGTGTCATTGAAATGTGTGTTCTCTTAAGAGACCACACATGGATCCACCGGTGTCATTGCATGTGTGTTCTTTTCACAATCCACCTATGGATCCACTAGTGTCATTGGATGTGTGTTCTTTTTACAAACAACAACTGGAGTTATTTCATGACTATTCTTTTCGCATACCACATATGGATCCACCAGTGTCATTGAAATGAGTGTTCTCTTCAGAGACCACATGGATCCACCAGTGTCATTGCATGTGTCTTCTTTTTACTAACAACAACTGGAGTCATTGCATGTGTGTTCTTTTCACATACCACATATGGATCCACCAGTCTCATTGAAATGTGTGTTCTCTTTAGAGACCACACATGGATCCACCAGTGTCATTACATGTGTGTTATTTTTACTAACAACAACTGGAATCATTGCATGTGTGTTCTTTTCACATACCACATATGGATCAACTAGTGTCATTCATGTGTGCTCTTTTCAGAATCCACCTATGGATCCACCAGTGTCATTGCATGTGTGTTCTTTTTACTAACAACAACTAGAGTAATTGAAATGTGTGTTCTTTTCACAATCCACCTATGGATCCACCAGTGTCATTGCATGTGTGTTCTTTTTGCTAACAACAACTAGAGTCATTGCATGTGTGTTCTTTTCACATACCACATATAGATCCACCAGTGTCATTGCATGTGTGTTCTTTTTACTAACAACAATTGGAGTCATTTCATGACTGTTGTTTTCACATAGCACATATGGATCCACCAGTGTCATTGAAATGTGTGTTCTCTTCAGAGACCACACATGGATCCACCAGTGTCATTACATGTGTGTTCTTTTTACTAATAACAACTGGAGTCATTGCATGTGTGTTCTTTGCAGATACTACATATGGATCCACCAGTGTCATTACATGTGTGCTTTTTTCACAATCCACCTATGGATCTATCAGTGTCATTGCATGTGTGTTCTTTTTACTAACAACACCAAGAGTCGTTGAAATGTGTGTTCTTTTCACATACCACATATGGATCCACCAGAGTCATTGAAATGTGTTCTCTTTTGACATTCCACCTATAGATCCACCAGTGTCATTGCATGTGTGTACTTTTTACTAACAACAACTAGAGTCATTGCATGTGTGTTCTTTTCACATACCACATATGGATCCACCAGTGTCATTGCATGTGTGTTCTTTTCACAATCAACCTATGGATCCACTAGTGTCATTGCATGTGTGTTCTTTTTACTAACAACAATTGGAGTCATTTGATGACTGTTCTTTTCACATAGCACATATGGATCCACTAGTGTCATTGAAATGTGTGTTCTCTTCAGAGACCAAACATGGATCCACCAGTGTCATTACATGTGTGTTCTTTTTACTAATAACAACTAGAGTCATTGCATGTGTGTTCTTTTCACATAGCACATATGGATCCACCAGTGTCATTACATGTGTGCTTTTTTCTCAATCCACCTATGGATCCACCAGTGTCATTGCATGTGTGTTCTTTTTACTAACAACAACAAGAGTCGTTGAAATGTGTGTTCTTTTCACATACCACATATGGATCCACCAGAGTCATTGAAATGTGTGTTCTTTTCACATACCACATATGGATCCACCAGTGTCATTGCATGTGTGTTCTTTTTACTAACAACAACTGGAGTCATTTCATGTGTGTTATTTTCACATACCACATATGGATCCACCGGTGTCATTGAAATGTGTGTTCTCTTTAGAGACCACTCATGGATCCACCAGTGTCATTGCATGTGTGTTCTTTTTACTAACAACAACTAGAGTCATTTCATGTGTGTTCTTTTCACATACCACATATGGATCCACCAGTGTCATTGAAATGTGTGTTCTCTTTACAGACCACTCATGGATCCACCAGTGTCATTGCATGTGTTTTCTCTTTACTAACAACAACCAGAGTCATTGCATGTGTGTTCTTTTCACATACCACATATGGATCCACCAGTGTGATTGCATGTGTGTTCTTTTCACAATCCACACATGGATCCACTAGTGTCATTGCATGTGTGTTCTTTTTACTAACAACAACTAGAGTCATTGCATGTGTGTTCTTTTCACATACCACATATGGATCCACCAGTGTCATTGCATGTGTGCTCTTTTCACAATCCACCTATGGATCCACTACTGTCATTGCATGTGTGTTCTTTTTACTAACAACAACAAGTGTCATTGCATGTGTGTTCTTTTTACATACCACATATGGATCCACTAGTGTCATTGCGTGTGTGCTCTTTTCACAATCCACCTATGGATCCACCAGTGTCATTGCATGTGTGTTCTTATTACTAACAACAACTAGTGTCATTGAAATGTGTGTTCTTTTCACATACCACCTATGGATCCACCAGTGTCATTGCATGTGTGTTCTTTTCACAATCCACCTATGGATCCACCAGTGTCATTGCATGTATGTTCTTTTTACTAACGACAACAAGAGTCATTGCATGTGTGTTCTTTTCACATACCACATATGGATCCACCAGTGTCATTGCATGTGTGTTCTTTTCACAATCAACCGATGGATCCACCAGTGTCACTGCATGTGTGTTCTTTTTACTAACAACAATTGGAGTCATTTCATGACTATTCTTTTCACATAGCACATATGGATCCACCAGTGTCATTGAAATGTCTGTTCTCTTTAGAGACCACACATGGATGCACCAGTGTCATTGCATGTGTGTTCTTTTTACTAACAACAACCATAGTCATTGAAATGTGTGTTCTCTCCAGAGACCATACATGGATCCACCAGTGTCATTGCATGTGTGTTCTTTTTACTAACAACAACCAGTGTCATTGCATGTGTGTTCTTTTCACATACCACATATGGATCCACCAGTGTCACTGCATGTGTGTTCTCTTCAGAGACCACACATGGATCCACCAGTATCATTGCATGTGTGTTCTTTTTACTAACAACAACGAGAGTCATTGCATGTGTGTTCTTTTCACATACCACATATGGATCCACCAGTGTCATTGCATGTGTGTTCTTTTCACAATCCACCTATGGATCCACCAGTGTCATTGCATGTGTGTTCTTTTTACTAACAACAACTAGAGTCATTTCATGACTGTTCTTTTCACATACTACATATGGATCCACCAGTATCATTGAAATGTGTGTTCTCTTTAGAGACCACACATGGATCCACCAGTGTCATTACATGTGTGTTCTTTTTACTAACAACAACTAGAGTCATTGCATGTGTGTTCTTTTCACATACCACATATGAATCCACTAGTGTCATTCATGTGTGCTCTTTTCACAATCCACCTATGGATCCACCAGTGTCATTGCATGTGTGTTCTTTTTACTAACAACAACCAGAGTCATTGAAATGTGTGTTCTTTTCACATACCACCTATGGGTCCACCAATGTCATTGCATGTGTGTTCTTTTCACAATCCACCTATGGATCCACCAGTGTCATTGCATGTGTGTTCTTTTTACTAACAACAACTAGAGCCATTGCATGTGTGTTCTTTTCACATACCACATATGGATCCACCAGTGTCATTGCATGTGTGTTCTTTTCACAATCAACCTATGGATCCACCAGTGTCATTGCATGTGTGTTCTTTTTACTAACAACAATTGGAGTCATTTCATGACTGTTGTTTTCACATAGCACATATGGATCCACCAGTGTCATTGAAATGTGTGTTCTCTTCAGAGACCACACATGATCCACCAGTGTCACTGCATGTGTGTTCTTTTTACTAACAACAACTGGAGTCATTGCATGTGTGTTCTTTTCACATACCACATATGGATCCACCAGTCTCATTGAAATGTGTGTTCTCTTTAGAGACCACACATGGATCCACCAGTGTCATTACATGTGTGTTATTTTTACTAACAACAACTGGAATCATTGCATGTGTGTTCTTTTCACATACCACATATGGATCCACTAGTGTCATTCATGTGTGCTCTTTTCAGAATCCACCTATGGATCCACCAGTGTCATTGCATGTGTGTTCTTTTTAGTAACAACAACCAGAGTAATTGAAATGTGTGTTCTTTTCACATACCACCTATGGATCCACCAGTGTCATTGCATTTGTGTTCTTTTCACAATCCACCTATGGATCCACCAGTGTCATTGCATGTGTGTTCTTTTTGCTAACAACAACTAGAGTCATTGCATGTGTGTTCTTTTCACATACCACATATAGATCCACCAGTGTCATTGCATGTGTGTTCTTTTTACTAACAACAATTGGAGTCATTTCATGACTGTTGTTTTCACATAGCACATATGGATCCACCAGTGTCATTGAAATGTGTGTTCTCTTCAGAGACCACACATGGATCCACCAGTGTCATTACATGTGTGTTCTTTTTACTAATAACAACTGGAGTCATTGCATGTGTGTTCTTTGCAGATACTACATATGGATCCACCAGTGTCATTACATGTGTGCTTTTTTCACAATCCACCTATGGATCTACCAGTGTCATTGCATGTGTGTTCTTTTTACTAACAACAACAAGAGTCGTTGAAATGTGTGTTCTTTTCACATACCACATATGGATCCACCAGAGTCATTGAAATGTGTTCTCTTTTCACAATCCACCTATAGATCCACCAGTGTCATTGCATGTGTGTTCTTTTTACTAACAACAACTAGAGTCATTGCATGTGTGTTCTTTTCACATACCACATATGGATCCACCAGTGTCATTGCATGTGTGTTCTTTTCACAATCAACCTATGGATCAACCAGTGTCATTGCATGTGTGTTCTTTTTACTAACAACAATTGGAGTCATTTCATGACTGTTCTTTTCACATATCACATATGGATCCACTAGTGTCATTGAAATGTGTGTTCTCTTCAGAGACCAAACATGGATCCACCAGTGTCATTACATGTGTGTTCTTTTTACTAATAACAACTAGAGTCGTTGCATGTGTGTTCTTTTCACATACCACATATGGATCCACCAGTGTCATTACATGTGTGCTTTTTTCACAATCCACCTATGGATCCACCAGTGTCATTGCATGTGTGTTCTTTTTACTAACAACAACAAGAGTCGTTGAAATGTGTGTTCTTTTCACATACCACATATGGATCCACCAGAGTTATTGAAATGTGTGTTCTTTTCACATACCACATATGGATCCACCAGTGTCATTGCATGTGTGTTCTTTTTACTAACAACAACTGGAGTCATTTCATGTGTGTTATTTTCACATACCACATATGGATCCACCGGTGTCATTGAAATGTGTGTTCTCTTTAGAGACCACTCATGGATCCACCAGTGTAATTGCATGTGTGTTCTTTTTACTAACAACAACTGGAGTCCTTTCATGTGTGTTCTTTTCACATACCACATATGGATCCACCAATGTCATTGAAATGTGTGTTCTCTTTAGAGACCACTCATGGATCCACCAGTGTCATTGCATGTGTTTTCTCTTTACTAACAACAACCAGAGTCATTGCATGTGTGTTCTTTTCACATACCACATATGGATCCACCAGTGTGATTGCATGTGTGTTCTTTTCACAATCCACACATGGATCCACTAGTGTCATTGCATGTGTGTTCTTTTTACTAACAACAACTAGAGTCATTGCATGTGTGTTCTTTTCACATACCACATATGGATCCACCAGTGTCATTGCATGTGTGCTCTTTTCACAATCCACCTATGGATCCACTACTGTCATTGCATGTGTGTTCTTTTTACTAACAACAACAAGTGTCATTGCATGTGTGTTCTTTTCACATACCACATATGGATCCACTAGTGTCATTGCGTGTGTGCTCTTTTCACAATCCACCTATGGATCCACCAGTGTCATTGCATGTGTGTTCTTATTACTAACAACAACTAGTGTCATTGAAATGTGTGTTCTTTTCACATACCACCTATGGATCCACCAGTGTCATTGTATGTGTGTTCTTTTCACAATCCACCTATGGATCCACCAGTGTCATTGCATGTATGTTCTTTTTACTAACAACAACAAGAGTCATTGCATGTGTGTTCTTTTCACATACCACATATGGATCCACCAGTGTCATTGCATCTGTGTTCTTTTCACAATCAACCGATGGATCCACCAGTGTCACTGCATGTGTGTTCTTTTTACTAACAACAATTGGAGTCATTTCATGACTATTCTTTTCACATAGCACATATGGATCCACCAGTGTCATTGAAATGTGTGTTCTCTTTAGAGACCACACATGGATGCACCAGTGTCATTGCATGTGTGTTATTTTTACTAACAACAACCATAGTCATTGAAATGTGTGTTCTCTCCAGAGACCATACATGGATCCACCAGTGTCATTGCATGTGTGTTCTTTTTACTAACAACAACCAGTGTCATTGCATGTGTGTTCTTTTCACATACCACATATGGATCCACCAGTGTCACTGCATGTGTGTTCTCTTCAGAGACCACACATGGATCCACCAGTATCATTGCATGTGTGTTCTTTTTACTAACAACAACGAGAGTCATTGCATGTGTGTTCTTTTCACATACCACATATGGATCCACCAGTGTCATTGCATGTGTGTTCTTTTCACAATCCACCTATGGATCCACCAGTGTCATTGCATGTGTGTTCTTTTTACTAACAACAACTAGAGTCATTTCATGACTGTTCTTTTCACATACTACATATGGATCCACCAGTATCATTGAAATGTGTGTTCTCTTTAGAGACCACACATGGATCCACCAGTGTCATTACATGTGTGTTCTTTTTACTAACAACAACTAGAGTCATTGCATGTGTGTTCTTTTCACATACCACATATGAATCCACTAGTGTCATTCATGTGTGCTCTTTTCACAATCCACCTATGGATCCACCAGTGTCATTGCATGTGTGTTCTTTTTACTAACAACAACCAGAGTCATTGAAATGTGTGTTCTTTTCACATACCACCTATGGGTCCACCAATGTCATTGCATGTGTGTTCTTTTCACAATCCACCTATGGATCCACCAGTGTCATTGCATGTGTGTTCTTTTTACTAACAACAACTAGAGCCATTGCATGTGTGTTCTTTTCACATACCACATATGGATCCACCAGTGTCATTGCATGTGTGTTCTTTTCACAATCAACCTATGGATCCACCAGTGTCATTGCATGTGTGTTCTTTTTACTAACAACAATTGGAGTCATTTCATGACTGTTGTTTTCACATAGCACATATGGATCCACCAGTGTCATTGAAATGTGTGTTCTCTTCAGAGACCACACATGATCCACCAGTGTCACTGCATGTGTGTTCTTTTTACTAACAACAACTGGAGTCATTGCATGTGTGTTCTTTTCACATACCACATATGGATCCACCAGTCTCATTGAAATGTGTGTTCTCTTTAGAGACCACACATGGATCCACCAGTGTCATTACATGTGTGTTATTTTTACTAACAACAACTGGAATCATTGCATGTGTGTTCTTTTCACATACCACATATGGATCCACTAGTGTCATTCATGTGTGCTCTTTTCAGAATCCACCTATGGATCCACCAGTGTCATTGCATGTGTGTTCTTTTTAGTAACAACAACCAGAGTAATTGAAATGTGTGTTCTTTTCACATACCTATGGATCCACCAGTGTCATTGCATTTGTGTTCTTTTCACAATCCACCTATGGATCCACCAGTGTCATTGCATGTGTGTTCTTTTTGCTAACAACAACTAGAGTCATTGCATGTGTGTTCTTTTCACATACCACATATAGATCCACCAGTGTCATTGCATGTGTGTTCTTTTTACTAACAACAATTGGAGTCATTTCATGACTGTTGTTTTCACATAGCACATATGGATCCACCAGTGTCATTGAAATGTGTGTTCTCTTGGAGACCACACATGGATCCACCAGTGTCATTACATGTGTGTTCTTTTTACTAATAACAACTGGAGTCATTGCATGTGTGTTCTTTGCAGATACTACATATGGATCCACCAGTGTCATTACATGTGTGCTTTTTTCACAATCCACCTATGGATCTACCAGTGTCATTGCATGTGTGTTCTTTTTACTAACAACAACAAGAGTCGTTGAAATGTGTGTTCTTTTCACATACCACATATGGATCCACCAGAGTCATTGAAATGTGTTCTCTTTTCACAATCCACCTATAGATCCACCAGTGTCATTGCATGTGTGTTCTTTTTACTAACAACAACTAGAGTCATTGCATGTGTGTTCTTTTCACATACCACATATGGATCCACCAGTGTCATTGCATGTGTGTTCTTTTCACAATCAACCTATGGATCCACCAGTGTCATTGCATGTGTGTTCTTTTTACTAACAACAATTGGAGTCATTTCATGACTGTTCTTTTCACATATCACATATGGATCCACTAGTGTCATTGAAATGTGTGTTCTCTTCAGAGACCAAACATGGATCCACCAGTGTCATTACATGTGTGTTCTTTTTACTAATAACAACTAGAGTCGTTGCATGTGTGTTCTTTTCACATACCACATATGGATCCACCAGTGTCATTACATGTGTGCTTTTTTCACAATCCACCTATGGATCCACCAGTGTCATTGCATGTGTGTTCTTTTTACTAACAACAACAAGAGTCGTTGAAATGTGTGTTCTTTTCACATACCACATATGGATCCACCAGAGTTATTGAAATGTGTGTTCTTTTCACATACCACATATGGATCCACCAGTGTCATTGCATGTGTGTTCTTTTTACTAACAACAACTGGAGTCATTTCATGTGTGTTATTTTCACATACCACATATGGATCCACCGGTGTCATTGAAATGTGTGTTCTCTTTAGAGACCACTCATGGATCCACCAGTGTAATTGCATGTGTGTTCTTTTTACTAACAACAACTGGAGTCCTTTCATGTGTGTTCTTTTCACATACCACATATGGATCCACCAATGTCATTGAAATGTGTGTTCTCTTTAGAGACCACTCATGGATCCACCAGTGTCATTGCATGTGTTTTCTCTTTACTAACAACAACCAGAGTCATTGCATGTGTGTTCTTTTCACATACCACATATGGATCCACCAGTGTGATTGCATGTGTGTTTTTCACAATCCACACATGGATCCACTAGTGTCATTGCATGTGTGTTCTTTTTACTAACAACAACTAGAGTCATTGCATGTGTGTTCTTTTCACATACCACATATGGATCCACCAGTGTCATTGCATGTGTGCTCTTTTCACAATCCACCTATGGATCCACACTGTCATTGCATGTGTGTTCTTTTACTAACAACAACAAGTGTCATTGCATGTGTGTTCTTTTCACATACCACATATGGATCCACTAGTGTCATTGCGTGTGTGCTCTTTTCACAATCCACCTATGGATCCACCAGTGTCATTGCATGTGTGTTCTTATTACTAACAACAACTAGTGTCATTGAAATGTGTGTTCTTTTCACATACCACCTATGGATCCACCAGTGTCATTGTATGTGTGTTCTTTTCACAATCCACCTATGGATCCACCAGTGTCATTGCATGTATGTTCTTTTTACTAACAACAACAAGAGTCATTGCATGTGTGTTCTTTTCACATACCACATATGGATCCACCAGTGTCATTGCATCTGTGTTCTTTTCACAATCAACCGATGGATCCACCAGTGTCACTGCATGTGTGTTCTTTTTACTAACAACAATTGGAGTCATTTCATGACTATTCTTTTCACATAGCACATATGGATCCACCAGTGTCATTGAAATGTGTGTTCTCTTTAGAGACCACACATGGATGCACCAGTGTCATTGCATCTGTGTTATTTTTACTAACAACAACCATAGTCATTGAAATGTGTGTTCTCTCCAGAGACCATACATGGATCCACCAGTGCCATTGCATGTGTGTTCTTTTTACTAACAACAACCAGTGTCATTGCATGTGTGTTCTTTTCACATACCACATATGGATCCACCAGTGTCACTGCATGTGTGTTCTCTTCAGAGACCACACATGGATCCACCAGTATCATTGCATGTGTGTTCTTTTTACTAACAACAACCAGAGTCATTGCATGTGTGTTCTTTTCACATACCACATATCGATCCACGAGTGTCATTGCATGTGTGTTCTTTTCACAATCCACCTATGGATCCACCAGTGTCATTGCATGTGTGTTATTTTTACTAACAACAACTAGAGTCATTTCATTACTGTTCTTTTCACATACTACATATGGATCCACCAGTATCATTGAAATGTGTGTTCTCTTTAGAGACCACACATGGATTCACCAGTGTCATTACATGTGTGTTCTTTTTACTAACAACAACTAGAGTCATTGCATGTGTGTTCTTTTCACATACCACATATGAATCCACTAGTGTCATTCATGTGTGCTCTTTTCACAATCCACCTATGGATCCACCAGTGTCATTGCATGTGTGTTCTTTTTACTAACAACAACCAGAGTCATTGAAATGTGTGTTCTTTTCACATACCACCTATGGGTCCACCAGTGTCATTGCATGTGTGTTCTTTTCACAATCCACCTATGGATCCACCAGTGTCATTGCATGTGTGTTCTTTTACTAACAACAACTAGAGCCATTGCATGTGTGTTCTTTTCACATACCACATATGGATCCACCAGTGTCATTGCATGTGTGTTCTTTTCACAATCAACCTATGGATCCACCAGTGTCATTGCATGTGTGTTCTTTTTACTAGCAACAATTGGAGTCATTTCATGACTGTTGTTTTCACATAGCACATATGGATCCACCAGTGTCATTGAAATGTGTGTTCTCTTCAGAGACCACACATGGATCCACCAGTGTCATTACATGTGTGTTCTTTTTACTAATAACAACTGGAGTCATTGGATGTGTGTTGTTTGCACATACCACATATGGATCCACCAGTGTCATTACATGTGTGCTTTTTTCACAATCCACCTATGGATCCACTAGTGTCATTGCATGTGTGTTCTTTTTACTAACAACAACAAGAGTCGTTGAAATGTGTGTTCTTTTCATGTACCACATATAGATCCACCAGAGTCATTGAAATATGTTCTCTTTTCACAATCCACCTATAGATCCACCTGTGTCATTGCATGTGTGTTCTTTTCACATACCACATATGGATCCACCCGTGTCATTGAAATGTGTGTTCTCTTTAGAGATCACACATGGATCCACCAGTGTCATTGCATGTGTGTTCTTCTTACTAACACCAACCAGAGTCATTGAAATGTGTGTTCTCTTCAGAGACCACACATGGATCCAACAGTGTCATTGCATGTGTGTTCTTTTTACTAACAACAACTGGAGTCATTTCATGTGTGTTCTTTTCACATACCACATATGGTTCCACCGGTGTCATTGAAATGTGTGTTCTCTTTAGAGACCACTCATGGATCCACCAGTGTCATTGCATGTGTGTTCTTTTTACTAACAACAACCAGAGTCATTGCCTGTGTGTTCTTTTCACATACCACATATGGATCGACCAGTGTCATTGCATGTGTGTTCTTTTCACAATCCACACATGGATCCACCAGTGTCACTGCATGTGTGTTCTTTTTACTAACAACAACTGGAGTCATTGCATGTGTGTTCTTTTCACATACCACATACGGATCCACCAATGTCATTGCATCTATGCTCTTTTCACAATCCACCTATGGATCCACCAGTGTCATTGCATGTGTGTTCTTTTTACTAACAACAACCAGTGTCATTGCATGTGTGTTCTTTTCACATACCACATATGGATCCACCAGTGTCATTGCACGTGTGTTCTTTTCACAATCCACCTATGGATCCACTAGTGTCATTGCATGTGTGTTCTTTTTACTAACAACAACTGGAGTCATTCCATGACTATTCTTTTCACATACCACATATGGATCCACCAGTGTCATTGAAATGTGTGTTCTCTTCAGAGACCACACATGGATCCACCAGTGTCATTACATGTGTGTTCTTTTTACTTATAACAACTGGAATCATTGCATGTGTGTTCTTTTCACATACCACATATGGATCCACTAGTGTCATTGCATGTGTGCTCTTTTCACAATCCACCTATGGATCCACCAGTGTCATTGCATGTCTGTTCTTTTCACTAACAACAACCAGAGTCATTGAAATGTGTGTTCTCTTCAGAGACCACATGGATTCACCAGTGTCATTGCATGTGTCTTCTTTTTACTAACAACAACTGGAGTCATTGCATGTGTGTTCTTTTCACATAGCACATATGGATCCACCAGTCTCATTGAAATGTGTGTTCTCTTTAGAGACCACACATGGATCCACGAGTGTCATTACATGTGTGTTCTTTTTACTAACAACAACTGGAGTCATTGCATGTGTGTTCTTTTCACATACCACATATGGATCCACTAGTGTCATTCATGTGTGCTCTTTTCACAATCCACCTATGGATCAACCAGTGTCATTGCATGTGTGTTCTTTTTACTAACAACAACCAGAGTAATTGAAATGTGTGTTCTTTTCACATACCACCTATGGATCCACCAGTGTCATTGCATTTGTGTTGTTTTCACATACCACCTATGGATCCATCAATGTCATTGCATTTGTGTTCTTTTCACAATCCACCTATGGATCCACCAGTGTCATTGCATGTGTGTTCTTTTTGCTAACAACAACTAGAGTCATTGCATGTGTGTTCTTTTCACATACCACATATGGATCCACCAGTGTCATTGCATGTGTGTTCTTTTTACTAACAACAATTGGAGTCATTTCATGACTGTTGTTTTCACATAGCACATATGGATCCACCAGTGTCATTGAAATGTGTGTTCTCTTCAGAGACCACACATGGATCCACCAGTGTCATTACATGTGTGTTCTTTTTACTAATAACAACTGGAGTCATTGCATGTGTGTTCTTTGCAGATACCACAAATGGATCCACCAGTGTCATTACATGTGTGCTTTTTTCACAATCCACCTATGGATCTACTAGTGTCATTGCATGTGTGTTCTTTTTACTAACAACAACAAGAGTCGTTGAAATGTGTGTTCTTTTCACATACCACATATGGATCCACCAGAGTCATTGAAATGTGTTCTCTTTTCACAATCCACCTATAGATCCACTAGTGTCATAGCATGTGTGTTCTTTTTACTAACAACAACTAGAGTCATTGCATGTGTGTTCTTTTCACATACCACATATGGATCCACCAGTGTCATTGCATGTGTGATCTTTTCACAATCAACCTATGGATCCACCAGTGTCATTGCATGTGTGTTCTTTTTACTAACAACAATTGGAGTCATTTCATGACTGTTCTTTTCACATAGCACATATGGATCCACTAGTGTCATTGAAATGTGTGTTCTCTTCAGAGACCACACATGGATCCACTAGTGTCTTTACATGTGTGTTATTTTTAATAATAACAACTGGAGTCATTGCATGTGTGTTCTTTGCAGATACCACATATGGATCCACCATTGTCATTACATGTCTGCTTTTTTCACAATCCACCTATGGATCTACCAGTGTCATTGCATGTGTGTTCTTTTTACTAACAACAACCAGAGTCATTGAAATGTGTGTTCTTTTCACATACCACCTATGGATCCACCAGTGTCATTGCATGTGTGTTCTTTTCACAATCCACCTATGGATCCACTAGTGTCATTGCATGTGTGTTCTTTTTACTAACAACAACTAGAGTCATTACATGTGTGTTCTTTTCACATACCACATATGGATCCACCGGTGTCATTGCATGTGTGATCTTTTCACAATCAACCTATGGATCCACCAGTGTCATTGCATGTGTGTTCTTTTTACTAACAACAATTGGAGTCATTTCATGACTGTTCTTTTCACATAGCACATATGGATCCACTATTGTCATTGAAATGTGTGTTCTCTTCAGAGACCAAACATGGATCCACCAGTGTCATTACATGTGTGTTCTTTTTACTAATAACAACTAGAGTCGTTGCATGTGTGTTCTTTTCACATACCACATATGGATCCACCAGTGTCATACAATGTGTGCTCAATTCACAATCCACCTATGGATCCACCAGTGTCATTGCATGTGTGTTCTTTTTACTAACAACAACAAGAGTCATTGAATGTGTGTTCTTTTCACATACCACATATGGATCCACCAGAGTCATTGAAATGTGTGTTCTTTTCACATACCACATATGGATCCACCAGTGTCATTGCATGTGTGTTCTTTTTACTAACAACAACTGGAGTCATTTCATGTGTGTTATTTTCACATACCACATATGGATCCACCGGTGTCATTGAAATGTGTGTTCTCTTTAGAGACCACTCATGGATCCACCAGTGTCATTGCATGTGTGTTCTTTTTACTAACAACAACTAGAGTCATTTCATGTGTGTTCTTTTCACATACCACATATGGATCCACCAGTGTCATTGAAATGTGTGTTCTCTTTAGAGACCATTCATGGATCCACCAGTGTCATTGCATGTGTTTTATCTTTACTAACAACAACCAGAGTCATTGCATGTGTGTTCTTTTCACATACCACATATGGATCCACCAGTGTCATTGCATGTGTGTTCTTTTCACAATCCACACATGGATCCACCAGTGTCACTGCATGTGTGTTCTTTTTACTAACAACAACTGGAGTCATTGCATGTGTGTTCTTTTCACATACCACATACGGATCCACCAATGTCATTGCATCTATGCTCTTTTCACAATCCACCTATGGATCCACCAGTGTCATTGCATGTGTGTTCTTTTTACTAACAACAACCAGTGTCATTGCATGTGTGTTCTTTTCACATACCACATATGGATCCACCAGTGTCATTGCACGTGTGTTCTTTTCACAATCCACCTATGGATCCAGTAGTGTCATTGCATGTGTGTTCTTTTCACATACCACATATGGATCCACCGAGTCATTTCATGACTATTCTTTTCACATACCACATATGGATCCACCAGTGTCATTGAAATGTGTGTTCTTTTTACTAACAGCAATTGGAGTCATTTCATGACTGTTGTTTTCACATAGCACATATGGATCCACCAGTGTCATTGACATGTGTGTTCTCTTCAGAGACCACACATGGATCCACCAGTGTCATTACATGTGTGTTCTTTTTACTAATAACAACTGGAGTCATTGCATGTGTGTTCTTTGCAGATACCACAAATGGATCCACCAGTGTCATTACATGTGTGCTTTTTTCACAATCCACCTATGGATCTACCAGTGTCATTGCATGTGTGTTCTTTTTACTAACAACAACAAGAGTCGTTGAAATGTGTGTTCTTTTCACATACCACATATGGATCCACCAGAGTCATTGAAATGTGTTCTCTTTTCACAATCCACCTATAGATCCACTAGTGTCATAGCATGTGTGTTCTTTTTACTAACAACAACTAGAGTCATTGCATGTGTGTTCTTTTCACATACCACATATGGATCCACCGGTGTCATTGCATGTGTGATCTTTTCACAATCAACCTATGGATCCACCAGTGTCATTGCATGTGTGTTCTTTTTACTAACAACAATTGGAGTCATTTCATGACTGTTCTTTTCACATAGCACATATGGATCCACTAGTGTCATTGAAATGTGTGTTCTCTTCAGAGACCAAACATGGATCCACCAGTGTCATTACATGTGTGTTCTTTTTACTAATAACAACGAGTCATTGCATGTGTTATTTTCACATACCACATATGGATCCACCAGTGTCATTACATGTGTGTTCTTTTCACAATCCACCTATGGATCCACCAGTGTCATTGCATGTGTGTTCTTTTTACTAACAACAAGAGTCATTGAAATGTGTGTTCGTTTCACATACCACATATGGATCCACCAGAGTCATTGAAATGTGTGTTCTTTTCACAATCCACCTATAGATCCACACTAGTGTCATTGCATGTGTGTTCTTTTTACTAACAACAACTAGAGTCATTGCATGTGTGTTCTTTTCACATACCACATATGGATCCACCAGTGTCATTGCATGTGTGATCTTTTCACAATCAACCTATGGATCCACCAGTGTCATTGCATGTGTGTTCTTTTAACTAACAACAACAGGAGTCATTTCATGAGTTGACTTTTCAGAGACCACATATGGATCCACTAGTGTCATTGAAATGTGTTCTCTTCAGAGACCACATGGATCCACCAAAGTGTCATTACATGTGTGTTCTTTTTACTAATAACAACTAGAGTCATTGCATGTGTGTTCTTTTCACATACCACATATGGATCCACCAGTGTCATTGCATGTGTGCTCTTTTCACAATCCACCTATGGATCCACCAGTGTCATTGCATGTGTGTTCTTTTCACTAACAACAACCAGAGTCATTGAAGTGTGTTCTTTTCACATACCACATGGATCCACCAGTGTCATTGCATGTGTGTTCTTTTTTACTAACACAACTGGAGTCATTGAAATGTGTGTTCTTTTCACATACCACATATGGATCCACCAGTGTCATTGAAATGTGTGTTCTCTTCAGAGACCACCTATGGATCCACCAGTGTCATTGCATGTGTGTTCTTTTTACTAACAACAACTAGAGTCATTGCATGTGTGTTCTTTTCACATACCACATATGGATCCACTAGTGTCATTGAAATGTGTGTTCTCTTCACAGACCACATATGGATCCACCAGTGTCATTGCATGTGTTCTCTTTACTAACAACAACTAGAGTCATTGCATGTGTGTTCTTTTCACATACCACATATGGATCCACCAGTGTCATTGCATGTGTGTTCTTTTCACAATCCACACATGGATCCACCAGTGTCATTGCATGTGTGTTCTTTTTACTAACAACAACTAGAGTCATTGCATGTGTGTTCTTTTCACATACCACATATGGATCCACCAGTGTCATTGCATGTGTGTTCTTTTTACTAACAACAACTGGAGTCATTTCATGACTATTCTTTTCACATACCACATATGGATCCACAGTGTCATTGAAATGTGTGTTCTTCTTCACAATCCACATGGATCCACCAGTGTCATTACATGTGTGTTCTTTTTACTTATAACAACTGGAATCATTGCATGTGTGTTCTTTTCACATACCACATATGGATCCACTAGTGTCATTGCATGTGTGCTCTTTTCACAATCCACCTATGGATCCACGAGTGTCATTGCATGTGTTTTTTTTTACTAACAACAACTAGAGTCATTGAAATGTGTGTTCTTTTCAGACCACATATGGATCCACCAGTGTCATTGCATGTGTCTTCTTTTCACAAACAACCTATGGAGTCATTGCATGTGTGTTCTTTTCACATACCACATATGGATCCACCAGTCTCATTGAAATGTGTGTTCTCTTTAGAGACCACACATGGATCCACCAGTGTCATTACATGTGTGTTCTTTTTACTAACAACAACTGGAGTCATTGCATGTGTGTTCATTTCACATACCACATATGGATCCACTAGTGTCATTCATGTGTGGTCTTTTCACAATCCACCTATGGATGCACCAGTGTCATTGCATGTGTGTTATTTTTACTAACAACAACCAGAGTAATTGAAATGTGTGTTCTTTTCACATACCACCTATGGATCCACCAGTGTCATTGCATTTGTGTTCTTTTCACAATCCACCTATGGATCGACCAGTGTCATTGCATGTGTGTTCTTTTTGCTAACAACAACTAGAGTCATTGCATGTGTGTTCTTTTCACATACCACATATGGATCCACCAGTGTCATTGCATGTGTGTTCTTTTTACTAACAACATTTGGAGTCATTTCATGACTGTTGTTTTCACATAGCACATATGGATCCACCAGTGTCATTGAAATGTGTGTTCTCTTCAGAGACCACACATGGATCCACCAGTGTCATTACATGTGTGTTCTTTTTACTAATAACAACTGGAGTCATTGCATGTGTGTTCTTTGCAGATACCACATATGGATCCACCAGTGTCATTACATGTGTGCTTTTTTCACAATCCACCTATGGATCTACCAGTGTCATTGCATGTGTGTTCTTTTTACTAACAACAACAAGAGTCGTTGAAATGTGTGTTCTTTTCACATACCACATATGGATCCACCAGAGTCATTGAAATGTGTTCTCTTTTCACAATCCACCTATAGATCCACCAGTGTCATTGCATGTGTGTTCTTTTTACTAACAAACACTAGAGTCATTGCATGTGTGTTCTTTTCACATACCACATATGGATCCACCAGTGTCATTGCATGTGTGTTCTTTTCACAATCAACCTATGGATCCACTAGTGTCATTGCATGTGTGTTCTTTTTACTAACAACAATTGGAGTCATTTCATGACTGTTCTTTTCACATAGCACATATGGATCCACTAGTGTCATTGAAGTGTGTGTTCTCTTCACATACCACATATGGATCCACCAGTGTCATTACATGTGTGCTTTTTTCACAATCCACCTATGGATCCACCAGTGTCATTGCATGTGTGTTCTTTTTACTAACAACAACAAGAGTCGTTGAAATGTGTGTTCTTTTCACATACCACATATGGATCCACCAGAGTCATTGAAATGTGTGTTCTTTTCACATACCACATATGGATCCACCAGTGTCATTGCATGTGTGTTCTTTTTACTAACAACAACTAGAGTCATTTCATGTGTGTTATTTTCACATACCACATATGGATCCACCGGTGTCATTGAAATGTGTGTTCTCTTTAGAGACCACTCATGGATCCACCAGTGTCATTGCATGTGTGTTCTTTTTACTAACAACAACTAGAGTCATTTCATGTGTGTTCTTTTCACATACCACATATGGATCCACCAGTGTCATTGAAATGTGTGTTCTCTTTAGAGACCACTCATGGATCCACCAGTGTCATTGCATGTGTTTTCTCTTTACTAACAACAACCAGAGTCATTGCATGTGTGTTCTTTTCACATATAACATATGGATCCACCAGTGTGATTGCATGTGTGTTCTTTTCACAATCCACACATGGATCCACTAGTGTCATTGCATGTGTGTTCTTTTTACTAACAACAACTTGAGTCATTGCATGTGTGTTCTTTTCACATACCACATACGGATCCACCAGTGTCATTGCATGTGTGCTCTTTTCACAATCCACCTATGGATCCACTACTGTCATTGCATGTGTGTTCTTTTTACTAACAACAACTAGTGTCATTGAAATGTGTGTTCTTTTCACATACCACCTATGGATCCACTAGTGTCATTGCATGTGTGTTCTTTTCACATACCACATATGGATCCACTAGTGTCATTGTATGTGTTCTCTTTTCACAATCCACCTATGGATCCACCAGTGTCATTGCATGTGTGTTCTTATTAATAACAACAACTAGTATCATTGAAATGTGTGTTCTTTTCACATACCACCTATGGATCCACCAGTGTCATTGCATGTGTGTTCTTTTCACAATCCACCTATGGATCCACCAGTGTCATTGCATGTGTGTTCTTTTTACTAACAACAACTAGAGTCATTGCATGTGTGTTCTTTTCACATACCACATATGGATCCACAAGTGTCATTGCATGTGTGTTCTTTTCACAATCAACCGATGGATCCACCAGTGTCACTGCATGTGTGTTCTTTTTACTAACAACAATTGGAGTCATTTCATGACTGTTCTTTTCACATAGCACATATGGATCCACCAATGTCATTGAAATGTGTGTTCTCTTTAGAGACCACACATGGATCCACTAGTGTCATTGCATGTGTGTTCTTTTTACTAACAACAACCAGAGTCATTGCATGTGTGTTCTTTTCACATACCACATATGGATCCACCAGTGTCATTGCATGTGTGTTCTTTTCACATACCACATATGGATCCACCAGGGTCACTGCATGTGTGTTCTCTTCAGAGACCACACATGGATCCACCAGTATTATTGCATGTGTGTTCTTTTTACTAACAACAACCAGAGTCATTGCATGTGTGTTCTTTTCACATACCACATATGGATCCACCAGTGTCGTTGCATGTGTGTTCTCTTTAGAGACCACTCATGGATCCACCAGTGTCATTGCATGTGTTTTCTCTTTACTAACAACAACCAGAGTCATTGCATGTGTGTTCTTTTCACATATAACATATGGATCCACCAGTGTGATTGCATGTGTGTTCTTTTCACAATCCACACATGGATCCACTAGTGTCATTGTATGTGTGTTCTTTTTACTAACAACAACTTGAGTCATTGCATGTGTGTTCTTTTCACATACCACATACGGATCCACCAGTGTCATTGCATGTGTGCTCTTTTCACAATCCACCTATGGATCCACTACTGTCATTGCATGTGTGTTCTTTTTACTAACAACAACTAGTGTCATTGAAATGTGTGTTCTTTTCACATACCACCTATGGATCCACTAGTGTCATTGCATTTGTGTTCTTTTCACATACCACATATGGATCCACTAGTGTCATTGCATGTGTGCTCTTTTCACAATCCACCTATGGATCCACCAGTGTCATTGCATGTGTGTTCTTATTAATAACAACAACTAGTATCATTGAAATGTGTGTTCTTTTCACATACCACCTATGGATCCACCAGTGTCATTGCATGTGTGTTCTTTTCACAATCCACCTATGGATCCACCAGTGTCATTGCATGTGTGTTCTTTTTACTAACAACAACTAGAGTCATTGCATGTGTGTTCTTTTCACATACCACATATGGATCCACCAGTGTCATTGCATGTGTGTTCTTTTCACAATCAACCGATGGATCCACCAGTGTCACTGCATGTGTGTTCTTTTTACTAACAACAATTGGAGTCATTTCATGACTGTTCTTTTCACATAGCACATATGGATCCACCAATGTCATTGAAATGTGTGTTCTCTTTAGAGACCACACATGGATCCACCAGTGTCATTGCATCTGTGTTCTTTTTACTAACAACAACCAGAGTCATTGAAATGTGTGTTCTTTTCACATACCACCTATGGATCCACCTGTGTCATTGCATGTGTGTTCTTTTCACATACCACATATGGATCCACCAGTGTCACTGCATGTGTGTTCTCTTCAGAGACCACACATGGATCCACCAGTATCATTGCATGTGTGTTCTTTTTACTAACAACAACCAGAGTCATTGCATGTGTGTTCTTTTCACATACCACATATGGATCCACCAGTGTCGTTGCATGTGTGTTCTTTTCACAATCCACCTATGGATCCACCAGTGTCATTGCATGTGTGTTCTTTTTACTAACAACAACTAGAGTCATTGCATGTGTGTTCTTTTCACATACCACATATGAATCCACTAGTGTCATTCATGTGTGCTCTTTTCACAATCCACCTATGGATCCACCAGTGTCATTGCATGTGTGTTCTTTTTACTAACAACAACCAGAGTCATTGAAATGTGTGTTCTTTTCACATACCACCTATGGATCCACCAGTGTCATTGCATGTGTGTTCTTTTCACAATCCACCTATGGATCCACCAGTGTCATTGCATGTGTGTTCTTTTTACTAACAACAACTAGAGCCATTGCATGTGTGTTCTTTTCACATACCATATATGGATCCACCAGTGTCATTGCATGTGTGTTCTTTTCACAATCCACCTATGGATCCACCAGTGTCATTGCATGTGTGTTCTTTTTACTAACAACAATTGGAGTCATTTCATGACTGTTGTTTTCACATAGCACATATGGATCCACCAGTGTCATTGAAATGTGTGTTCTCTTCAGAGACCACACATGATCCACCAGTGTCATTACATGTGTATTCTTTTTACTAATAACAACTGGAGTCATTGCATGTGTGTTGTTTGCACATACCACATATGGATCCACCAGTGTCATTACATGTGTGCTTTTTTCACAATCCACCTATGGATCCACCAATGTCATTGCATGTGTGTTCTTTTTACTAACAACAAGAGTCGTTGAAATGTGTGTTCTTTTCACGTACCACATATGGATCCACCAGAGTCATTGAAATGTGTTCTCTTTTCACATCCACCTATAGATCCACCTGTGTCTTTGCATGTGTGTTCTTTTCACATACCACATATGGATCCACCCGTGTCATTGAAATGTGTGTTCTCTTTAGAGATCACACATGGACCCACCAGTGTCATTGCATGTGTGTTCTTCTTACTAACAACAACCAGAGTCATTGAAATGTGTGTTCTCTTCAGAGACCACACATGGATCCACCAGTGTCATTGCATGTGTGTTCTTTTTACTAACAACAACTGGAGTCATTTCATGTGTGTTCTTTTCACATACCACATATGGTTCCACCAGTGTCATTGAAATGTGTGTTCTCTTTAGAGACCACTCATGGATCCACTAGTGTCATTGCATGTGTGTTCTTTTTACTAACAACAACCAGAGTCATTGCATGTGTGTTCTTTTCACATACCACGTATGGATCCACCAGTGTCATTGCATGTGTGTTCTTTTCACAATCCACACATGGATCCACCAGTGTCACTGCATGTGTGTTCTTTTTACTAACAACAACTGGAGTCATTGCATGTGTGTTCTTTTCACATACCACATACGGATCCACCAATGTCATTGCATCTATGCTCTTTTCATAATCCACCTACGGATCCACCAGTGTCATTGCATGTGTGTTCTTTTTACTAACAACAACCAGTGTCATTGCATGTGTGTTCTTTTCACATACCACATATGGATCCACCAGTGTCATTGCATGTGTGTTCTTTTCACAATCCACCTATGGATCCACTAGTGTCATTGCATGTGTGTTCTTTTTACTAACAACAACTAGAGTCATTTCATGACTATTCTTTTCACATACCACATATGAATCCACCAGTGTCATTGAAATGTGTGTTCTCTTCAGAGACCACACATGGATCCACCAGTGTCATTACATGTGTGTTCTTTTTACTAATAACAACTGGAATCATTGCATGTGTGTTCTTTTCACATACCACATATGGATCCACTAGTGTCATTGCATGTGTGCTCTTTTCACAATCCACCTATGGATCCACCAGTGTAATTGCATGTGTGTTCTTTTCACTAACAACAACCAGAGTCATTGAAATGTGTGTTCTTTTCACATACCACCAATGGATCCACCAGTGTCATTGCATGTGTGTTCTTTTCACAATCCACCTATGGATCCACCAGTGTCATTGCATGTGTGTTCTTTTTACTAACAACAACCAGAGTCATTGCATGTGTGTTCTTTTCACATACCACATATGGATCCACCAGTATCATTGCATGTGTGTTCTTTTCACATACCACATATGGATCCACCAGTTTCATTGCTTGTGTGTTCTTTTCACAATCCACCTATGGATCCACCAGTGTCATTGCATGTGTGTTCTTTTTACTAACAACAACTGGAGTCATTTCATGACTGTTCTTTTCACGTACCACATATGTATCCACCAGTATCATTGAAATGTGTGTTCTCTTTAGAGACCACACATGGATCCACCAGTGTCATTACATGTGTGTTCTTTTTACTAACAACAACGGGAGTCATTGCATGTGTGTTCTTTTCACATACCACATATGGATCCACTAGTGTCATTGCATGTGTGCTCTTTTCACAATCCACTAATGGATCCACCAGTGTCATTGCATGTGTGTTCTTATTACTAACAACAACTAGAGTCATTGAAATGTCTGTTCTTTTCACAATCCACCTATGGATCCACCAGTGTCATTGCATGTGTTTTGTTTTTACTAACAACAACTAGAGTCATTGCATGTTTGTTCTTTTCACATACCACATATGGATCCACCAGTGTCATTGCATGTGTGTTCTTTTCACAATCATACTATGGATCCCCCAGTGTCATTGCATGTGTGTTCTTTTTACTAACAACAATTGGAGTCATTTCATGACTGTTCTTTTCACATAGCACATATGGATCCACTAGTGTCATTGAAATGTGTGTTCTCTTCAGAGACCACACATGGATCCACCAATGTCATTGCATGTGTGTTCTTTTTACTAACAACAACCAGAGTCATTGAAATGTGTGTTCTCTTCAGAGACCATACATTGATCCACCAGTGTCACTGCATGTGTGTTCTTTTTACTAACAACAACCAGTGTCATTGCATGTGTGTTCTTTTCACATACCACATATGGATCCACCAGTGTCATTGCATGTGTGTTCTCTTCAGATACCACACATGGATCCACCAGTGTAATTGCATGTGTGTTCTTTTTACTAACAACAACCAGAGTCATTGCATGTGTGTTGTTTTCACATACCACATATGGATCCACCAGTGTCATTGCATGTGTGTTCTTTTCACAATCCACCTATGGATCCACCAGTGTCATTGCATGTGTGTTCTTTTTACTAACAACAACTAGAGTCATTTCATGACTGTTCTTTTCACATTCCACATATGGATCCACCATTGTCATTGAAATGTGTGTTCCCTTCAGAGACCACACATGGATCCACCAATGTCATTACATGTGTGTTCTTTTTACTAACAACAACTGGAGTCATTGCATGTGTGTTCTTTTCACATACCACATATGGATCCACTAATGTCATTCACGTGTGCTCTTTGCACAATCCACCTATGGATCCACCAGTGTTATTGCATGTTTGTTCTTTTTACTAACAACAACCAGAGTGATTGAAATGTGTGTTCTTTTCACATACCACCTATGGATCCACCAGTGTCATTGCATGTGTGTTCTTTTCACAATCCACCTATGGATCCACTAGTGTCATTGCCTGTGTGTTATTTTTACTAACAACAACTAGAGTCATTGCATGTGTGTTCTCTTCACATACCAGATATGGATCCACCAGTGTCATTCCATGTGTGTTCTTTTCACAATCCACCTATGGATCCACCAGTGTCATTGCATGTGTGTTCTTTTTACTAACAACAACTGGGTCATTTCATGACTGTTCTTTTCACATACCATATATGGATCCACCAGTGTCATTGAAATGTGTGTTCTCTTTAGAGACCACACATGGATCCACCAGTGTCATTACATGTGTGTTCTTTTTACTAACAACAACTGGAGTCAGTGCATGTGTGTTCTTTTCAGATACCACATATGGATCCACTAGTGTCATTGCATGTGTGCTCTTTTCACAATCCACCTATGGATCCACCAGTGTCATTGCATCTGTGTTCTTTTTACTAACAACAACCAGAGTCATTGAAATGTGTGTTCTTTTCACATACCACCTATGGATCCACCTGTCATTGCATGTGTGTTCTTTTTACAATCCACATATGGATCCGCTAGTGCCATTGCATGTCTGTTCTTTTTACTAACAACAACCAGAGTCATTGCATGTGTGTTATTTTCACATACCACATATGGATCCACTAGTGTCATTGCATGTGTGTTATTTTCACAATCCACCTATGGATCCACCAGTGTCATTGCATGTGTGTTCTTTTTACTAACAACAACTGCAGTCATTTCATGACTGTTCTTTTCACATAGCACATATGGATCCACTAGTGTCATTGAAATGTGTGTTCTCTTCAGAGACCACACATGGATCCACCAATGTCATTGCATGTGTGTTCTTTTTACTAACAACAACCAGAGTCATTGAAATGTGTGTTCTCTTCAGAGACCACACATGGATCCACCAGTGTCATTGCATGTGTGTTATTTTTACTAACAACAACTGGAGTCATTTCATGTGTGTTCTTTTCACATACCACATATCGATCCACCAGTGTCATTGCATGTGTGTTCTCTTCAGATACCACACATGGATCCACCAGTGTAATTGCAAGTGTGCTCTTTTTACTAACAACAACTGGAGTCATTGCATGTGTGTTGTTTTCACATACCACATATGGATCCACCAGTGTCATTGCATGTGTGTTCTTTTCACAATCCACCTATGGATCCACCAGTGTCATTGCATGTGTGTTCTTTTTACTAACAACAACTAGAGTCATTTCATGACTGTTCTTTTCACATTCCACATATGGATCCACCATTGTCATTGAAATGTGTGTTCCCTTCAGAGACCACACATGGATCCACCAATGTCATTACATGTGTGTTCTTTTTACTAACAACAACTGGAGTCATTGCATGTGTGTTCTTTTCACATACCACATATGGATCCACTAATGTCATTCACGTGTGCTCTTTGCACAATCCACCTATGGATCCACCAGTGTTATTGCATGTTTGTTCTTTTTACTAACAACAACCAGAGTGATTGAAATGTGTGTTCTTTTCACATACCACCTATGGATCCACCAGTGTCATTGCATGTGTGTTCTTTTCACAATCCACCTATGGATCCACTAGTGTCATTGCCTGTGTGTTATTTTTACTAACAACAACTAGAGTCATTGCATGTGTGTTCTCTTCACATACCAGATATGGATCCACCAGTGTCATTCCATGTGTGTTCTTTTCACAATCCACCTATGGATCCACCAGTGTCATTGCATGTGTGTTCTTTTTACTAACAACAACTGGGTCATTTCATGACTGTTCTTTTCACATACCATATATGGATCCACAAGTGTCATTGAAATGTGTGTTCTCTTTAGAGACCACACATGGATCCACCAGTGTCATTACATGTGTGTTCTTTTTACTAACAACAACTGGAGTCAGTGCATGTGTGTTCTTTTCAGATACCACATATGGATCCACTAGTGTCATTGCATGTGTGCTCTTTTCACAATCCACCTATGGATCCACCAGTGTCATTGCATCTGTGTTCTTTTTACTAACAACAACCAGAGTCATTGAAATGTGTGTTCTTTTCACATACCACCTATGGATCCACCTGTGTCATTGCATGTGTGTTCTTTTTACAATCCACCTATGGATCCACCAGTGTCATTGCATTTTTGTTCTTTTTACTAACAACAACCAGAGTCATTGCATGTGTGTTATTTTCACATACCACATATGGATCCACTAGTGTCATTGCATGTGTGTTCTTTTCACAATCCACCTATGGATCCACCAGTGTCATTGCATGTGTGTTCTTTTTACTAACAACAACTGCAGTCATTTCATGACTGTTCTTTTCACATACCACATATGGATCCACCAGTGTCATTGAAATGTGTGTTCTCTTCAGAGACCACACATGGATCCACCAGTGTCATTGCATGTGTGTTCTTTTCACATACCACATATGGATCCACCACTGTCATTGCATGTGTGCTCTTTTCACAATCCACCTATGGATCCACCAGTGTCATTGCATGTGTGTTCTTTTTACTAACAACAACCAGAGTCATTGAAATGTGTGTTCTTTTCACATACCACATATGGACCCACAAGTGTCATCGCATGTGTGGACTTTTCACAATCCACCTATGGATCCACCACTGTCATTGCATGTGTGATCTTTTTACTAACAATAACCAGAGTCATTACACGTGTGTTCTCTTTAGAGACCACACATGGATCCACCAGTGTCATTGCATGGAGATTATCACTTTGCGGCCCGAAAGTTGGGGTGTACAAGCAACGCGGTACCCAAGTTCCCTGAAATCAGCCAGGATGACTACAGTTGGTGTGCCAAATACTAAGAAGGTCTTTTTCGGCACGAATTCAACTTTACGTTTCAATACAAAAATCAGGCTAACGGGCTTCAAGTTGGGCCCCTCCTGTCAGTTCGCCGTTATGTCGCTCTCGTCGCTTAGGCGGGGTGGCTGTCACGTAGGCTTGCTTGCAGCGTTGGCACAGTGGATAGGACAACACCCCTACCCAAAGGTATTGGCGGACAAAACAGGGCCCATGTATTGGCGTTATAATTATTTTTTGTTTACACAGAACCTAGAACAGCCACCGCCACGCGCCTCTCCTTGGACTTCCATCCCAATCGTTAACCCCTACCATAAAAGCGCATTGACGGTTCCACCATTCCCCTGCCTCGCAAAAACCACTCTTCTTCTTCCTGTCGTCTACTATCTTCTTCCCGTCTTCACCTTGCCGCCATGGAAGATCTACGCACTCTAGAGACAAGCTTCACTACCCATGACAACAAGAAGATAGACGTTGTCTACACCAACGAGGAGGAGACAGTGGTGCGTGTCCTGAGGATGTACAAGGGTTGGCTTGGGATAGACGAGGACAAGTTTGTGGGATTGGACCTCGAGTACACCCCGGAGCACCCATATGAAGGGAGTGAAGTAGTCGTCGTTCAACTTGCCATGCGGAAACACGTCCTCGTCTACCACCTCTCCCGGTTTGTAGATCTGCTCTCTGTAGCTAACCGCTTTTAGGGTTTTCTCCTCTTGTTCTTTATCCACTTGCTCATCTTGCAACTACTGGATTTTACTTAGGACCAAATAAATTAGGGTTTGCCTATGTCTCAATCGACTGAGATTTTCTTTAGTCTCAATCACCTAAGAAAAGTGCAACCGTAGTTAAAAGAAATGTGCAACTTGTTCAGTCGGCTGAGAAATAGCAAAACCGAATAAATGATGACAATACAATGTTGAGAGTCTTGATCTTGCATTTACTAAACTTTTCAAAATTATATTGAGAAGATGATCTTGCATTGACAAAATATTTATAGTTACAAATTTTGGTGATGACAAACTACATACTTTCAGGACTGACAAGAAATGTCCTGGCCATGCGATTCCTTGAAAAAAGGAATGGTTTTACGCCTTTGTCGACACAACAATTGATTTTTCAAATTGTATCAAGAGGAAATTATAATTCCTCGCTGGCCGGATCCATATTCAGCATCTTGTCAAGATCCTAGGGGGCAGGAAGAAGGATGGAATGGCATCACTCGCAACTAGAATCCTCGATGAGTCGTACATCACAATGAAGGAAGATTTCTCTAAGGATAGGCATGATTTCTAGAACGAGTGGTCGTTGTCTGATATAAACCTGAAGTATGCAGCCATAGATGCTTACGTGACCTACCAGCTGTACAAGAAGATCCATTTTTTTCAATGTTACCTCGTGTTTTGCCCTATTTGCAAGAGGGAAGACGAGCTTAGGGGAGCCCTTTATAGAAAATGCCAAATAGCTGAGTTTGAAGTTGAATATGCAAAGAAATTGGTTGCATCTGAAGCAGCTGACAGAGAGGCTGTAAGCGGTGAAAGAGAGCTTCTGAAGAAGAAGCGGTGAGAGAGGCTGCGGTGAAGCAAAGCAGGCGACATCTTCTAGCGGCAACAATCAGGCCTATGATGCACCGCTAATTGTGCCGCAGGACGCTGAAGATAGGAAAGCCAAGTCAGATGCCATTTGGGACAAAGCAGTTCGTCGGACATGGAGTACCTGGAATCATAGCAAGCGCGTCAAGTGGTCTGATGAGGAGTGAATTAAATTTTACGTGTCAGTGTTATGTTTCTGTTTTGTGGAACTCAGTTAGCTTGCCAAGATGTCTAGCGCATCAAGTGATACTAGTAAAATAAATTTAACCCTCGTTGTGTTATGTTTATGTATGTGTCTTGTAGCTTGTCAAGATGGTAGCTTCTTAACTGGCAGTTTGAAACACTGCCCTTTTCCTCTCTCGCTAAACAGATATGTTTCATTTTGCCCAAATTGGTAGCAAATCTAGAGAAGATTCTCACTTCGATACTTCGTTCCCTTTTGGACCTCTTTTTGCCTCCGATCAGGTAGCAAATCTAGAGCAGCAAATCACACCAGGCAGAATACATTCATTCAGAAAACAAAACAAATGTAGATATAGCTATGCGCAGCTAAATAGGATATAGCGATAGAAAGTAGTAGGTTGCTTAATGGGGTTCGATGCATTCAGCCAGAAATAGGATGCAAGCAAAATATAGAAAATCAAAAGAAGCTGCTTAGCAGCAGCAGCCGTGGCAGATGCAGATACATTCAAGGAGACATCCAACCCGTTCATTCACCAGTGTCTCCATCTCCCTCTGACGCCTCCGCCACTTCTTACTGCCCAGTTTCTTGCACTTGGGGGCCTTGGGCCTGATTGGAGGCATGCGGCCCTCTTTGATGGCCACCCGCTGGAGGTTTCGGAGGTGAATGCCGAGAGCACGGTGTTCAGCAATGTAGGCGTTGATGTTCACGGGCTCGGGCTTGCTGATTTTGTGGATGCCGAATCCCGCGGCCTCTGCATGCTTCAGTAAGGTGTTCAAGGCGGTCTTGCCAGCGTGACTCATCAGCGATGGGCCCCCTGCGGAAGGGGCAGCTGTAGTAGGGGGTCGTGAGGAAGCCGTCGTACTTGCCGACCCGCAGCCTCCTCAGCACCTGACGAGCCTTGGTGTGAATGGACTCGTCATCGCTGTAGACGTCGCTGTCGGAAACCTATTGGAAGAAAGGGAAAATGGGGGAGTAGATGGTGCAAGAAGATCGAGCAATCGAAATGCGAACAAGCGAATCCTAATAAACCAAGATCTAGCATCCAACGATGGGAACGGTGTTGGATAATGAGGCACAATTTCCATGATTAATTCCATAATATTAAATATGACAATACCAGCTAAATTTTAAATATATTAGCCCATTATTTCTAACAAACGGTAGAAGAACTAGGGGAGGGGAGCAAACCCTAGTTACCTCCGACCATAGGTCGTCGATGCCGGTGTCGTAGGGGTTTAGTGGAGCGATGTACTTATCTGGATCGTAGGTGCCCAAGAAGTGCGTGATCCGTTTGTGACCGGCGGGGGCCTCCTCGCCGGCGGGGGATCCTCTTCGGTGGCTTCGTCGGTAGCTGGGACGGGGGCCTGGACGAGAACGGAGGCTGCCATCGATGCCTCCACTAGGGCCTGGACAGGGACAGCGGCTGCTTTCAACGCGTCGAGGGGGACCGGCAAGGAGACGGGGGCCTCCTCACCGGCGGCCACGAAGGCGACGATGGCCACCTTATCCTCCTCGGCCATTGCCAGCGCGGACGGGGTATTGTCGGGAGTTTGCGGATGCTGGTGGGACAGTGGAGAGGGTTGCGTGGGGACAGTGAGCAAGAGTGGGAGTGGGTGTGCGGAGAGGGGCTCTATAGCTAAGGTGGATAGAAGCAAGGCATGTTTCGTTGCACCACTGTGCAACGCGCCGTGCAGTCGACTGCACTGTGCACCGCGACATGCACACGGTACGTCACGTTTTTTCTTGGGCCATGCATGGCAGTTCTGGATTGAGCCGCATGCAAAGGGCGCACACACAATTTCTATGTATGAAGTTTGACACGGCCCTAAAATTGGCGATTAAGAGCCGCTGTGTAAAAAATGGGATAAGTCTTATTAAAATCAAGTGGCAATAAATTGCAGCTGTCCATCGACGACCGTGCACTCGATGACGCATGTGTTGTGGCGTAGTAGTAGCAGTAGTAGGCTTTTCAGACTTGATTAAACATGACATGACCGCTCGACGACTTTTTCCATGGACGGCATCATGTTCCTTCTTGTAGTAGTCTCGCTGAGGGAGACGTCTGTGCTGTCTCGCGCTGTACTGTGAAGGGCATGACGTGTGCAACGATCATCGTTGGATCGCACAGAATCAACGGCTAGTGCACACGATCCGCTTGACAACTATGATAACCAATCAGGGAGTAGCAGACAGGGTGAGCACAGATTTGTGCTTCTACGAAAGATAGAGAGGTGGGGGCAAAACTGAGTAGTACCACACAAAACCAAGGGCGATACTGAGTAGTATAAAAATGGAAAGTGAGTGTCTTGCACAATGGAATACATCATGGCATACATCAAATTATGCCAAGATAGGTCCACAAGAGTTCATTGGATGTGTGTTCTTCTCATAAACCACTCATAAACCACGTAAGGATCCACTAGAGTCATTGGATGTGTCTTCTTCTCACAAACCACATATCACCAGTGGCATTGCATGTGTGTTCTTCCCACAGACCACACATGGATCCATTGGTGTCATTGCATGTGTGTTATTCTCACAAACCACACAAGGATCCACCAGTGTCATCGCATGTCTGCTCTTTTCATGAACCACGGCTAGAGTCATTGCATGTGTGTTCTTCTCACAGACCACATATCACCGGTGTCATTGTATGTCTGCTCTTCCCATGAACCACAGCTAGAGTCATCGCATGCATGCTCTTTTCATGAACCACAGCTAGAGTCATTGGATCTGTGTTCTTCTTACAAACCATATCATGAACCACACCCAGTGTCATTGCATGTGTGTTCTTCTCACAAACCACACATGGATCCACCGGTGTCATTGCATGTCTGCTCTTCTCATTAACAACAGCTAGAGTCATCGCATGCCTGTTCTTTTCACAAACCACATATCACCAGAGTCATTGCATGTGTGTTCTTCCCATGAACCACACATGGATCCACCAGTGTCATTGCATGTGTGTTCTTCTCACAAACCACACATGGATCCACCCAGTGTCATCGCATGTGTGTTCTTCCCATGAACCACACATGGATCCACCAGTGTCATTGCATGTATGCTCTTTTCATGAACCATAGCTAGAGTCATTGGATGTGTGTTCTTCTCATAGACCACATATCACCAGTGTCATTGCATGTGTGTTCTTCCCAAAGACCACACATGGATCCACCAGAGTCATTGCATGTGTGTTCTTCTCACAAACCATATCATGAACCACACCTAGTGTCATTGCATGTGTGTTCTTCTCACAGACCACACATGGAACCACCAGTGTCATTGCATGTGTGTTCTTCTCACAGACCATATCATGAACCACACCCAGTGTCATTGCATATGTGTTCTTCCCATGAACCACACATGGATCCACCGGTGTCATTGCATGTCTGCTCTTTTCATTAACCACAGCTAGAGTCATTGCATGTGTGTTCTTCTCACAAACCACATATCACCGGAGTCATTGCATGTGTGTTCTTCCCAAAGACCACACATGGATCCACCAGTGTCATTCCATGTGTGTTCTTCACACAGACCACACATGGATCCAACAGTGTCGTTGCATGTGTGTTCTTCCCATGAACCACACATGGATCCACCAGTGTCATTTGTATGTCTGCTCTTCCCATGAACAACCGCTAGAGTCATCGCATGTGTGCTCTTTTCACAAACCACAGCTAGAGTCATTGCATGTGTGTTCTTCTTACAAACCATATTATTAACCACACCTAGTGTCATTGCATGTGTGTTCTTCACACAAACCACACATGGATCCACCGGTGTCATTGCATGTCGGCTCTTCTCATTAACCACAGCTAGAGTCATTGCATGTCTGTTCTTTTCACAAACCACATATCACCAGAGTCATTACATGTGTGTTCTTCCCATGAACCACAGATGGATCCATCGGTGTCATTGCATGTCTGCTCTTCTCATGAACCACACATGGATCCACCCAGTGTCATCGCATGTGTGTTATTCCCATGAACCACACATGGATCCACTAGTGTCATTGCATGTCTGCTCTTTTCATGAACCACAGCTAGGGTCATTGGATGTGTGTTCTTCTCACAGACCACATATCACCAGTGTCATTGCATGTGTGTTCTTCCCAAAGACCACACATGGATCCAGCAGTGTCATTGCATGTGTGTTCTTCACAGAGACCACACATGGATCCACCAGTGTCATTGCATGTGTGTTCTTCCCATGAACCACACATAGATCCACCAGTGTCATTGTATGTCTGCTCTTCCCATGAACCACGGCTAGAGTCATCACATGCGTGCTCTTTTCACAAACCATAGCTAGAGTCACTGCATGTGTGTTCTTCATACAAACCATATCATGAACCACACCCAATGTCATTGCATGTGTGTTCTTCTCACAAACCACACATGGATCCACCGGTGTCATTGCATGTTTGCTCTTCTTATTAACCAAATCTAGAGTCATTGCATGTTTGTTCTTTTCACAAACCACATATCACCAGAGTCATTTCATGTGTGTTCTTCCCATGAACCACACATGGATCCACCAGTGTCATTGCATGTGTGTTATTCCCACAGACCACACATGGATCCACCAGTGTCATCGCATGTGTGTTCTTCCCATGAACCACACATGGATCCACCAGTGTCATTGCATGTCTGCTCTTTTCATGAACCACAGCTAGAGTCATTGGATGTGTGTTCTTCTCACAGACCACATATCACCAGTGTCATTGCATGTGTGTTCTTCCCAAAGACCACACATGGATCCACCAGTGTCATTGCATGTGTGTTCTTCTCACAAACCATATCATGAACCACTCCCAGTGTCATTGCATGTGTGTTCTTCTCACAGACCACACATGGATCCACCAGTGTTATTGCATGTGTGTTCTTCTCACAGACCATATCATGAACCACACCAAGTGTCATTGCATGTGTGTTCTTCCCATGAACCACACATGGATCCACCGGTGTCATTGCATGTATGCTCTTTTCATTAACCATAGCTAGCATCACTGCATATGTGTTCTTCTCACAAAGCACATATCACCGGAGTCATTGCATGTGTGTTCTTCCCAAAGACCACACATGGATCCACTAGTGTCATTGCATGTGTGTTCTTCCCACAGACCACACATGGATCCACCAGTGTCGTTGCATGTGTGTTCTTCCCATGAACCACACATGGATCCACAAGTGTCATTGTATGTCTGCTCTTCCCATGAACCACAGCTAGAGTCATCGCATGCATGCTCTTTTCACAAACCACAGCTAGAGTCATTGCATGTGTGTTCTTCTTACAAACCATATCATGAACCACACCCAGTGTCATTGCATGTGTGTTCTTCTCACAAACCACACATGGATCCACTGGTGTTATTTCATGTCTGCTCTTCTCATTAACCACAGCTAGAGTCAATGCATGTCTGTCCTTTTCACAAACCACATATCACCAGAGTCATTGCATGTGTGTTCTTCCCATGAACCACAGATGGATCCACCGGTGTCATTGCATGTCTGCTCTTCTCACAAACCACACATGGATCGACCCAGTGTCATCGCATGTGTGTTCTTCCCATGAACCACACATGGATCCACCAGTGTCATTGCATGTCTGCTCTTTTCATGAACCACAGCTAGAGTCATTGGATGTGTGTTCTTCTCATAGACCACATATCACTAGTGTCATTGCATGTGTGTTCTTCCCAAAGACCACACATGGATCCACCAGTGTCATTGCATGTGTGTTCTTCGCAAAGACCACACATGGATCCACCAGTGTCATTGCATGTGTTCTTCCCATGAACCACACATGGATCCACCAGTGTCATTTGATTGTCTGCTCTTACCATGAACCACAGCTAGAGTCATCACATGCGTGCTCTTTTCACAAACCACAGCTAGAGTCACTGCATGTGTGTTCTTGTTACAAACCATATCATGAACCACACCCAATGTCATTGCATGTGTGTTCTTCTCACAAACCACACATGGATCCACCGGTGTCATTACATGTCGGCTCTTCTCATTAACCACAGCTAGAGTCATTGCATGTCTATTCTTTTCACAAACCACATATCACCAGAGTCATTGCATGTGTGTTCTTCCCATGAACCACAGATGGATCCATCAGTGTCATTGCATGTCTGCTCTTCTCATGAACCACAAATGGATCCACCTAGTGTCATCGCATGTGTGTTATTCCCATGAACCACACATGGATCCAGTAGTATCATTGCATGTCTGCTCTTTTCATGAACCACAGCTAGGGTCATTGGATGTGTGTTCTTCTCACAGACCACATATCACCAGTGTCATTGCATATGTGTTCTTCCCAAAGACCACACATGGATCCACCAGTGTCATTGCATGTGTGTTCTTCGCAGAGACCACACATGGATCCACCAGTGTCATTGCATGTGTGTTCTTCCCATGAACCACACATAGATCCACCAGTGTCATTCTATGTCTGCTCTTCCCATGAACCACAGCTAGAGTCATCACATGCGTGCTCTTTTCACAAACCATAGCTAGAGTCACTGCATGTGTGTTCTTCATACAAACCATATCATGAACCACACCCAATGTCATTGCATGTGTGTTCTTCTCACAAACCACACATGGATCCACCGGTGTCATTGCATGTCTGCTCTTCTTATTAACCACATCTAGAGTCATTGCATGTTTGTTCTTTTCACAAACCACATATCACCAGAGTCATTGCATGTGTGTTCTTCCCATGAACCACACATGGATCCACCAGTATCATTGCATGTGTGTTCTTCTCACAAACCACACATGGATCCTCCCAGTGTCATCGCATGTGTGTTCTTCCCATGAACCACACATGGATCCACTAGTGTCATTGCATGTCTGCTCTTTTCATGAACCATAGCTAGAGTCATTGGATGTGTGTTCTTCTCACAGACCACATATCACTAGTTTCATTGCATGTGTGTTCTTCCCAAAGACCACACATGGATCCACCAGTGTTGTTGCATGTGTGTTCTTCTCACAAACCATATCATGAACCACACCCAGTGTCATTGCATGTGTGTTCTTCTCACAGACCACACATGGATCCACCAGTGTCATTGCATGTGTGTTCTTCTCACAAACCATATCATGAACCACACCTACTGTCATTGCATGTGTGTTCTTCTCACAAACCATATCATGAACCATACCTAGTGTCATTGCATGTGTGTTCTTCCCATGAAACACACATGTATCCACCGGTGTTATTGCATGTCTGCTCTTCACACAGACCACACATGGATCCACCAGTGTCATCGCATGTGTGTTCTTCCCATGAACCACACATGGATCCACCAGTGTCATTGCATGTCTTCTCTTTTCATGAACCACAGCTAGAGTCATTGGATGTGTGTTCTTCTCACAGACCACATATCACCAGTGTCATTGCATGTGTGTTCTTCCCAAAGACCACACATGGATCCACCAGTGTCATTGCATGTGTGTTCTTCTCACAAACCATATCATGAACCACACCCAGTGTCATTGCATGTGTGTTCTTCTCACAGACCACACATGGATCCACCAGTGTCATTGCATGTGTGTTCTTCTCACAGACCATATCATGAACCACACCCAGTGTCATTGCATGTGTGTTCTTCCCATGAACCACACATGGATCCACCGGTGTCATTGCATGTATGCTCTTTTCATTAACCACAGCTAGCATCATTGCATATGTGTTCTTATCACAAAGCACATATCACCGGAGTCATTGCATGTGTGTTCTTCCCAAAGACCACACATGGATCCACTAGTGTCATTGCATGTGTGTTCTTCCCACAGACCACACATGGATCCACCAGTGTCGTTGCATGTGTGTTCTTCCCATGAACCACACATGGATCCACCAGTGTCATTGTATGTCTGCTCTTCCCATGAACCACAGCTAGAGTCATCGCATGCATGCTCTTTTCACAAACCACAGCTAGAGTCATTGCATGTGTGTTCTTATTACAAACCATATCATGAACCACACCCAGTGTCATTGCATGTGTGTTCTTCTCACAAACCACACATGGATCCACTAGTGTTATTTCATGTCTGCTCTTCTCATTAACCACAGCTAGAGTCAATGCATGCCTGTCCTTTTCACAAACCACATATCACCAGAGTCATTGCATGTGTGTTCTTCCCATGAACCACAGATGGATCCACCGGTGTCATTGCATGTCTGCTCTTCTAACAAACCACACATGGATCCACCCAGTGTCATCGCATGTGTGTTCTTCCCATGAACCACACATGGATCCACTAGTGTCATTGCGTGTCTGCTCTTTTCATGAACCACAGCTAGAGTCATTGGATGTGTGTTCTTCTCATAGACCACATATCACTAGTGTCATTGCATGTGTGTTCTTCCCAAAGACCACACATGGATCCACCAGTGTCATTGCATGTGTGTTCTTCGCACAGACCACACATGGATCCACCAGTGTCATTGCATGTGTTCTTCCCATGAACCACACATGGATCCACTAGTGTCATTGTATGTCTGCTCTTACCATGAACCACAGCTAGAGTCATCACATGCGTGCTCTTTTCACAAACCACAGCTAGAGTCATTGCATGTGTGTTCTTCTTACAAACCATATCATGAACCACACCCAATGTCATTGCATGTGTGTTCTTCTCACAAACCACACATGGATCCACCGGTGTCATTGCATGTCTGCTCTTCTCATTAACCACAGCTAGAGTCATTGCATGTTTGTTCTTTTCACAAACCACATATCACCAGAGTCATTGCATGTGTGTTCTTCCAATGAACCACACATGGATCCACCGGTGTCATTGCATGTGTGTTCTTCTCACCAACCACACATGGATCCACCCAGTGTCATCGCATGTGTGTTCTTCACTTGAACCACACATGGATCCACCAGTGTCATTGCATGTCTGCTCTTTTCATGAACCACAACTAGAGTCATTGGATGTGTGTTCTTCTCACAGACCACATATCACCAGTGTCATTGCATGTGTGTTCTTCCCAAAGACCACACATGGATCCACCAGAGTCATTGCATGTGTGTTCTTCTCACAAACCATATCATGAACCACACCTAGTGTCATTGCATGTGTGTTCTTCTCACAGACCACACATGGACCACACCTAGTGTCATTGCATATGTGTTCTTCCCATGAACCACACATGGATCCACCGGTGTCATTGCATGTCTACTCTTTTCATTAACCACAGCTAGAGTCATTGCATGTGTGTTCTTCTCACAAACCACATATCACCGGATTCATTGCATGTGTGTTCTTCACAAAGACCACACATGGATCCACCAGTGTCATTCCATGTGTGTTCTTCCCACAGACCACACATGGATCCAACAATGTCGTTGCATGTGTGTTCTTCCTATGAACCACACATGGATCCACCAGTGTCATTGTATGTCTACTCTTCCCATGAACCACCGCTAGAGTCATCGCATGTGTGCTCTTTTCACAAACCACAGCTAGAGTCATTGCATGTTTGTTCTTCTTACAAACCATATCATGAACCACACCCAATGTCATTGCATGTGTGTTCTTCTCACAAACTACACATGGATCCACCGGTGTCATTGCATGTCTGCTCTTCTCATTAACCACATCTAGAGTCATTGCATGTTTGTTCTTTTCACAAACCACATATCACCAGAGTCATTGCATGTGTGTTCTAACCATGAACCACACATGGATCCACCGATGTCATTGCATGTGTGTTCTTCCCATAAACCACACATGGATCCACCCAGTGTCATCGCATGTGTGTTCTTCACTTGAACCACACATGGATCCACCAGTGTCATTGCATGTCTGCTCTTTTCATGAACCACAGCCAGAGTCATTGGATGTGTGTTCTTCTCACAGACCACATATCACCAGTGTCATTGCATGTGTGTTCTTCTCACAAACCACACATGGATCCACCGATGTCATTGCATGTCGGCTCTTCTCATTAACCATAGCTAGAGTCATTGCATGTCTGTTCTTTTCACAAACCACATATCACCAGAGTCATTGCATGTGTGTTCTTCCCATGAACCACAGATGGATCCATCGGTGTCATTGCATGTCTGCTCTTCTCATGAACCACACATGGATCCACCCAGTGTCATCGCATGTGTGTTATTCCCATGAACCACACATGGATACACTAGTGTCATTGCATGTGTGCTCTTTTCATGAACCACAGCTAGAGTCATTGGATGTGTGTTCTTCTCACAGACCACATATCACCAGTGTCATTGCATGTGTGTTCTTCCCAAAGACCACACATGGATCCACTAGTGTCATTGCATGTGTGTTCTTCGCACAGACCACACATGGATCCACCAGTGTCATTGCATGTGTGTTCTTACCATGAACCACACATGGATCCACCAATGTCATTGTATGTCTGCTCTTCCCATGAACCACGGCTAGAGTCATCACATGCGTGCTCTTTTCACAAACCATATCTAGAGTTACTGCATGTGTGTTCTTCTTACAAACCATATCATGAACCACACCCAATGTCATTGCATGTGTGTTCTTCTCACAAACCACACATGGATCCACCAGTGTCATTGCATGTCTGTTGTTCTTATTAACCACATCTAGAGTCATTGCATGTTTGTTCTTTTCACAAACCACATATCACCAGAGTCATTACATGTGTGTTCTTCCCATGAACCACACATGGATCCACCAGTGTCATTGCATGTGTGTTCTTCTCACAGACCACACATGGATCCACCAGTGTCATTGCATGTGTTCTTCCCATGAACCACACATGGATCCACCAGTGTCATTGTATGTCTGCTCTTACCATGAACCACAGCTAGAGTCATCACGTGCGTGCTCTTTTCACAAACCACAGCTAGAGTCACTGCATGTGTGTTCTTCTTACAAACCATATCATGAACCACACCCAATGTCATTGCATGTGTGTTCTTCTCACAAACCACACATGGATCCACCGGTGTCATTGCATGTCTGCTCTTCTCATTAACCACAGCTAGAGTCATTGCATGTTTGTTCTTTTCACAAACCACATATCACCAGTGTCATTGCATGTGTGTTCTTCCAATGAACCACACATGGATCCACCGGTGTCATTGCATGTGTGTTCTTCTCACGAACCACACATGGATCCACCCAGTGTCATCGCATGTGTGTTCTTCACTTGAACCGCACATGGATCCACCAGTGTCATTGCATGTCTGCTCTTTTCATGAACCACAACCAGAGTCATTGGATGTGTGTTCTTCTCACAGACCACATATCACCAGTGTCATTGCATGTGTGTTCTTCTCACAAACCACACATGGATCCACCGATGTCATTGCATGTCGGCTCTTCTCATTAACCATAGCTAGAGTCATTGCATGTCTGTTCTTTTCACAAACCACATATCACCAGAGTCATTGCATGTGTGTTCTTCCCATGAACCACAGATGGATCCATCGGTGTCATTGCATGTCTGCTCTTCTCATGAACCACACATGGATCCACCCAGTGTCATCGCATGTGTGTTATTCCCATGAACCACACATGGATACACTAGTGTCATTGCATGTGTGCTCTTTTCATGAACCACAGCTAGAGTCATTGGATGTGTGTTCTTCTCACAGACCACATATCACCAGTGTCATTGCATGTGTGTTCTTCCCAAAGACCACACATGGATCCACTAGTGTCATTGCATGTGTGTTCTTCGCACAGACCACACATGGATCCACCAGTGTCATTGCATGTGTGTTCTTACCATGAACCACACATGGATCCACCAATGTCATTGTATGTCTGCTCTTCCCATGAACCACGGCTAGAGTCATCACATGCGTGCTCTTTTCACAAACCATATCTAGAGTTACTGCATGTGTGTTCTTCTTACAAACAATATCATGAACCACCCAATGTCATTGCATGTGTGTTCTTCTCACAAACCACATATGGATCCACCAGTGTCATTGCATGTCTGTTCTTATTAACCACATCTAGAGTCATTGCATGTTTGTTCTTTTCACAAACCACATATCACCAGAGTCATTACATGTGTGTTCTTCCCATGAACCACACATGGATCCACCAGTGTCATTGCATGTGTGTTCTTCTCACAGACCACACATGGATCCACCAGTGTCATTGCATGTGTTCTTCCCATGAACCACACATGGATCCACCAGTGTCATTGTATGTCTGCTCTTACCACGAACCACAGCTAGAGTCATCACGTGCGTGCTCTTTTCACAAACCACAGCTAGAGTCACTGCATGTGTGTTCTTCTTACAAACCATATCATGAACCACACCCAATGTCATTGCATGTGTGTTCTTCTCACAAACCACACATGGATCCACCGGTGTCATTGCATGTCTGCTCTTCTCATTAACCACAGCTAGAGTCATTGCATGTTTGTTCTTTTCACAAACCACATATCACCAGTGTCATTGCATGTGTGTTCTTCCAATGAACCACACATGGATCCACCGGTGTCATTGCATGTGTGTTCTTCTCACGAACCACACATGGATCCACCCAGTGTCATCGCATGTGTGTTCTTCACTTGAACCACACATGGATCCACCAGTGTCATTGCATGTCTGCTCTTTTCATGAACCACAGCCAGAGTCATTGGATGTGTGTTCTTCTAACAGACCACATATCACCAGTGTCATTGCATGTGTGTTCTTCTCACAAACCACACATGGATCCACCGATGTCATTTCATGTCGGCTCTTCTCATTAACCATAGCTAGAGTCATTGCATGTCTGTTCTTTTCACAAACCACATATCACCAGAGTCATTGCATGTGTGTTCTTCCCATGAACCACAGATGGATCCATCGGTGTCATTGCATGTCTGCTCTTCTCATGAACCACACATGGATCCACCCAGTGTCATCGCATGTGTGTTATTCCCATGAACCACACATGGATACACTAGTGTCATTGCATGTCTGCTCTTTTCATGAACCATAGCTAGAGTCATTGGATGTGTGTTCTTCTCACAGACCACATATCACCAGTGTCATTGCATGTGTGTTCTTCCCAAAGACCACACATGGATCCACTAGTGTCATTGCATGTGTGTTCTTCGCACAGACCACACATGGATCCACCAGTGTCATTGCATGTGTGTTCGTCCCATGAACCACACATGGATCCACCAATGTCATTGTATGTCTTCTCTTCCCATGAACCACGGCTAGAGTCATCACATGCGTGCTCTTTTCACAAACCATATCTAGAGTTACTGCATGTGTGTTCTTCTTACAAACCATATCATGAACCACACCCAATGTCATTGCATGTGTGTTCTTCTCACAAACCACACATGGATCCACCAGTGTCATTGCATGTCTGTTGTTCTTATTAACCACATCTAGAGTCATTGCATGTTTGTTCTTTTCACAAACCACATATCACTAGAGTCATTGCATGTGTGTTCTTCCCATGAACCACACATGGATCCACGAGTGTCATTGCATGTGTGTTCTTCTCACAGACCACACATGGATCCACCAGTGTCATTGCATGTGTTCTTCCCATGAACCACACATGCATCCACCAGTGTCATTGTATGTCTGCTCTTACCATGAACCACAGCTAGAGTCATCACATGCGTGCTCTTTTCACAAACCACAGCTAGAGTCACTGCATGTGTGTTCTTCTTACAAACCATATCATGAACCACACCCAATGTCATTGCATGTGTGTTCTTCTCACAAACCACACATGGATCCACCGGTGTCATTGCATGTCTGCTCTTCTCATTAACCACAGCTAGAGTCATTGCATGTTTGTTCTTTTCACAAACCACATATCACCAGAGTCATTGCATGTGTGTTCTTCCAATGAACCACACATGGATCCACCGGTGTCATTGCATGTGTGTTCTTCTCAAGAACCACACATGGATCCACCCAGTGTCATCGCATGTGTGTTCTTCACTTGAACCACACATGGATCCACAAGTGTCATTGCATGTCTGCTCTTTTCATGAACCACAGCTAGAGTCATTGGATGTGTGTTCTTCTCACAGACCACATATCACTAGTGTCATTGCATGTGTGTTCTTACCAAAGACCACACATGGATCCACCAGAGTCATTGCATGTGTGTTCTTCTCACAAACCATATCATGAACCACACCTAGTGTCATTGCATGTGTGTTCTTCTCACAGACCACACATGGACCACACCTAGTGTCATTGCATATGTGTTCTTCCCATGAACCACACATGGATCCACCGGTGTCATTGCATGTCTACTCTTTTCATTAACCACAGCTAGAGTCATTGCATGTGTGTTCTTCTCACAAACCACATATCACGGGATTCATTGCATGTGTGTTCTTCACAAAGACCACACATGGATCCACCAGTGTCATTCCATGTGTGTTCTTCCCACAGACCACACATGGATCCAACAATGTCGTTGCATGTGTGTTCTTCCTATGAACCACACATGGATCTCCCAGTGTCATTGTATGTCTGCTCTTCCCATGAACCACCGCTAGAGTCATCGCATGTGTGCTCTTTTCACAAACCACAGCTAGAGTCATTGCATGTTTGTTCTTCTTACAAACCATATCATGAACCACACCCAATGTCATTGCATGTGTGTTCTTCTCACAAACCACACATGGATCCACCGGTGTCATTGCATGTCTGCTCTTCTCATTAACCACATCTAGAGTCATTGCATGTTTGTTCTTTTCACAAACCACATATCACCAGAGTCATTGCATGTGTGTTCTTCCCATGAACCACACATGGATCCACCGATGTCATTGCATGTGTGTTCTTCTCATAAACCACACATGGATCCACCCAGTGTCATCGCATGTGTGTTCTTCACTTGAACCACACATGGATCCACCAGTGTCATTGCATGTCTGCTCTTTTCATGAACCACAGCTAGAGTCATTGGATGTGTGTTCTTCTCACAGACCACATATCACTAGTGTCATTGCATGTGTGTTCTTCCCAAAGACCACACATGGATCCACCAGTGTCATTGCATGTGTGTTCTTCTCACAAAGCATATCATAAACCACACCCAGTGTCATTCCATGTGTGTTCTTCTCACAGACCACACATGGATCCACCAGTGTCATTGCATGTGTGTTCTTCTCACAAACCATATCATGAACCACACCTAGTGTCATTGCATGTGTGTTCTTCCCATGAACCACACATGGATCCACCGGTGTCATTGTAGGTCTGCTCTTTTCATTAACCATAGCTAGGGTCATTGCATGTGTGTTCTTCTCACAAACCACATATCACCGGAGTCATTGCATGTGTGTTCTTCACAAAGACCACACATGGATCCACCAGTGTCATTCCATGTGTGTTCTTCCCACAGACCACACATGGATCCAACAGTGTCGTTGCATGTGTGTTCTTCCCATGAACCACACATGGATCCACCAGTGTCATTGTATGTCTGCTCTTCCCATGAACCACCGATAGAGTCATTGCATGTGTGCTCTTTTCACAAACCACAGCTAGAGTCATTGCATGTTTGTTCTTCTTACAAACCATATCATGAACCACACCCAATGTCATTGCATGTGTGTTCTTCTCACAAACCACACATGGATCCACCGGTGTCATTGCATGTCTGCTCTTCTCATTAACCACATCTAGAGTCATTGCATGTTTGTTCTTTTCACAAACCACATATCACCAGAGTCATTGCATGTGTGTTCTTCCAATGAACCACACATGGATCCACCGGTGTCATTGCATGTGTGTTCTTCTCACAAACCACACATGGATCCACCCAGTGTCATCGCATGTGTGTTCTTCACTTGAACCACACATGGATCCACCAGTGTCATTGCATGTCTGCTCTTTTCATGAACCACAGCTAGAGTCATTGGATGTGTGTTCTTCTCACAGACCACATATCACCAGTGTCATTGCATGTGTGTTCTTCTCACAAACCACACAAGGATCCACCGATGTCATTGCATGTCGGCTCTTCTCATTAACCATAGCTAGAGTCTTTGCATGTCTGTTATTTTCACAAACCACATATCACCAGAGTCATTGCATGTGTGTTCTTCCCATGAACCACAGATGGATCCATCGGTGTCATTGCATGTCTGCTCTTCTCATGAACCACACATGGATCCACCCAGTGTCATCGCATGTGTGTTATTCCCATGAACCACACATGGATACACTAGTGTCATTGCATGTCTGCTCTTTTCATGAACCACAGCTAGAGTCATTGGATGTGTGTTCTTCTCACAGACCACATATCACCAGTGTCATTGCATGTGTCTTCTTCCCAAAGACCACACATGGATCCACTAGTTTCATTGCATGTGTGTTCTTCGCACAGACCACACATGGATCCACCAGTGTCATTGCATGTGTGTTCTTCCCATGAACCACACATGGATCCACCAGTGTCATTGTATGTATGCTCTTCCCATGAACCACCGATAGAGTCATCGCATGTGTGCTCTTTTCACAAACCACAGCTAGAGTCATTGCATGTGTGTTCTTCTTACAAACCATATCATGAACCACAACCAATGTCATTGCATGTGTGTTCTTCTCACAAACCACACATGGATCCACCGGTGTCATTGCATGTCTGCTCTTCTCATTAACCACATCTAGAGTCATTGCATGTTTGTTCTTTTCACAAACCACATATCACCAGAGTCATTGCATGTGTGTTCTTCCAATGAACCACACATGGATCCACCGGTGTCATTGCATGTGTGTTGTTCTTATTAACCACATCTAGAGTCATTGCATGTTTGTTCTTTTCACAAACCACATATCACCAGAGTCATTGCATGTGTGTTCTTCCCATGAACCACACATGGATCCACCAGTGTCATTGCATGTGTGTTCTTCTCACAAACCACACATGGATCCACCCAGTGTCATCGCATGTGTGTTCTTCCCATGAACCACACATGGATCCACTAGTGTCATTGCATGTCTGCTCTTTTCATGAACCATAGCTAGAGTCATTGGATGTGTGTTCTTCTCACAGACCACATATCACTAGTGTCATTGCATGTGTGTTCTTCCCAAAAACCACAGATGGATCCACCAGTGTTGTTGCATGTGTGTTCTTCTCACAAACCATATCATGAACCACACCCAGTGTCATTGCATGTGTGTTCTTCTCATTAACCACACATGGATCCACCAGTGTCATTGCATGTGTGTTCTTCTCACAAACCATATCATGAACCACACCTAGTGTCATTGCATGTGTGTTCTTCCCATGAACCATACATGGATCCACCGGTGTCATTGCATGTCTGCTCTTCTCACAAACCACACATGGATCCACCCAGTGTCATCGCATGTGTGTTCTTCCCATGAACCACACATGGATCCACCAGTGTCATTGCATGTCTGCTCTTTTCATGAACCACAGCTAGAGTCATTGGATGTGTGTTCTTCTCACAGACCACATATCACCAGTGTCATTGCATGTGTGTTCTTCGCACAGACCACACATGGATCCACCAGTGTCATTGCATGTGTGTTCTTCCCATGAACCACACATGAATCCACCAGTGTCATTGTATGTCTGCTCTTCCCATGAACCACAGCTAGAGTCATCACATGCATGCTCTTTTCACAAACCACAGCTAGAGTCACTGCATGTGTGTTCTTCTTACAAACCATATCATGAACCACACCCAATGTCATTGCATGTGTGTTCTTCTCACAAACCACACTTGGATCCGCCGGTGTCATTGCATGTCTGCTCTTCTCATTAACCACAGCTAGAGTCATTGCATGTTTGTTCTTTTCACAAACCACATATCACCAAAGTCATTGCATGTGGGTTCTTCCCATGAACCACACATGGATCCACCGGTGTCATTGCATGTGTGTTCTTCTCACAAACCACACATGGATCCACCCAGTGTCATCGCATGTGTGTTCTTCCCATGAACCACACATGGATCCACCAGTGTCATTGCATGTCTGCTCTTTTCATGAACCATAGCTAGAGTCATTGGATGTGTGTTCTTCTCACAGACCACATATCACTAGTGTCATTGCATGTGTGTTCTTCCGAAAGACCACACATGGATCCACCAGTGTCGTTGCATGTGTGTTCTTCTCACAAACCATATCATGAACCACACCCAGTGTCATTGCATGTTTGTTCTTCTCATAGACCACACATGGATCCACCAGTGTCATTGCATGTGTGTTCTTCTCACAAACCATATAATGAACCACACCTAGTGTCATTGCATGTGTGTTCTTCCCATGAACCACACGTGGATCCACCAGTGTCATTGCATGTCTGCTCTTTTCATGAACCACAGCTAGAGTCATTGGATGTGTGTTCTTCTCACAGACCACATATCACTAGTGTCATTGCATGTGTATTCTTCCCAAAGACCACACATGGATCCACCAGTGTCATTGCATGTGTGTTCTTCTCACAAAGCATATCATAAACCACACCCAGTGTCATTCCATGTGTGTTCTTCTCACAGACCACACATGGATCCACCAGTGTCATTGCATGTGTGTTCTTCTCATAAACCATATCATGAACCACACCTAGTGTCATTGCATGTGTGTTCTTCCCATGAACCACACATGGATCCACCGGTGTCATTGTAGGTCTGCTCTTTTCATTAACCATAGCTAGGGTCATTGCATGTGTGTTCTTCTCACAAACCACATATCACCGGAGTCATTGCATGTGTGTTCTTCACAAAGACCACACATGGATCCACCAGTGTCATTCCATGTGTGTTCTTCCCACAGACCACACATGGATCCAACAGTGTCGTTGCATGTGTGTTCTTCCCATGAACCACACATGGATCCACCAGTGTCATTGTATGTCTGCTCTTCCCATGAACCACCGATAGAGTCATCGCATGTGTGCTCTTTTCACAAACCACAGCTAGAGTCATTGCATGTGTGTTCTTCTAACAAACCATATCATGAACCACAACTAATGTCATTGCATGTGTGTTCTTCTCACAAACCACACATGGATCCACCGGTGTCATTGCATGTCTGCTCTTCTCATTAACCACATCTAGAGTCATTGCATGTTTGTTCTTTTCACAAACCACATATCACCAGAGTCATTGCATGTGTGTTCTTCCAATGAACCACACATGGATCCACCGGTGTCATTGCATGTGTGTTCTTCTCACAAACCACACATGGATCCACCCAGTGTCATCGCATGTGTATTCTTCACTTGAACCACACATGGATCCACCAGTGTCATTGCATGTCTGCTCTTTTCATGAACCACAGCTAGAGTCATTGGATGTGTGTTCTTCTCACAGACCACATATCACCAGTGTCATTGCATGTGTGTTCTTCCCAAAGACCACACATGGATCCACCAAAGTCATTGCATGTGTGTTCTTCTCACAAACCATATCATGAACCACACCTAGTGTCATTGCATGTGTGTTCTTCTCACAGACCACACATGGAACACACCCAGTGTCATTGCATATGTGTTCTTCCCATGAACCACACATGGATCCACCGGTGGCATTGCATGTCTGCTCTTTTCATTAACCACAGCTAGAGTCATTGCATGTGTGTTCTTCTCACAAACCACATATCACCGGAGTCATTGCATGTGTGTTCTTCACAAAGACCACACATGGATCCACCAGTGTCATTCCATGTGTGTTCTTCCCACAGACCACACATGGATCCAACAGTGTCATTGCATGTGTGTTCTTCCCATGAACCACACATCGATCCACCAGTGTCATTGTATGTCTGCTCTTCCCATGAACCACCGCTAGAGTCATTGCATGTCGGCTCTTCTAATTAACCACAGCTAGAGTCATTGCATGTCTGTTCTTTTCACAAACCACATATCACCAGAGTCATTGCATGTGTGTTCTTCCCATGAACCACAGATGGATCCATCGGTGTCATTGCATGTCTGCTCTTCTCATGAACCACACATGGATCCACCCAGTGTCATCACATGTGTGTTATTCGCATGAACCACACATGGATACACTAGTGTCATTGCATGTCTGCTCTTTTCATGAACCATAGCTAGAGTCATTGGATGTGTGTTCTTCTCACAGACCACATATCACCAGTGTCATTGCATGTGTGTTCTTCCCAAATACCACACATAGATCCACCAGTGTCATTGCATGTGTGTTCTTCGCATAGACCACACATGGATCCACCAGTGTCATTGCATGTGTGTTCTTCCCATGAACCACACATGGATCCACCAATGTCATTGTATGTCTGCTCTTCCCATGAAGCACGGCTAGAGTCATCACATGCGTGCTCTTTTCACAAACCATAGCTAGAGTTACTGCATGTGTGTTCTTCTTACAACCCATATCATGAACCACACCCAATGTCATTGCATGTGTGTTCTTCTCACAAATCACACATGGATCCACCGGTGTCATTGCATGTCTGTTGTTCTTATTAACCACATCTAGAGTCATTGCATGTTTGTTCTTTTCACAAACCACATATCACCAGAGTCATTGCATGTGTGTTCTTCCCATGAACCACACATGGATCCACCGGTGTCATTGCATGTGTGTTGTTCTCACAAACCACACATGGATCCACCCAGTGACATCGCATGTGTGTTCTTCCCATGAACCACACATGGATCCACCAGTGTCATTGCATGTCTGCTCTTTTCATGAACCATAGCTAGAGTCATTGGATGTGTGTTCTTCTCATAGACCACATATCACTAGTGTCATTGCATGTGTGTTCTTCCCAAAGACCACACATGGATCCACCAGTGTCGTTGCATGTGTGTTCTTCTCACAAACCATATCATGAACCACACCCAGTGTCATTGCATGTTTGTTCTTCTCACAGACCACACATGGATCCACCAGTGTCATTGCATGTGTGTTCTTCTCACAAACCATATAAAGAACCACACCTAGTGTCATTGCATGTGTGTTCTTCCCATGAACCACACATGGATCCACCAGTGTCATTGCATGTCTGCTCTTTTCATGAACCACAGCTAGAGTCACTAGATGTGTGTTCTTCTCACAGACCACATATCACTAGTGTCATTGCATGTGTTCTCTTCCCAAAGACCACACATGGATCCACCAGTGTCATTGCATGTGTGTTCTTCTCACAAACCATAACATAAACCACACCCAGTGTCATTCCATGTGTGTTCTTCTCACAGACCACATATGGATCCACCAGTGTCATTGCAGGTCTGCTCTTTTCATTAACCATAGCTAGGGTCATTGCATGTGTGTTCTTCTCACAAACCACATATCACCAGAGTCATTGCATGTGTGTTCTTCACAAAGACCACACATGGATCCACCAGTGTCAGTCCATGTGTGTTCTTCCCACAGACCACACATGGATCCAACAGTGTCGTTGCATGTGTGTTCTTCCCATGAACCACACATGGATCCACCAGTGTCATTGTATGTCTGCTCTTCCCATGAACCACCGCTAGAGTCATCGCATGTGTGCTCTTTTCACAAACCACAGCTAGAGTCATTGCATGTGTGTTCTTCTTACAAACCATATCATGAACCACACCCAATGTCATTGCATGTGTGTTCTTCTCACAAACCACACATGGATCCACCGGTGTCATTGCATGTCTGCTCTTCTCATTAACCACATCTAGAGTCATTGCATGTTTGTTCTTTTCACAAACCACATATCACCAGAGTCATTGCATGTGTGTTCTTCCAATGAACCACACATGGATCCACCGGTGTCATTGCATGTGTGTTCTTATCACAAACCACACATGGATCCACCCAGTGTCATCGCATGTGTGTTCTTCACTTGAACCACACATGGATCCACCAGTGTCATTGCATGTCTGCTCTTTTCATGAACCACAGCTAGAGTCATTGGATGTGTGTTCTTCTCACAGGCCACATATCACCAGTGTCATTGCATGTGTTTTCTTCCCAAAGACCACACATGGATCCACCAGAGTCATTGCATGTGTGTTCTTCTCACAAACCATATCATGAACCACACCTAGTGTCATTGCATGTGTGTTCTTCTCACAGACCACACATGGACCACACCCAGTGTCATTGCATATGTGTTCTTCCCATGAAGCACACATGGATCCACCGGTGGCATTGCATGTCTACTCTTTTCATTAACCACAGCTAGAGTCATTGCATGTGTGTTCTTCTCACAAACCACATATCACCGGAGTCATTGCATGTGTGTTCTTCACAAAGACCACACATGGATCCACCAGTGTCATTCCATGTGTGTTCTTCCCACAGACCACACATGGATCCAACAGTGTCGTTGCATGTGTGTTCTTCCCATGAACCACACATGGATCCACCAGTGTCATTGTATGTCTGCTCTTCCCATGAACCACCGCTAGAGTCATCGCATGTGTGCTCTTTTCACAAACCACAGCTAGAGTCATTGCATGTGTGTTCTTCTTACAAACCATATCATGAACCACACCCAATGTCATTGCATGTGTGTTCTTCTCACAAACAACACATGGATGCACCGTTGTCATTGCATGTCTGCTCTTCTCATTAACCACATCTAGAGTCATTGCATGTTTGTTCTTTTCACAAACCACATATAACCAGAGTCATTGCATGTGTGTTCTTCCAATGAACCACACATGGATCCACCGGTGTCATTGCATGTGTGTTCTTAAAACAAACCACACATGGATCCACCCAGTGTCATCGCATGTGTGATGTTCACTTGAACCACACATGGATCCACCAGTGTCATTGCATGTCTGCTCTTTTCATGAACCACAGCTAGAGTCATTGGATGTGTGTTCTTCTCACAGGCCACATATCACCAGTGTCATTGCATGTGTGTTCTTCCCAAAGACCACACATGGATCCACCAGAGTCATTGCATGTGTGTTCTTCTCACAAACCATATCATGAACCACACCTAGTGTCATTGCATGTGTGTTCTTCTCACAGACCACACATGGACCACACCTAGTGTCATTGCATATGTGTTCTTCCCATGAACCACACATGGATCCACCGGTGGCATTGCATGTCTGCTCTTTTCATTAACCACAGCTAGAGTCATTGCATGTGTGTTCTTCTCACAAACCACATATCAAAAAAGTCATTGCATGTGTGTTCTTCACAAAGACCACACATGGATCCACCAGTGTCATTCCATGTGTGTTCTTCCCACAGACCACACATGGATCCAACAGTGTCGTTGCATGTGTGTTCTTCCCATGAACCACACATGGATCCACCAGTGTCATTGTATGTCTGCTCTTCCCATGAACCACCGCTAGAGTCATCGCATGTGTGCTCTTTTCACAAACCACAGCTAGAGTCATTGCATGTGTGTTCTTCTTACAAACCATATCATGAACCACACCCAATGTCATTGCATGTGTGTTCTTCTCACAAACCACACATGGATCCACCGTTGTCATTGCATGTCTGCTCTTCTCATTAACCACATCTAGAGTCATTACATGTTTGTTCTTTTCACAAACCACATATCACCAGAGTCATTGCATGTGTGTTCTTCCCATGAACCACACATGGATCCACCGATGTCATTGCATGTGTGTTCTTCTCACAAACCACACATGGATCCACCCAGTGTCATCGCATGTGTGTTCTTCACTTGAACCACACATGGATCCACCAGTGTCATTGCATGTCTGCTCTTTTCATGAACCACAGCTAGAGTCATTGGATGTGTGTTCTTCTCACAGACCACATATCACCAGTGTCATTGCATGTGTGTTCTTCTCACAAACCACACATGGATCCACCGGTGTCATTGCATGTCGGCTCTTCTCATTAACCACAGCTAGAGTCATTGCATGTCTGTTCTTTTCACAAACCACATATCACCAGAGTCATTGCATGTGTGTTCTTCCCATGAACCACAGATGGTTCCATCGGTGTCATTGCATGTCTGCTCTTCTCATGAACCACACATGGATCCACCAAGTGTCATCGCATGTGTGTTATTCCCATGAACCACACATGGATACACTAGTGTCATTGCATGTCTGCTCTTTTCATGAACCACAACTAGAGTCATTGGATGTGTGTTCTTCTCACATACCACATATCACCAGTGTCATTGCATGTGTGTTCTTCCCAAAGACCACACATGGATCCACCAGTGCCATCGCATGTGTGTTCTTCGCACAGACCACACATGGATCCACCAGTGTCATTGCATGTGTGTTCTTCCCATGAACCACTCATGGATCCACCAATGTCATTGTATGTCTGCTCTTCCCATGAACCACGGCTAGAGTCATCACATGCGTGCTCTTTTCACAAACCATAGCTAGATTTACTGCATGTGTGTTCTTCTTACAAACCATATCATGAACCACACCCAATGTCATTGCATGTGTGTTCTTCTCACAAACCACACATGGATCCACCGGTGTCGTTGCATGTCTGTTGTTCTTATTAACCACATCTAGAGTCATTGCATGTTTGTTCTTTTCACAAAGCACATATCACCAGAGTCATTGCATGTGTGTTCTTCCCATGAACCACACATGGATCCACCGGTGTCATTGCATGTGTGTTCTTCTCACAAACCACACATGGATCAACCCAGTGTCATCGCATTTGTGTTCTTCCCATGAACCACACATGGATCCACTAGTGTCATTGCATGTCTGCTCTTTTCATGAACCATAGCTAGAGTCATTGGATGTGTGTTCTTCTCACAAACCACATATCACTAGTGTCATTGCATGTGTGTTCTTCCCAAAAACCACACATGGATCCACCAGTGTTGTTGCATGTGTGTTCTTCTCACAAACCATATCATGAACCACACCCAGTGTCATTGCATGTGTGTTCTTCTCACAGACCACACATGGATCCACCAGTGTCATTGCATGTGTGTTCTTCTCATTAACCACAGCTAGAGTCATTGCATGTCTGTTCTTTTCACAAACCACATATCACCAGAGTCATTGCATGTGTGTTCTTCCCATGAACCACACATGGATCCACCGGTGTCATTGCATGTGTGTTCTTCCCACAAACCACACATGGGTCCACCAGTGTCATTGCATGTGTGTTCTTCCCATGAACCACACATGGATCCACCAGTGTCATTGCATGTCTGCTCTTTTCATGAACCATGGCTAGAGTCATTGGATGTGTATTCCTCTCACAGACCAAATATCACCAGTGTCATTGCATGTGTGTTCTTCCCAGAGACCACACATGGATCCACCAGTGTCATTGCATGTGTGTTCTTTCCACAGACCACACATGGATCCACCAGTGTCATTGCATGTGTGTTCTTCCCATGAACCACACATGGATCCACCAGTGTCACTGCATGTGTGTTCTTCCCACAAACCACACATGGATCCACCAGTATCATTGCATGTGTGTTCTTCCCATGAACCACACATGGATCCACCAATGTCATTGTATGTCTGCTCTTCCCATGAACCACGGCTAGAGTCATCACATGCGTGCTCTTTTCACAAACCATAGCTAGATTTACTGCATGTGTGTTCTTCTTACAAACCATATCATGAACCACACCCAATGTCATTGCATGTGTGTTCTTCTCACAAACCACACATGGATCCACCGGTGTCATTGCATGTCTGTTGTTCTTATTAACCACATCTAGAGTCATTGCATGTTTGTTCTTTTCACAAACCACATATCACTAGAGTCATTGCATGTGTGTTCTTCCCATGAACCACACATGGATCCACCGGTGTCATTGCATGTGTGTTCTTCTCACAAACCACACATGGATCCACCCAGTGTCATCGCATCTGTGTTCTTCCCATGAACCACACATGGATCCACTAGTGTCATTGCATGTCTGCTCTTTTCATGAACCATAGCTAGAGTCATTGGATGTGTGTTCTTCTCACAGACCACATATCACTAGTGTCATTGCATGTGTGTTCTTCCCAAAAACCACACATGGATCCACGAGTGTTGTTGCATGTGTGTTCTTCTCACAAGCCATATCATGAACCACACCCAGTGTCATTGCATGTGTGTTCTTCTCACAGACCACACATGGATCCACCAGTGTCATTGCATGTGTGTTCTTCTCATTAACCACAGCTAGAGTCACTGCATGTCTGTTCTTTTCACAAACCACATATCACCAGAGTCATTGCATGTGTGTTGTTCCCATGAACCACACATGGATCCACCGGTGTCATTGCATGTGTGTTCTTCCCACAAACCACACATGGGTCCACCAGTGTCATTGCATGTGTGTTCTTCCCATGAACCACACATGGATCCACCAGTGTCATTGCATGTCTGCTCTTTTCATGAACCATGGCTAGAGTCATTGGATGTGTGTTCTTCTCACAGACCAAATATCACCAGTGTCATTGCATGTGTGTTCTTCCCAGAGACCACACATGGATCCACCAGTGTCATTGCATGTGTCTTCTTCCCACAGACCACACATGGATCCACCAGTGTCATTGCATGTGTGTTCTTCCCATGAACCACACATGGATCCACCAGTGTCATTGCATGTGTGTTCTTCCCACAAACCACACATGGATCCACCAGTGTCATTGCATGTGTGTTATTCCCATGAACCACACATGGATCCTTGCATGTCTGCTCTTTTCATGAACCATAGCTAGGGTCATTGGATGTGTGTTCTTCTCACAGACCACATATCACCAGTGTCATTGCATGTGTGTTCTTCCCAAAGACCACACATGGATCCACCAGTGTCATTGCATGTGTGTTCTTCTCACAAACCATATCATGAACCACACCCAGAGTCATTGCATGTGTGTTTTTCCCATGAACCATAGATGGATCCACCAGTGTCATTGCATGTGTGTTCTTGTCACAAACCACACATGGATCCACCCAGTGTCATTGCATGTGTGTTCTTCCCATGAACCACACATGGATCCACCAGTGTCATTGCATGTCTGCTCTTTTCATGAACCACAGCTAGAGTCATTGGATGTGTGTTCTTCTCACAGACCACATATCACCAGTGTCATTGCATGTGTGTTCTTCCCAAAGACCACACATGGATCCACCAGTGTCATTGCATGTGTGTTCTTCCCACATACCACACATGGATCCACCAGTGTCATTGCATGTGTGTTCTTCCCATGAACCACACATGGATCCACCAGTGTCATTGTATGTCTGCTCTTGCCATGAACCACAGCTAGAATCATCACACGCGTGCTCTTTTCACAAACCACAGCTAGAGTCATTGCATGTTTGTTCTTATTATAAACCATATCATGAACCACACCCAGTGTCATTGCATGTGTGTTCTTCTCACAAACCACACATGGATCCACCGGTGTCATTGCATGTCTGCTTTCTCATTAACCACATCTAGAGTCATTGCATGTCTGTTCTTTTCACAAACCACATATCACTAGAGTCATTGCATGTGTGTTCTTCCCATGAACCACACATGGATCCACCGGTGTCATTGCATGTCTGCTCTTCTCACAAACCACACATGGATCCACCCAGTGTCATTGCATGTGTGTTCTTCCCATGAACCACACGTGCATCCACCGATGTCATTGCATGTTTGCTCTTTTCATGAACCATGGCTAGAGTCATTGGATGTGTGTTCTTCTCACAGACCACATATCACCAGTGTCATTGCATGTGTGTTCTTCCCAAATACCACAAATGGATCCACCAGTGTCATTGCATGTGTGTTCTTCTCACAAACCATATCATGAACCACACCCAGTGTCATTGCATGTGTGTTCTTCTCACAGGCCACACATGGATCCACCAGTGTCATTGCATGTGTGTTCTTATCACAAACCATATCATGAACCACACCTAATGTCATTGCATGTGTGTTCTTCCCATGAACCACACATGGATCCACCAGTGTCATTGCATGTGTGTTCTTCCCACAGACCACACATGGATCCACCAATGTCATTGCATGTCTGCTCTTCCCATGAACCACAGCTAGAGTCATTGCATGTCTGTTCTTTTCGCAAACCACATATCACCAGAGTTATTGCATGTGTGTTCTTCCCACGAACCACACATGGATCCACCGGTGTCATTGCATGTGTGCTCTTCTCATGAACCACAGCTAGAGTCATTGCATGTGTGTTCTTCTCACAAACCACATATCACCAGAGTCATTGCATGTGTGTTCTTCCCACAAACCACATATCACCGGTGTCATTGCATGTCTGCTCTTCTCATTAACCACAGCTAGATCCACCCGTGTCATTGGATGCATGCTCTTTTCATAAACCGCATATGGATACTAATTAACCTTAGGAGAGCCCTAACCTTAGAGTTAGACCGAGTCTTCTAGAAGGCACGCCCTAACATAGTTGTTCTGCTTGTCGATTGTTACATACCGTCCGATCAGGGCGCTTGGACGATTGGGATGGTTTTCGTGAGATCGATCAGCGAGTAGTCTGTTCTACGGCATGATTTTCCACGCTTGCTCTAGACAAACTGGCAACACCGGGGGCTCCCCTGTTGCGAGTGTCACGACTCATGAGTTGAGCGGGCCATATCCCAGTGTCACGTCCCCATTACTTCCCTTCCTCCGTACTTCTCTTCCTTCCCCTCGAAGCCACATTCCCCACTTCACTCCCATCCTACCGTAGCCGCAAGACGACGGCGCCGCCATCCCAATCCCCTCTCCGGAAGCCACCCCCCCTCGCCATGGGTTCAAGGGGAGATGACGAGGAAACGCGTCGTGATGACAGGGACGGTGATTTTGATGTGAGTCGTCTCATCTCTATCTCTATCATCCATGGCCAATCATCTATTTTTTGGGCCAGATCTACTCCGTTTACTCATGCGCGTATGATGTGTTAGGCCAACCAGACGATGTATGACAGTCCTCTGCTATGTAAACATGGATATGTTCCCGCTAAATTTGTAGCGTTCAAAGGACGAAACACAGGCAGGAGGTTTCTACGGTGTTAAGGACATCGTGCAATGATGCGAGGCGGAAGTTGTGGTGTTGTCAAATGGGTAGATCCAGAGTGGCCCAAATCGATGCAGAAAACGCTGGACAAACTATGGGAAATTACTGTTGAGTTGAAAGAATCCGCATTCAGCTCACTTCTTGACAGTGTTGAGATGAAGCTTTGGGAACCAGTTGACACGACCAAGCATAAGCGAGATCTCGTGGGGGTGGAAGACAAGGTTAGCAAAGTCGAGAAGGAGAGGGACGCGACGTTGGCCCTGAAGGCTAAAGTAGAGAAAGAACTGACTCAAGAAAGGAAGGATCTTCACCAGGCCAAAGTCCTGCAGTTCACAACTATGAGTATTGACAAGTGCATGAGGAAAGATGCAGAGAAACAATTGAAGTTGTGCAAGGAAGATGCTAAAAGGAAGGAGCAGACGATTCGATCCTTGCTCTCGCAGGAAGATGCGCATAAGGCTAAGATTATGAAGATCAAGGAGATGTGTGTTAACTAGTTCTATTTAGCTTAAGCCCCGTGCCTTTTTTAAGTTGTAATAGTTGTACTTGTTGACCTAGCGGTCTGAACTATTGGCCCCAGAGTCCTGGGAGTAAAAAAATTGGTCGCCCATTAATCTGTCTTAACGCTGCATTACTTCCTTTTGTCTGACCAATGCCCCTTGGATATTCTGCCCGTCGCTTCGTCGTCCTCGTGTACAAATAGGAGGCGCCACAGCTCATCGCTTCGTCGCCCATCCCCTCGCCCTCTCCAATCTCCACCGCGCCGTCCACCCCCTCACTCCCTCTCCAATCTCCACTGCGCCGCCATGGAGATGCCCTCGCTGAACTTCTACGAGGCGGTGATGTTCTCGCACTTCGACATCCTCGCGCTACCGGCCGTGACGGTGCCCCACGGATGGCGCATCAGCTATGCGGGGGTGCCGATGGCTCCGCTCCTCTTCCTCGGCGGAGCCGTGATGGAGAGCGAAATCGCGGCGCGCCGCCTCCCAGATGCCCGCATGGAAGAGGGCACTGCCCCGGTACGCGGCGGCCAGCCCGTACTGGCCGGCACTGTTCAAGAAGGAGCGGGAGGCCAAGATTGGCAACCACATCGTTTACGGGCGCGTGGTGCACCGGGATATCCGCAACCGAGAACGGCGGGAGAGGTTCTGGTCCGTCCCTGGACGAACCAAGTTCACCGTCATCGCCGCTGCTCACCGCGAAGAGGTGCTCCGTCTCACGTACAATGCGGAAATCGTGGAGGTTCCGTCCGACAAAGACGAGGAAGCCGGCGGCTCGGAGGACAGTAGCAACAGAAGTGAAATTGTTGACTAGTTGGTTGAATTAATGTAGGGTGTGAAATCGCACCTTTGTTTAGAAGAATTTGTGGTTAAATTAATGAAATGCCTCGATTTAGATCTCTGTCTCGATTAATTTGTGGAAGAATTTGTGATTTAGATCAATTTCTGCCTCGATTTAGATCTCTGTCCCGGATTGGGAACATAACCGTGGACCAAAGACACCTTTTCTACTAGTGTATTCTGACACTGGTGGTTTGTTTAAACGTAATCTATGTGGATTGTGCCGCATGCAAATGGCACAACCATAATTTATAAAGTGGAAGCACGTACACCCGGTTACTAGAGATCCGGGAGCTTCGCCAGATGCAGGGGATGCAGGAGCAGAGAGGCGGTGAGATAGACGGGCTCAAGATTAGGCCAGAAAGTGGTACCCATTTCCTCCTCATCTGGGCATTATCGGTGAGAACATTGTTGTTTATGTTGCCACGTCGTTGTGCATCATATGAAATAAGTTGCTGCTTCATGGAGTGTGGCAGCTTAAATAATTTATTTATGTGCGAGTTACATTCTGTCGTATTTGGAGACCTCCTGCCCCTCAGCAATCGTGGAACCGGTGGATCATTGTTTTCAGATAGCAGTGGCACAATCTCAATTTGGGATTCAACTACTGACTCGGGCGTTTCCAAACCCTAAGTCGCGGTACATTTTACTCAGAGAATGTGGGTAGATTGTTTCGCCCAGCAACGTGCCACACACAGAGAGATCAGAATTTAACAAAATTACATATATAGGTTCAAGTTCAACATATTACTATGCATCTTCATTGCCAGCAGCCTTCTTCCGCAGCCTGGGTGCCAAGCCTTCACGTCCAATGGCTTCTTCATTTCCTGCCTTCTTCCTCTTCCTCAGTACCAATTTTCTTACCTTCACGTACTCTGCATCGACGAGACAATGGGCACCAGAATGGCGGTACCTAAGTTGCCTGAAATTACCAGAGTCATTGAAATGTGTGTTCTTTTCACATACCACATATGGATCCACCAGTGTCATTGCATGTGTGCTCTTTTCACAATCCACCTATGGATCCACCAGTGTCATTGCATGTCTGTTCTTTTACTAACAACAACCAGAGTCATTGAAATGTGTGTTCTTTTCACATACCACATATGGATCCACCAGTGTCATTGAAATGTGTGTTCTTTTGACAATCCACCTATGGATCCACCAGTTTCATTGCATGTGTGCTCTTTCTACTAACAACCAGAGTCATTGCATGTGTGTTCTCTTCAGAGACCACACATGGATCCACCAGTATCATTGTATGTGTTTTCTTTTTACTAACAACAACCAGAGTCATTGAAATGTGTGTTCTCTACAAATTTTTTACTAACAACAACCAGAGTCATTGAAATGTGTGTTCTCTACAGAGACCACACATGGATCCACCAGTGGCATTGCATGTGTGTTCTTTTTACTAACAACAACCAGTGTCATTGCATGTGTGTTCTTGTTACTAACAACAAGCAGACTCATTGCATATGTGTTCTTTTCACATACCACATATGGATCCACCAGTGTTATTGCATGTGTGTTTTTTCACAATTAACCTATGGATCCACCAGTGTCATTGCATGTGGGTTCTTTTTACTAACAACAACTGGAGTCATTTCATAACTATTATTTTCACATACCACATATGGATCCACCAGTGTCATTGAAATGTGTGTTCTTCTCATTAACCACAGCTAGAGTCATTCGATGTGTGTTCTCTTCAGAGACCACATATTTATCCACCAGTGTCATTGAAATGTGTATTATTTTCAACTACAGTCGTTGGCCACAAACAATCGGGACACAGAGCTAACCAGCAATCGCTCTGGGCTTCTAGAAGACCCGATCCCCGATTGTTAGGCGTCGTTGGATCGGGGTGCATGGACGATAGTGATGTCCTTTGCGAGGGAGATCCGCGAGAAGTCTGTTCTGCGAACTGATTGGCAGTGGCAACGATGCTGGGCCTACGTCCTTGCCCTTATCCCCTTAACCTCGGGGCCGAAGATCAGATCGTGTTCCTTCATTGCCATGGAGAGGGAGAGGCCCAAACTCAGCTTGCACGAGGCTCAGATTTTTGCCCACTATGACATACTCGCGCTGCTGCTCGCGAGGCTTCCGGCCGGCTTCGAGCTCAGCTACGTCGCGGTTCCTGTCGTGCCACTCTTGCGCGACAACACGTTGGTGAGGCAGATCGAGGAGCACCGCCGCTAGCTGTCGGAGCGGAAGAGGGAAATGGCGCGGTACTCGCGTACGAGCGCGTACTGGCGAAAGCTGTTCTAGAAGGAGCGGGCTACGTTGATTGAGCTCTGCATAACCCACCGACGGGAGATCCACCCGGATCTGCGCAACCCCGAAGGGAGGCAGCGCTTCTGGGCAGTGCATGAGCGTACGACCTCCACCGTTATCGATGCAGCACGCCGTGAAGAATCCATGAGGCGGAGGAACGCTGCAGGGAACGTCGGCATCAATTCCGACGCGGAGGAGGCTAGCGGCTATGCGGACATCATCGTCAATGATGGAGACTGCGGGAGCTTTATAGTCGATTAGGGCCACTTAAGCATAAATTAAATCTATGTATGGTATCTTAATGCGCTCTTTGGATCTGGGTCACTTGAGTCATGGTCGATTATCGTCATAATCTATATATGTTGGCCATGTTTTAGGTGTTTTTGTCTTTGAAACTAGTCGATCAAAACTCATCTGATCCTAAAAATAAAGTCTGCGCGTTCTTGGCATATCTGATGGGACAATACGCTGACTCTTCTCCCAACACTTGATGACATAGCCATAATTTGGAGTGCGCCAGAGGAGAAGGGATCGAGCGTGTTGTAATAGTGTACTACTCCTGTCCAGATATAACTGACTTAGTTTTTTAGATATTTAATAAATGTGTCTATATCCAAAACATGTCTAGATACATGTTTTAGGTTTCTCTGTCTTTCAAACTAATCAAAAATCGTCAAATTCTGAACAAACAAAGTCATTGCATTCACACCTGATGGGACAATACGCTAACTCTGCTACTTGATGGCACAGCCATAATTCTGGAGTGCGCCAGAGGAGATGGGAATGCAAGGGAGATGGGAACTAGTAGCCGCGTCCAAACGCGTGTAAAAAATTAATGTAATAATATTTTAAAAAATTGTAATCTGGTCCACATGACCCCATCACAGACATGTTGCACGCGCCAGATATAAATAAAGACGACACGGCTAGTTTAGTTTCAGTGATATAATTCAACATATGATGTTACTGTGCCCGCATCTTTCTGATCCTCTTATTAGTCTACTAGCCCATGCTGCATTAAGCATCAGTTGATGAGGATAAAAAAATAACAAAATGGCAAATAAAACAATTTTTAAGCTTACCTTTCATCCGGAGAATCGTACAAAGATGAAATTGGCAGGAATTTATTATTTCTCCCACAGTTAGCCGAAAGATCCACAAGAACATCCTCAATCACCCCTGCAACTTCTTCATATTCTGATACACCTCCATTATTTTCCCTTTCCTCCTCGTTCCGCTTACCCTTTTGTTTCTTTTCACACCCCTTTCTCGCCGGCACCTCCACTTCTTCATAAATTGGCTGCTTACATACATTTTCCTCTGAGTGCTCATCACCGTCTCCGCGCTGCTCTTCCGCCAGTTCTGGCTGAGAAGCCTCATTTTCTGTCACCGGGGTGTGAACAGGTACAATATCATGTGTAACTGGGTTTTTGCACAACCTCTTGATATGGCCGAATCCGCCACAACGTTTGCATTTCCTTTTCCTAGCTCCCAGCCTTGGACCTTTATTGGTGGAGGCTTCGATCCTTAGCTTTCTAGGCCTCCCAGGTGGCCTCCTAAGAATTGGTGGTTGAAGTTTGAACCCTGAATCGACAATCTCCCAATCATTTTCATTGGCCATAGGTGGTACATTTTCTTGCATAAGTTGCAGCAAACTTGTCCACAGAGAAATAGTTGTCGACATAGTTCTCTATTTTAGCTCTGTTACCTCTAAGATTTAAGATGAAGTAAATTGCATGGTGACATGGCAGACCAGGAATCTGCCACTGCCTGCATGAACAAGTCTTGTTTCCAATGTCTACAGTGTACCTCCGTTCACTTCCACACTTGTATTCTGCATAAACCTCAGCCAATGTTCTGGAACTTCTGACCATCCTCATCTTTGTCGTTCTCATTGACCTGGTTCTTGCATTCAGTAACATAACCACCTTTGGAACTATGTTATGGCCTAAAAATTTTCTTGCACAAATTCTTTGCCTTAAATCTATCTTCACCATTATGCAATGTCTTATTGCATCCAACAAAATAACAATTCCAAGTGTCTTCATGCCCGAAATCTTATCATTGAAACTCTCTACCAAATTATTGCAAACAAAATCCACCTTGCTTAACTCACCAAACTTGCTTCTGGCCCATAGCTTGGTGTGATATTCTTCAAGGTATTTTTTCACCTTTGGCACTACATACATGTTCTGCAAGTAAGTAGCATGCGTGCTTGGGGTGTATGTGTATGCTGATCGCCACAAGTCCTCTTCAAAGATCTTTCCTTTGAACTTCTTCGTGAAGTTTGTAGCAAGGTGCCACATGCATTCCCTATGCTCAACCCCAGGAAACACAGCATCAACAGCATTCTCAAGACCCTCGGATGCACCGGTGTGTATCACCAAGCCTTCAGGGTGACCAATTACTTCCCGTAGTCTCTGCATGAACCATGTCCAGCTTTCATTTGATTCACCCTCAAGAACAGCATAAGCTACGGGTAGAAGCCAATTATGCGTCAAAGCACAAGGTATAAGCAACATGTCCCCTGAACTTCCCATAAAGAAGTTGCGCTTATTGCCAAGTATGGCCGTAGCCGTCTAGGAACCCCTTCCAGGTGCCTTCAAAGTGCACAAAACATCTCAAGCATATATTATCTGCCGCTTATACCTGACGCCCCTCGAGACCTTTTCTCTCCCTTTCACAACCTCGTAATCGATGTTAACAACACTACCAGGTGATGTTTTCTCTACCTGAGCTTTGAAACTATACAACATATGAAAACTGTCATTCCACTTGCCTTGAATGAAGTCTAGAGCCATCTCCTTCCCATCAAAGACTCTATGGTAAGGAATCAGAATGTTAAACTTTTTGCTAATATTTGCTCTGAGTTCAGCAGGTCCAATGTTATGATCCTGCCTCACCTAGTCAAGTACAGTAGCAGCAATCCACTTGGTAGTTGCCGGTCTAATTTTACCACTTAAAGAAGTATTAGGGCAGTTGTGTTTCTTCGTGTTTACTTTGATCTGCATTCGATAAGAATCCAAATAATTCAGAGCTAGTTATCAGCAGAATAAATATGAGAAAGACTGAAACTAAATGTAGCTATTGCAACCTGAAATGGGTGTCCACCCCTCATTGGAGATGCATGTAATCTCCATTTACACACATTACTTTCCCTATAGTGCACCCTAAATCTCTTTTGGTCGCTCTTTTCAATGATAAATTCGAACCCAACTCTGATTGCATAGGTTGCAACTGCATATCTGCAGTCCTCCACAATATCAAAGACAATCCCCTCATCAATTATAGGATTGTCCCTGTCAAAGTGTATCACTGGCCTGTCCACGTCTTTGTCGTCGTATCTACATCCCATTTCCACATCTTCACATTCCTCTTCCTCATCAGTCACATAGTCAGGCTCAAAGTTCGAATCAACCAAATATTCCCTACTCTCCATCCTATCAGGATCAGCAGCCACGTCTGGATATGCTTTCTCATCATCATCCGCACCGCCACACATTTCAGTGCCTTCATGCTCGCTTGACAAAGCATCATGCTCAAGGACAAGTTGTACAGATGTCCTGCGGTTACCAACACATATCCTTGCCATCACCATGGAACTAGAAAATCTAATCGGGGTATGCAGAAAAGGAATCACAGTTCTTACCCTTCAATGTGGACGCACGGCACCTTCTCCGGGCTCCATAACTCCAAAGCTCGGCACCTTGCTTCATCTGCCCATGTTTCGTTGTCCTCTATGCTCTCCAGACTTGAAGGAGATTCCGTGCTCTCAAGCCTTGCAAGATCCATCTCCGAGCGGGATCCGGATCACCAGCGTCGTTGGGCCCCTAACCCAACGGCCGACTCTTGGTTTTCGTTTCCAGACGTGCCTGGGCGGTGGGCGGCGGCAAGGAGACAGGACAGGGAGGGGAGGGGACGTGAGGGGATGGCAGGGAGGGGAGGGGAGGGCAGGAGGACGACGACCCAAGGGGACGATGAGAGCGGTGCACGACTAAGCGAAGTGGCGGCGGCAGGAGCAGAGGAACGGAGTGGAGTGGAGCTGGTTGCGATAAAGCATGGAAAATTGCACAATAATGTGTTGGTGGGCGGCACCAGCCCTCGAACCTGGGACGCGCGCCGTCGAAGGTGGAGGAGGCGGGCCCGCCAGTCAGAAAACATGCCACCTGTCAGCGCACTATGCACGGGGAACACTTCACGGAATTTTTTAGCAGGTCCCACATGTCAGTCTGTTTGATCAAAACTTGCATGTAGTCCATGGCTGGTTCACGCGCTAGTTCTGAAAAAAAATCCCGTTGATCCAAACTTGAATTGGCAGTTCCGCTTCTTCTCCCCGTCTCCTCGCAGTGGTAGTTCCGCTTCGTCTCCCTCGTCTGTTATCCTCTTCTTCTTCTCCTCGTAGTGGTAGTTCTTCTTTCTTCCTTGATCAAAACATTCCCGCACGTAAGCCATGGCCAGTAGCCGGATGAAGAGGAACTGGTCCGATCTCCCGACCGACTGATACGTCCAAAACGTATCTACTTTCCCAAACACTTTTGCTATTGTTTCTCCTCTATACTTGTGTGATTTGGATGCAACTAATGCAAACTGACGCTGTTTTCAGCAGAATTGCCTTGGTGTCTACTTTTTGTGCAGAAAATCAACTATCAGGAAAAATCCCGTAAAATATGCCAAAAATCCTATTTCACCCGAAGACTCCAGGAGCCAGAATACGAGACGGAGAAGAGCCCTCGGGTGGCCACACCACCTGGTGGCACGGGCCAATCCAGGGCGCGCCAGGGGGTGGTGTGGGCCCCCCAGGCACCCCCTCGGCCTCTCTCTTTGCCTATAAGGAGCCTCCTGACCTAAAAACTTCAGGGGGTTTGACGTTTTTCCAGAAGGAGTTCCGCTCCGCTGCCACCACCAGATTCCACGAAACAGCACCAGCAACTCCGTTCTGGCACCCTGCCGGGACGGGAAATTAGAGGAGATCATCGCCATCATCATCACCATCGCTTCTCCATCGACCATCCATGTTTCCCCCATCTATGAGTGAGTAATCCCCCGCTGTAGGATATGGGGATGGTAGGGATTGGATGAGATCGTTCATGTAATGGCATCAGATTGTTAGGGCATGGTGCCTAGTATCTTTTATTAGTGCTTTATGACTTTGTTGCGACTTGTTGTGCTTAATGCTTGTCACTAGGGCCCGAGTGCCATGATTTCAGATCTGAACTTATTATTGATTCATTATGATAGTATTGTTCGTGATCTTATCTACAAGTTGTATACACACGTCGTTGTCCGGAACCTATGGCCCCGAAGTAACAGAAATCAGGATAACCGGAAGGGAAAGGTTTGGATGTGAGGATCACATGTGTTCACGGAGTGTTAATACTTTGCTCCGCTGCTCTATTAAAAGGAGCACCTTAATTGCCAGTAGTTCCCTAGAGGCCTCGCTGCAAACTGGCTGGCAGGACAAAATATGTTTTTCAAGTTCTCATTGCGAGCACGTATGACTATATATGGAACACATGCCTAGGAATGTCTAGTACTTGGATGCTTTATCTTATTTATCTGCAATTGCCCTATGTTCTGATTGCTATGTGAATTTTCTTGTCCATGCAACGCCCGCCATCCATCCCTATGCCTACCGCACTCGAATCCCATTGGTTACTGCATTTGTTACTACTGTCTTTGCTTTACTACTGCTGTTACTTTACTATTCCTACTACAAAACTATTGCTACTGATAAACTGCTGTGAGCAAGATTGTTTCTAGGTGCAGCTGAATTGACAACTCAGTTGTTAAGACTGATAAGTATTCTTTGGCTCCCCTTGTGTCAAATCAATAAATTGGGTTTCACTTCCCTCGAAAATACTGCGATACACCCCCTATACTTGTGGGTCATCACCGACCCACTTCGCAAGATCGCCGACTACTTGCTGGAGAAAGAGGAGTACGTCGACACCTATGCTGCTTGTCGGGAAGCCTACACCGATTGGCGCCGCACTTTAAAGGTGCCCGAATTCCATCTCAACAACTGGATCATGATAGATCACACACTTCCAGACATTGGCGACTTCACCTTCCTCAACCTCGCCACTGGTTGTTGCTTCGGGACAAATCTAATGGACGTCCATCGCAGGTTCACATTCACATGTGATATTTACTGGTATTTTCCATTGTAAACATCTTAGTGCTAACTGATGTCCTCTTCTTCCAAAATATTCTACTTTGTCGGTGTTTCTCGTGGCGGTATCGTGCTTGCTTAGAGGGTGGAGCCGTACTAGATTCGGCTTCTGAACCCAATCACTCATAAGTCTAACACTGAGTTTCAAGCACACATACCATCTGATCTTCTGCAACCTGTCATCATGGCGAAGTCCCCGACGATGGTGTTCGTTTGCACTAATTATCCAGATCATATTGCATGGGCTGATGAGAGCACCCCAACGGGGCAAATCAATGAATCATTTGGAGAAGGATTGTATTCGCCACCTCCTGCTATGCTTCTAGACTGCATGATGGCATTCTGAGGGAAAGTATATGCATTACTTGAGAATGGAGACATCTTGTTGGCCAACATCAAGTTAGAGCAGCGTGCGAGCACTGTCACGATGGCCAAAATAATTTCGGCCCTAGTCTTTGAACAGGTACGTGGAACTTACAAATTTTACCTTGTGGAGTTAGATGGTGATCTACTTCTTGTGTTGAACGGGGATTTCTCCAAAGGGCAATGGGTGTTGTACTGGGTGGACACGAAGAACCACTCTCTCCAGGCCGTCGGTGACATTGGAAGTCGTGCCCTCTTTGTTGATTACAATCGGTCTATCTCTATTGACACCAGGTTACACCCCACAGTCAAACCCGGTTGCATATACTACATGAAATATATCAGACTGTACGATCATGAGGTTCAAGCCTGGGAAGAGGAACCAACAATGACGTATGGCTTAAGTCTGGAACATACACCGAGGCCTTACCCTCTGGACGAGATACTGGCGGCACATTGCAGACGGAGAGAGTTCTCTGAATATGTGTTGCAGCACGTGGGAGCCGCCGGCGACGAAATATATAGGGGAGAATGAATCCTATATTCATCCTAGGTTATTTGCTAGCATTTTCAGGTCTGTTTTTCGAAGTAGAAATTTGTACTGTATTTATATTATTTCGATCAGCAGTATGCATATTACCTTTCAGACAAAATTGTAATGTACTTAATTTTAGTACTTTCAGAATTCAAATTATTTATTTTTAGTAGCTTCTTTTAGAATTCTCTGTGTTCGACATGGGCATCAGCTCAGCGCCGGAATTCAGGTTCCACATGGAAAATTGCACAATAATGTGTTGGTGGGCGGCACCAGCCCTCGAACCTGGGATGCGCGCCGCTGAAGGTGGAGGGGGCGGGCCCGCCAGTCAGAAAACATGCCACGTCGGCATCCCCTGTTTCTGATGCCCTTTAAAAAAAGAAAACATGCCACGTCGTTATCCCATGTTTCTGATGGTGTTGCTACAATCGACGGTACATGGTGGCATATAAATAATATCGTATAAATATAAGGGCATAGTCGTCAACATTTCTAAAATGAAACCCGGTCCCGTCTCCTACTTGTCCTGGTACATTGCCCGATGAGGTGGATAGCCACGACCGATCTTTTTAATACATTTGCACTCTTATGCTGAGAAGGGAAATAAAGATTGAGTTAATGCAACGAGTGTCGAATTATTACCCTCTAAGAAAATGGGAAATGGTTATTTTCACGCGTGCCTGTAGTCCAAACATACTGTCAGTCTTTCACTCCCCTTCTCCGACTAACCACAGTTCATCTTGCGCAGCTCCTCCACGCCGCACCAACTAGGGTAATATGGCCCCGCCTAAGCAGCCGCCGCCTCCGTGACAACCGTCGAAACTGGGGTATTTAGCCCCTCTAAGGCAGGCCATGAAGCTCTATGATACATTGCAAATGTATCTATAATTTTTGATGTTCCATGCCTGGTTTTATCTACTTTCTTATGTTTTATCCATACTTTGGAGTACTTTTCATATGATTTCTTGGACTAACCTATTAACAAGAGCCACAGTGCTAGTTGCCTGTTTTCTGCTTTTTTTGGTTTCAGAAAGTCAGAAAATGAATATTCTCGAAATTGGACGGGACAAAAGCCAAAGTTGATATTTTACCGTAAGACTCATGGAGCCAGAATACGAGACGGAGGAGGGCCAGGGCCTGGCCACACCATATGGTGGCGCGGGTGCCCCTCGGCCGCCCACCGACCTTGCCTCTTCGCCTATAAGAAGCCTCCCGATGCGTAAACCCTAAATAATCAAGCCTCCAGCCACGAAAAGTTCCGCAGTGCCGCCGCCACCGAAGGGGAGATTCGGGGGACAGAAAGTCTCTGTTCCGGCACCCTACCAGGACGGGGAAGTGTCCCCGGAGCCATCTCCATCGATCTCCACCACCATCTCCATCGCCGTTGCTGATTCCCATGATGAGGAGGGAGTAGTTCTCTCTTGAGGCTAAGGGTTCTACCGGTAGCTATGTGTTCATCTCTCTCTCTCTCTCTATGCATGATATTATTGAGATCATGAGGTTGTAATCTATAGATCTACCTTGCTACTCAAGTGATTTAATAGATCTCTGCTCTCCCCATGTGTGTGAAAGTGACAGCGTGCACACCATGGTGGCACTTAGGCTAGAGATTTCAAATGCTTGTTATGAGTTATATTTGGAGTTGGATGTCTTTATGAAATTATGGTGTTTGTTTGAACCATCTAGTACTCAAGGTGACAGTGTTGGGTTATCTAGATGGGAAAGATGAACTTTGAGGTGTGCTGTTATAGCCCTACCAATGATTAGAGTGTCCAACCGGAGTGTAGTTAAGAGTAGTATCATAAAGAAGAATATATTTATATGAGAGTGTTCACTAGTGAAAGTATGATTCCTAGGCATTGTTTCTAAGCACTGAAACACTGTTTGCTATTAGATCTATTACATGTTTGCTTGCTTCCATCTTTATTTCAGTTTGCCTTTAGTATCTTCCACGCCATCAAGCTATTTTCTAGCACCGTTGTCTTTTATCCATACCACTTGTATTTCACTATCTCTTCGCCGAACTAGTGCACTTATACACCTGACAGGTGTATTGGGTGTGTTGGGGACACGAGAGGCTTCTTGTATATTGATTGCAGGGTTGCTTGAGAGGGGATACCTTTGACCACTTCCTCCCTGAGTTTGATAAACCTTGGGTGATCCACTTAAGGGAAACTTGTTGCTGTTCTACAAACCTCTGCACTTGGAGGCCCAACAACTGTCTACAAGAATAGAAGTGCGTAGACATCAAGCTCTTTTCTGGCGCCGTTGCCGGGGAGGTAAGGTAAAAGGTACTCACATCCTTGAGTGTACTTTCAAGTTATTTCCTTTAGATTCTGCAATTTTGTCTTTTTGTTTCTTGTTTTCACTAGTTAGGCTTAATGGAAAACAACAACAAAATTAGAGAGCTTTATAGTATTTATCTTGAGTTAGGACATGAAGTGTTTGAAGAGAAAATTAAAAAAGCTATGGAACTTTATTTGCATGCTAATAGCAATGTTGTTAGTATGAATTCTTTGGACACCATTGTTGCTAATGCTATGGAAAAGTCTAAGCTTGGGGAAGCTAGTTCTTATGAAAATGATCTTTTTAGTTCCCCAGCTTTGGAAGATAGCTATTCTATCGATTATGATGATACCAAACCTCCAATATATGATGATTACAATGATGAATATGATATTTTCAGTCCACCTACTATTGAGGAGAAAATTAATTATGATTACAATATGCCTCCTATATTTGATGATTATGGTGATGAGAATAATAATGATAGCTATTTTGTTGAATTTGCTCCCACTAGAATTAATAAGAATGACTATGTTTATGTGGAGAGTAATAATAGTTTTATGCATGTGGCTCATGATAAGAATGTTTTTTGTGATAGTTATATTGTTAATTTTATTCAGGATGCTACTAAAAGTTATTATGAGAGAGGGAAACATGGTTTTATGTGTCTCAACAATATTAAGTTTCCCCTCTTTATGTTGAAAGTCTTGAAGTTGCATTTGTTTTCCTTTCCTATGCTTGCTGCTTTGTGCTTTCATGACTTGTTTCTTTACAAGATTCCTATGCATAGGAAGTGGGTTAGACTTAAATGTGTTTTGAATTTGCTTCTTGATGCTCTCTTTTACTTCAATTCATATTTCTTATGTGAGCAAATTCTCAAACTATCATGCCTAACTTAAAGGCGTTAAAGAAAAGTACTTATTGGGAGATAACCCAAAAGGTTTAGATGAGTCTTGGAAGTTATTACCTCTGTAATAACCTCTCATTATCCTTTTTATTTGCTTTTTGTGCCAAGAGTAACCTCTAATGAGAGATAAGTAATGATTGGGAAAGTTGCTATCCCGAAACAGATTTCTGTGCTTCACCGTAAAAATTCATGTAAAATATCTGAACGACTTTTTGAGGCGTGAATGTTTGTGCTTCTGCCCCAGGTTGTTATCTAACTTTCGTTAGTTCAACACTTTTTGATTTGAGCAACAGAAGGTCTTCGAAAAAAATTGTCTTTACCTGCTGGTCTTTTTTGATAGATTTCTGCCATTTTCTGCATTTGCTTCTTGTTGGTTCCTTTTTGAGTTCTTTTAGGAAATTGAGCTTTTTGAGGGAAGTGCTACAGTAGCTGGTGTTCTAATGGAAGTTTATTTGGTGTTAGAACTTGTTGGGGATATACTTTGCGGGTATCCTCACAGTTCCTCACTGACCAGGGTGGCCCACTTCGGGTTAGAGCTTTGCTTCACAAGGGCCGGTCGGGAAAAGACGGAGTCAATCGATTCTGGAAGGCCCAGAAGACTTACCGATTTAGGCCATAGTGTTACTTGTAGTTCAAGATGTACTCTATAACCGACTCTTAGTCGTAGCCGGATAGATCTCTCCTGTAAACCTAGGCCATATATCTATATAAGCCATCTTAGCGAGAGCCTTTAGGGCACACCTCAATAGTCTACAATCTCAACTCACACAGGCGAAACCCTTGTAACCCATATTCCGCTCACGCCAGTTTGGATTGCTAGCAGGAGTAGGGTCCGTCCAAAGCCGGCGGATTCGAACCTGGGTAAACTTGTGTGCTCACCGTCCCGGAACACCGTACGTCTCAAACCCCTCTCTTCCGCGCGCCTCGAGGACCCCCTCATGGCGTACTTTTCATCAATCCGAAGACAGTTGGCGCCCACCGTGGGGCAAGTGAGCTTTGGATCTGCGTTTCGAGCGGAATCTGCAAGAAACGGAATCAGCGAGACTATCGCCGTCGGTCGCATCCTCTACGCCAGTGACGTCCCTCTCATAGTTCTCGACGAGACTTGGATTCCGGCTAGGGAGACCGTGACTGCCTACACAATCATGTCTTTTGGCGAGAACGATGTTTACATCGGCTTTGCTGAAACTGCCCCACCCACCCCAGCAATGATGATAGAGGCAGTAGAATCTTCTGGGTCCCCTTTGTCCACGGAGGCGGCAGAGTTCCGGATCTCAGAAAACCCTAATCCCACCCAGCCCGAACCAGTTGCTTAGATAGTGGAGAAATCCGAGCCTAAGGAAGACCTAGCGGTCAAAGTCGAATCTGGAGTGGATCTCCTTGGAGAGGCCGGATCCCAGATCGACCCACCCACGGAAGTTAAAATCCAGGAGGAGCATATCAACGACACTAATTCCGGCTCCGATGACGCCGGGACAGACAGGCCTTTCCTAAGGTACACACTGCGACGTATGATAATGCAAAACTCAGGCGTAGATGCAATTCTCGAGACCATCAAAAGTTTTGACAAAGCTAATCGCGAGAGCCGCAGGTACCTCAGGAGGAGCACAACGCACTTTGTCGGATACGTTGGATCCGGATCTGGCTCTGCCGATGCTGGAGACAACACCGACTCTGTACTGGAAGCAATTGGAACAAACGCCGACGTACCCGCATCCTTGGATGAATCGATGACGTCGGCAGATTTCCGAAAGTTCTCCGCGGAATATGAAGAGGAGTATAACTCCAAAGCTGCAGAGGAAGGAGAAGCCATGGATGAGGGATCCGGGGAACACTCTCCCAAAGCGTAGGATGACATGGAAGTCGGAGACAATCCCGAAGTCCAGATGTCCGAAAGTACTGATCAGAGCTTGACTCCAGGAAACGGACCCAAAGCCGTCTTTGCTACCGGCGCTACCAAGAAGGCAAAGAAGAAGAACAAGACCCTGGCAAAAGACCCTCTGATGGAGGAGGTAATTGCCGAGGAATATGAGGAAGACTCGGATGGAGCACTTATCCTAGAAGAGCTGAAAAAAGAGGAATTGGTGGATGGACACGTGATCACTGAAGGTGCGCGTAAACTCATTGATGCTGAATTAACCACACCTATCCCTACAGCTACAGAACTTACTGCTGAAGAGCTGGACGAAAGGGCCCAAGCCCTAGAAGCGCATCGTCAACAACTCCTGGATGAAGCTAAAAACATCGAGAGGGAAAAGAAATGCATAGCAACTAAGGATTACATGTCTCGGTTGCATTAGAAGACACAGAAACGTTACACAGGTGATGGTAAATTTCCGGAAGTAAACAGGGTCCTCTTTGAAGGAGATCCAGGGATGCCTCGTCTCGACAGCAAAGGAGATCTGGTGTACCCAACACCGGTACAGAACACTGTTGCAACTCAAGATATCCTGTCAAACAACCCAGGCCTAGAACAGGTTCGATTGGGCATCAAGCTACTCACCAAGGGTCTGGAGCAACAGATGGCTGCGAAATCTGGAAGTGGAAAACTGGTCTCCAAATCCGACCAATGTCACACGGACTCAGCCTGGAATGATATAAGGCCCCAGCGTGTTCTGGAACAGCATCACCATTCCGACCGACGGGAAGACAACTACTCCAGAATCGGATCATCCGGACAGCATCGCTGACCTGCACGTGACTGGAGCAACGTCGCTCCAGCGGCCGAACAAGAGGCCATTGCTGCACTGTATCCAAGGAATCCTCCCCAACGTGAGTCAAACAATCGAAGGGGAGAAGGTAAAGAGAAACGTCGGGAGGAGGATCGTCAAAAAATGCCACCTCCTAGACACGCAAGCCGTCCGGCTGAGCCTCACCATAGTGGGAACGACGGACGAAGCAACGACAGAAACCATGCCGGGACAAGCCGGCAGGGGGCTCGTCGTAGTGAAGACCCTCCCCGGAACCGGAATAATGACGCTCCGGACGGAGGTCGGCGAACAGCCAGAAACAATCCAGCTGCCCCACCTTCTCCACCAAGCAGTCATCACAACAGCTCTCATGGAGGACAAGGAGGACGACGTGGCGGAGGAGGTGGTGGCAGAAGCCGAAGTCCGGCTCCAAGGCACCGCAGCCACAACCGACATTTGGGACGATCTCTATCCCCGAACGACGCAAGGCACAAGATCAATTCCAACATAGAGGCGCGGCGCTACGAAAACGATGATATCTACGTGGGCCCAAAGTGCTTTGGACCACGTATAAGAGCTACAAAATTCCCGGAAGGATTTTCTATCTCAAGACATATCCAAGCCTACGACGACATTGCTCGGCCAGATACCTGGCTACAGGATTTCTTCCAAGCTTGCTGCATCGCCAAAAGCGAGCTTGAAACAGCAGTCGCAACCCGATATCTCCCACTTATGTTGCGGAAGACGGCACGATCATGGCTTAATGAACTTCCGGAGAACACCATCCATAACTGGTATGACATGCAAAGTGCGTTCTTTCGGAATTTCGAAGGCACATACCATAGGCCCTGTACGGTCGGAGACCTACAGCGTTGCACCCAGAAGGCCGGAGAAACTTGCCGGGATTACCTCGAATGATGGATCGACACCAAGAACTCCTATGAAGGGGTAAATGATCAAACTGCGATTGAAGCTTTCATTGCAGGTCTCCCAATTGGTCTACTACACCATCGCTTGAAGTGTGAAAAGGTCACTGATTTGGGAGAGATGATAGAAACAGCGATCAAGTATGTAGATGCTGACGACGATGCAGAGGGATTACTCAATGCCCTAGTTGTGCCACAGTCGGCAAAACAACCAAAGCAACAAGCTCAGAAGCGTAAAAATACATCGGAAGAAAACCCAACGCGGAAATAGTAGTGGTCACTGCTACTTTCGGGTCTGGAGGACGAGGAGGACGTGGCGGAGGCCGCGGGCGTGGCCGTGGAACTTCAAGAGTCCAGGGTAGAGGAGACCAACAACCAAGAAAAACCTACTCTTGGGCCGACATTGCCAATAACCCATGTGTGCATCACTTAGACGCCAATGGGGTCTCATCCCACACCAATGCCGAATGTCGTTTCAATGATGACATCAAAAGAGATGACACCGCGGGCTACAAAGCTAAGTGGAAGAAGGGAAAGAAGAATCTCGAAAAAGATAAAGAGACCAAGGAAGATTCCAACATGGAGGAAGATGATGCTTCAAATCCCAAGCCGGAAGGGAAGAAAAAATTTCCGACCAAGAAACACACTTATGTCACCTTCCTCGGATCTCAACCAACAAAGGTCAAGAAAGCAGTTCTACATGAGCTCAATGCAACAGTTCCGGCTGTCCCTCAATTCTTGGACTGGTCGGAAGTGGCAATCACATTTGACCGTGCTGATCATCCGCCTAAGCTGCACAGGCGAGGAAAATACGCCTTAATCGTCAATCCACTTATTGACGGTTATGGTTTCTCCAAGACCCTCATGGACGGCGGCAGTAGTATCAATATTCTATATGTCGAAACGCTACGTCGGATGAAGATATCAGAGACCCAGCTGAACCATAGCTCTGTGATCTTTCACGGAGTTGTCCCAGGAAGACAAGCCAATTCCTGTAGCGTCCCCAACCTTTAATAAGATTGAGTCCCCTGTGTTTACAATGCTAGTCCCTGGATCAATAGCTAGCATCCACAGTTCAGATGTAATATCGAGAAACAAAGGTCATAATACAACTTTATAACCAGGAATAACATAATTTTATTACATCAAACATAGCTCATTGGCTATTTACATTACATTGCAGCGGAATAACTATAAGCATTGGGTCCTTCATCTTCAAAGTGCCACAGGCAGATGTTGGTTGTAGACTTTGTAATCCTAATCAATCAATCTTCACTAAAACAATCAAACCTGCAACATAATAAGTTACAGCCACAAGGGTCAATACATTTGAATTGTATTGGCAAGTGATACTTTGGTAGTATAGTGGAGTCTATCATCTATATGCATTTGGCTAAGTGGAGTTGAGGCTTTGCATTGCTCAAAATAGATTTTTTTTCCTATCATTTGAAAATAAGTTTTGTTTGGCAAAAACAAATTCCAAGGCATCTATCAATCAAAGACTGAAGATCCACTCAGGGCATCTACCAATCAGAGACTGAAGATTTACTTGGCAAAAACAATTTCCCAATCTAAGATTTTGAGATCCTTGTACCAAGCCATCTCTCCATCAAAGATTGAAGAATTTCACACAACCCTTGTTCACCCACAAGTTTTAATTTAGAAATTGGAATGATGAGATTCTTGATTGCTTCCATGTCTTGATGCTCAAATTGTCCTTTACCGGGGACATGGCTAAGTACTTAGGTTTTACACTGCAGAGGTGGTGCACTTTCCCCACAAGTCTTGGTTTCCCAAGAATGATCCTTCAGTAGCCTTCCCTTAGTCAAATGGACGCGTTCCAACCTATCAATCACTACCACCCTCTGTCCAAAAGACTAAGTTCCAGCATCCTAAGATCATGGCAGAGCCCATAATGCCAAGTGGTTGCACTTGAAGTTTCTCAACATTTGACATCTCAAATCTCTTTGTTCCTGGGTGGCCATCCACAAGTGAGATACACAAGGTTCACCAGTACCCCTGGCCTTGTGTAACCACTCAACATAACCCATTCTTTCCATTCCACCCAGGTGATTCATTAACTTAGTTGTTTTGTTAAATAAAAACAAGTCCTTAGACTTAGAATATTTTTCCATAGTGTGAATATATTCCACCCAAGTTTTCTATTAGCTAGGCTAAGCTTGGTAGTAATAGGATTCTTAACTTAGGATTCATCTACTAGATTTCCTATAGCAAGGTCTATACTTAGCAAAAAAACCATGCAAGATTTTACTTTAGCAAAAACACTAATGCATAGTGAAAATAATGGGACTTAAGATATGAAGCATCACTTGCCTTTTTGGTAGAGGGTATAAGTTCACTCCTTGTCCTTGCAACATTTACACTCTTCAAGCCACTACAATCAATCAAGCAAGGCACAAACTCAATCTACCAATCAAGCAAATCAACACACATAAAATAACAAAGTCAAAGAAATGCATGCAAGCATGCCAAGCTTTGCTTTGTTTGCAAAAGTGGTTCCTAGTGGGTCATAGACATTTGGGTACACCTAATGGTCATTTTTTTTGTAAAGTGGCAAAGTCATGCATAGGCATGCAAAGGTTGGTTCTAATGTAGGGATGGTCCTCACTAGGCTTCTAAACTTTGTAAGTTCCAAATTGGTCATTTACCAAAATGGCAAGTCATTTGCAAAAGGGTTTCTATTAGATTCCTAAACTTTGTAAGATCCAAATTGGTCATTTACCAAAGTGGCAAGGTTGTTAGCAAAAGGTTTCACCTCAAAAACCAATTTCAAAACAAGGCACCTATTTGGTCATTTTATGTGGTGAAGAAATATGTCTACTAGGGTTTTTAGTCTATAGGGTTCACCAAATGAGTTGCTATTGCAAAACTTGGTGCTTTTGGTCAGTAGGTTTGGTCCAAACATTTTCTCAAGGTTTTCTTTATGAAAGCATTTTCATAAACAAAACAAATAGTTTTTAGTTAGCTAGAAATGGACTAAACTAATTAATCCATTCTATTCTTTTCCAAAATCACTTTCCAAACTATGGGTTGGTTCCTATGGTCAGCAAGGTCACAACAAACTAATTGGCAAAGGTTTTAACCTAAAAATCATTTTTAAATGATTTTTCTAATGTTAGCAAGCATACAAAAGAATCTGCAAAGTTAAACAAGTTGACAGATACTATTTGCTAAACTAAGGGCAGGGTTGGTTAGAGCTTGTCTTGCTGATTCCAATGACATCAAATTTGTAAAATTTGGACGTGTGGATCAAAAGATACAAAGGTTTGAAGTTTGCAAGAAATTCTGTTTTCAATTTCTGTTTTAAATGAATAACAAGACCGTGTCTAATCTAATTAAATTGCCGGTTCGCTAGGATCGTGGCTGTGGAGCGTTGGATCTAAGTTAGATCGTGCGGCTTAGGTAGCGTACCTCTTCGGCGTTAAGTGAAACTATCGTATCCGATGGATCTAGATCGAACGGCTGCAATCACTCAGACCATCAACTGGCGGCGCTGCGGTGGCTAACGGCGGCGGAGTCGATGCAGCGATGATGTGAGGAGAAGAAGGAGATGCTCACCAGGCTCGAGGGTGGTGATGCTCAACATCACGATTAATGAGGCAAAGGCGCCAGGGTCGGCGTAATTGCTCGTCGAGTTGGGAACGGCGGCGGTTGGCTCTGTCGAGGTCGAGGCAGCTGCAGATCAAGAGAGACGCAAGGCGAGGGTTAGGTGGAGGTCACGGCGAAGCTGTGAGCGTGAACAAGAGGGCTCGGGGCTCGAGGCTTACGGGAAACGTTGCGGAGAAGAAGCGGACGCGCGGCGCTCTGTGCTTCGGAGTCGTCGCTCTGATCACGAGAAGAACAACGAGGGTTGGGTTGACGCAGGAGGTCACGGAGGTCTGTGCGTGAGCGAGGAGAAGAGGCGGCCGGAATCTACTGGGGCTCGTCGGAGAAAGAGGCGACGGTGGCGCACTGTTTGTCGGCAGTCGAGGTTCTAGGGCATCCGGATGAGCGGAGAGCAGACAGAATGCGTGGGTGAGTGGAGTATCGTGCGTGGTCAAAGAGGCAAGGGAGGTCTGGTTTCCGGAATTGCTCGAGAGGCGGTGGTGAGCTGGCCTGAGAGAAAATTGAGGTCAGGTGCGGCGGCGAGGTGTCAGAGGGGATTTATAGAGGAGAGGGAGGCGTTTCCATCTGCGTGATCAAGGCGAGGTAAAGGCTCGGCGTTAAGGTGAATTAAGTCGGAGCAATCAACGGCAGAACGGGGGGGAAAGAACTGGTCCGCGGGGAGAACGATGAACAGCTGTCGGTGGGGTCCTCTGGTCAGTGGGAAAGGGAGAGAGAAGGGGGTCCACGGTTCAGTCACTCTGCGGGTTTCTTTCTCGGTGCAGAAAAACTGTTCGGGGAGGAAATAAGTGGAGGTGGGGTCGTCTCGTCAGCGAGAGAGGGAGAGGGAGAAGTGGGTCCACTTGCCAGTCTCTGCGTGGGTCATTTCGAGTGAGAAAAGAAACACTTGGGAGGGAGAATCTGGGCTGGAGTTGGGCCTATTGGGCCACTCTGTTTTTTATTTTTTACATACATCTTTTTCTTTTTTTTTTTTTTCTATTTCTTTTCTGTTTTCAATTTCAAACAAATATTCACACAATTTCAAACAACACTCAATCAATTCAAACAGCAAACTTTTCATTTGAATTTGGTTCTGTTTGACAACATAATCCAAATCTCAAAATGAAATATTATTTTTATTTATTTTTAGGATCCATTTAATAATTAAATAAAATGGATCTTTAGTTATTAGGGTTTGATTTATTTAATAATATTTCCATTTGAATTCCAATTATTTTTAAAACCAAACCAGAAGGTTTAATTTGAAAAATAAAAGAATACTTGGAAACTTATTTAAATAAATAAATAAGTTTTGGTGTTTTAATTAAAATGGGAAAGCCTTTACTTAGATAAAATTGGATATTTAAATCCTTATTATTTTATTTAAATAATCCTTTACTCATTTTAATCAAAGCAAAACCTTTTAATAAAAGATTTCAAAGTAGTAATAAAATACTTGGTGTTTATTTAAAATGGGAAAAGCTTTTACTTAAATAAAATTGGATATTTAGATCCTTTATTTTATTTAAATAAACCTTTACTCATTTTATCAAAACAAAATATTTTATTTCAAAAGCTTGGCCAAAATTAATTTGGCTTATCTTTTCATTTGAAACCAAAGTCTTTATTAAAAGATCTAAAACAGTGTTTCCAAAACAATTTATTTTCCTTTGATAAATGTTTATCCAAATAAATTCCTTTAGGATTATTTGTTCACCATTTGGTATGGCTTTTGGTAAGGGCTTTATTAGCTTTGGAAATTTCAATTTCCTTCTCTTGTTATACTTCTAAGATTTTGCTCATGGTTCCAAACTAAGTGAAACCATCTCTAAGGTCTTTCTTGATCCTTTGTGAAAATTTGTTGATCCACTTGGTATGGATCAAATCCAGGGATTTGGAGATACTTTGGAAAATGATTTCCTTCCATTAGGGCTTAGGGTTTTGGATTTCTTTCCAAATGTTCAAATTCCCAGATACATTCATTTGAGGAATGCATTTCCCTTGATTTGGATTTTGTTGAATTCAAACTTCCACCAAAGTTTGTTCAAGATGGGATTTTAAGTCTCCTTTTAGAAACAAAAGTTTTCTTTTCACTGATTTTCAACAAAAGTTTATTTTGTTTATTTTATTTTCACATTACAAGATTTGGAAAATCTTGGGATGTGACAGGCTACCACCCTTAAAAGAAATCTCGTCCCGAGATTTGGGGAGGCTAGGGTTACAAGCAGGTTCAAAACAACTAGGGTACTACTACCCTTGAAAATTTTCCAACTAAACTACGTCTTGACTTGCTTGGAATCTTGGAAAACTTCTTCTTGGGAAACTTCTGCATAGTGTCCATTATTTCCATGCTTGACTCATAGGCTAAGGTTGGGTTTCTCCTTTGGCTCATTCATCTTGTTCTTCATCTTTTCTGGACAATTGCTTACATAGTGTCCTGGTTCCTTGCAATTGAAACAGTGGATATCTTGGAGTTCTTTACGTTGCTCTTGTGGACAAACTGCTACATAATGGCCTAGCTCTTTGCAGTTGTTGCACACTACTTGGTCCATCCTTTTATTCTTTATGGACTCTGGGCATCCACTGGGTTGTGTCCCATTTCCTTACATTTACGACATTGCACAAGGCTCATGTCTTGCTTTGGTTTCTTGGGCTTCTTTGATCCTTTGAATCGGGTTGTCTTGTTTGGGGGTATAAGTGGTCCTTTTCCTTTGTCATCATCATTCTTGGCATACTTGGATCCTTCTTGTTTCCTTTGTTCAACAATGGCATAGACGGGACATTGGATAGGTACATGGTCGTTTCCTTCACAAAGGTGACAAGTAACTTGAGATGTTGGGCATTGGCCAACTGGATGTTCCTCTTCACAATTGGGGCATTGATCTTCATGCTCCTTGGAAGTATGATCCTTGTCTCCACAAATATTGCAAGCTGGTGCTCCATCTAGCATAATGTTCTTGTCATCCTTGTTGTCATACACTCTTTTGGGATAGTTTTCTTCCATGCTGATCATTTGATTAGTCACCTTAAGCATCAGTTGGGATTGTTCTTCCAAAACTTTTGCAAGGTAGGGTCTTTATCACTATTGTTGGCTATGAACTGAGCTGTTAGTTGGCTCAATTGGTGTTGGGTTGCTATGAGCTCTCTCATGTTGACCTCTTGGTTGTTGTTGTCACCATCCTTGATGTTGGAGTCTCTTGGAGAAGTCATCTGTTTGGGGTTGGATAGGGGTTAGAATAGGCAAAAGGTTTTTCTAAGGTGATATTTCTTTTCACACACATCACAATTCACACAAGCAATGTGCAAGCAATCACAAACCAAACATTTCACTCAAACAACAAGTTTCAAGCACATACTTAGGCATCAAAATATTTTTATTACACCACATAAGTTGGTAGGTTTGACTTAACTAAAATATGGTGGTCCATCTACATGGTTCACTTGTGATCTTCCCATCCTTCTTGGTTGATTCTTCTTGATTGAGATCTTTGTTTCCTTGGAGAATTTTTGTCTCTTGGTCACAAATACTTCAAAGATGTTGATGGCTCTTTCCAAGTTGTGTTTCCTTAGCCTTCAAGTGAAATGTTACTCAAGACTTGTATTCTTTAGTGATATCCAAGTGATATCCAAGTTGAAGTCTTTAGAGTTGAAAGTGTTGAAGAAGTCCTTTGCACATGGTGTAGTCTTTGGTCATGGGGTAGGCTTTTCCATCAAGTTGAAATAGAAGAGAAGTAGAGTTGAAACCAAAATGGTTGAGGAAAGAGTTTACAAGATTGTTTTTGTAAATAAGTTTTGGAATGAGACAACTCCTATTGTCTAAGGGTTTTTGTCCAATCCTAGGGTTACAAATCCTACAGGCAACACAATGCTCTGATACCATTCTGTAGCGTCCCCAACCTTTAATAAGATTGAGTCCCCTGTGTTTACAATGCTAGTCCCTGGATCAATAGCTAGCATCCACAGTTCAGATGTAATATCGAGAAACAAAGGTCATAATACAACTTTATAACCAGGAATAACATAATTTTATTACATCAAACATAGCTCATTGGCTATTTACATTACATTGCAGCGGAATAACTATAAGCATTGGGTCCTTCATCTTCAAAGTGCCACAGGCAGATGTTGGTTGTAGACTTTGTAATCCTAATCAATCAATCTTCACTAAAACAATCAAACCTGCAACATAATAAGTTACAGCCACAAGGGTCAATACATTTGAATTGTATTGGCAAGTGATACTTTGGTAGTATAGTGGAGTCTATCATCTATATGCATTTGGCTAAGTGGAGTTGAGGCTTTGCATTGCTCAAAATAGATTTTTCCCTATCATTTGAAAATAAGTTTTGTTTGGCAAAACAAATTCCAAGGCATCTATCAATCAAAGACTGAAGATCCACTCAGGGCATCTACCAATCAGAGACTGAAGATTTACTTGGCAAAAACAATTTCCCAATCTAAGATTTTGAGATCCTTGTACCAAGCCATCTCTCCATCAAAGATTGAAGAATTTCACACAACCCTTGTTCACCCACAAGTTTTAATTTAGAAATTGGAATGATGAGATTCTTGATTGCTTCCATGTCTTGATGCTCAAATTGTCCTTTACCAGGGACATGGCTAAGTACTTAGGTTTTACACTCTGCAGAGGTGGTGCACTTTCCCCACAAGTCTTGGTTTCCCAAGAATGATCCTTCAGTAGCCTTCCCTTAGTCAAATGGACGCGTTCCAACCTATCAATCACTACCACCCTCTGTCCAAAAGACTAAGTTCCAGCATCCTAAGATCATGGCAGAGCCCATAATGCCAAGTGGTTGCACTTGAAGTTTCTCAACATTTGACATCTCAAATCTCTTTGTTCCTGGGTGGCCATCCACAAGTGAGATACACAAGGTTCACCAGTACCCCTGGCCTTGTGTAACCACTCAACATAACCCATTCTTTCCATTCCACCCAGGTGATTCATTAACTTAGTTGTTTTGTTAAATAAAAACAAGTCCTTAGACTTAGAATATTTTTCCATAGTGTGAATATATTCCACCCAAGTTTTCTATTAGCTAGGCTAAGCTTGGTAGTAATAGGATTCTTAACTTAGGATTCATCTACTAGATTTCCTATAGCAAGGTCTATACTTAGCAAAAAAACCATGCAAGATTTTACTTTAGCAAAAACACTAATGCATAGTGAAAATAATGGGACTTAAGATATGAAGCATCACTTGCCTTTTGGTAGAGGTATAAGTTCACTCCTTGTCCTTGCAACATTTACACTCTTCAAGCCACTACAATCAATCAAGCAAGGCACAAACTCAATCTACCAATCAAGCAAATCAACACACATAAAATAACAAAGTCAAAGAAATGCATGCAAGCATGCCAAGCTTTGCTTTGTTTGCAAAAGTGGTTCCTAGTGGGTCATAGACATTTGGGTACACCTAATGGTCATTTTTTTTGTAAAGTGGCAAAGTCATGCATAGGCATGCAAAGGTTGGTTCTAATGTAGGGATGGTCCTCACTAGGCTTCTAAACTTTGTAAGTTCCAAATTGGTCATTTACCAAAATGGCAAGTCATTTGCAAAAGGGTTTCTATTAGATTCCTAAACTTTGTAAGATCCAAATTGGTCATTTACCAAAGTGGCAAGGTTGTTAGCAAAAGGTTTCACCTCAAAAACCAATTTCAAAACAAGGCACCTATTTGGTCATTTTATGTGGTGAAGAAATATGTCTACTAGGGTTTTTAGTCTATAGGGTTCACCAAATGAGTTGCTATTGCAAAACTTGGTGCTTTTGGTCAGTAGGTTTGGTCCAAACATTTTCTCAAGGTTTTCTTTATGAAAGCATTTTCATAAACAAAACAAATAGTTTTTAGTTAGCTAGAAATGGACTAAACTAATTAATCCATTCTATTCTTTTCCAAAATCACTTTCCAAACTATGGGTTGGTTCCTATGGTCAGCAAGGTCACAACAAACTAATTGGCAAAGGTTTTAACCTAAAAATCATTTTTAAATGATTTTTCTAATGTTAGCAAGCATACAAAAGAATCTGCAAAGTTAAACAAGTTGACAGATACTATTTGCTAAACTAAGGGCAGGGTTGGTTAGAGCTTGTCTTGCTGATTCCAATGACATCAAATTTGTAAAATTTGGACGTGTGGATCAAAAGATACAAAGGTTTGAAGTTTGCAAGAAATTCTGTTTTCAATTTCTGTTTTAAACAGAATAACAGACACGTGTCCTAATCTAATTCGTCGGTACCGGTTCGCTAGGATCGTGGCTGTGGAGCGTTGGATCTAAGTTAGATCGTGCGGCTTAGGTAGCGTACCTCTTCGGCGTTAAGTGAAACTATCGTATCCGATGGATCTAGATCGAACGGCTGCAATCACTCAGACCATCAACTGGCGGCGCTGCGGTGGCTAACGGCGGCGGAGTCGTCGGTGCCGGCGATGCAGGTAGCGAGGGAGAAGAAGGAGATGCTCACCAGGCTCAGGGGGTCGCGGTGATGCTCAACATGCGATTGACGGGGCAAGGGGCGCACGGGGTCAGGCGTAATTGCTCGTCGGAGTTGGGAACGGCGGCGGTTGGCTCTGTCCGAGGTCGAGGACGAAGCTGCAGATCAAGAGAGGACAGACCGAGGGCAGGGTTAGGTACGGGAGGTCACGACGAAGCTGTGAGCGTGAACAAGAGGGCTCGGGGCGGTCGAGGCTTACCGGGAAACGTTGCCGGAGAAGAAGCAGACACGGCGGCCTCGTGCTTGTCGAGTCGTCGCTTCTGAGATCACGGAGAAGAACAACCGGGGTTGGGTTAGGCGCAGAGGTCACGGAGGTCTTGTGTGCGTGAACGAGAGAAGAAGAGGCGACGGAATCTACCTGGGGCTCGTCGGAGAAAGAGGACGGTGGCGCTCCTTTGTCGGCGACGAGTCGAGGTTCTAGGGCATCCGCGGATGAACGGAGAGCACGGACAGATGCGTCTGGGTGAGTGGAGTATGCGTGCGTGGTCAAAGAGGCAAGGGGAGGTCTGGTTTCGCCGGAATTGCTCGGAGACGGTGGTCGGAGCTGCGGCGGCACAGAGAAAAATTAGGCGATGCAGGTGTGCGGCGAGGTGTCAGAGGGGATTTATAGAGGAGAGGGAGGCGTTTCCATCTGCGTGATCAAGGCGAGGTAAAGGCTCGGCGTTAAGGTGAATTAAGTCGAGCAATCAACGGCGAGCAGAAAGAACTGGTCAGCGGGAGAGCGATGAACAGCCGGTGGGGTCCTCCAGTCGATGGGAAAGGAGAGAGAAGGGGTCCACAGTCACTCTGCGGGTTTCTTTCTCGGTGCAGAAAAACTGTTCGGGGAGGAAATAAGTGGAGGTGGGGTCGTCTCGTCGCGAGAGGGAGAGGGAGAAGTGGGTCCACTTGCCAGTCTCTGCGTGGGTCTGTTTCCGAGTGAGAAAAGAAACACTTGGGGAGGGAGAATCTGGGCTGGAGTTGGGCCTATTGGGCTGCTGTTCTGTTTTTTATTTTTTTTTCTGTCTGCTCTCTTTTTCTTTTTTTTTTTTTTTATATTTATTTTATTTTTTAAATTTAAAAAAAATATTAAAACAATTTCAAAAAAAACTAAATAAATTAAAAAAGCAAAATTTTAATTTGAATTTGGTTACATTTGACAACATAATCCAAATCTCAAAATGAAATATTATTTTATTTATTTTTAGGATCCATTTAATAATTAAATAAAATGGATCTTTAGTTATTAGGGTTTGATTTATTTAATAATATTTCCATTTGAATTCCAATTATTTTTAAAACCAAACCAGAAGGTTTAATTTGAAAAATAAAAGAATACTTGGAAACTTATTTAAATAAATAAATAAGTTTTGGTGTTTTAATTAAAATGGGAAAGCCTTTACTTAGATAAAATTGGATATTTAAATCCTTATTATTTTATTTAAATAATCCTTTACTCATTTTAATCAAAGCAAAACCTTTTAATAAAAGATTTCAAAGTAGTAATAAAATACTTGGTGTTTATTTAAAATGGGAAAAGCTTTTACTTAAATAAAATTGGATATTTAGATCCTTTATTTTATTTAAATAAACCTTTACTCATTTTATCAAAACAAAATATTTTATTTCAAAAGCTTGGCCAAAATTAATTTGGCTTATCTTTTCATTTGAAACCAAAGTCTTTATTAAAAGATCTAAAACAGTGTTTCCAAAACAATTTATTTTCCTTTGATAAATGTTTATCCAAATAAATTCCTTTAGGATTATTTGTTCACCATTTGGTATGGCTTTTGGTAAGGGCTTTATTAGCTTTGGAAATTTCAATTTCCTTCTCTTGTTATACTTCTAAGATTTTGCTCATGGTTCCAAACTAAGTGAAACCATCTCTAAGGTCTTTCTTGATCCTTTGTGAAAATTTGTTGATCCACTTGGTATGGATCAAATCCAGGGATTTGGAGATACTTTGGAAAATGATTTCCTTCCATTAGGGCTTAGGGTTTTGGATTTCTTTCCAAATGTTCAAATTCCCAGATACATTCATTTGAGGAATGCATTTCCCTTGATTTGGATTTTTGTTGAATTCAAACTTCCACCAAAGTTTGTTCAAGATGGGATTTTAAGTCTCCTTTTAGAAACAAAAGTTTCTTTTCACCCTGATTTTCAACAAAAGTTTATTTTGTTTATTTTATTTTCACATTACAAGATTTGGAAAATCTTGGGATGTGACAATTCCCTGGGAGAAATCACTTTGGATGTTACCATTGGAACTCCAAAGAATTATCGGACGGAGGCACTTTCCTTCGAAGTGGTCCCGTTCAAGAGCGCATACCACGCTATATTCGGACATCCGGCTTACTGGGCTTTTATGGCTCGTCCATGTTACATTTACAATATGATGAAAATTCCAGGTCCCAACAACGTAATCACTATCAGGGGAGACCCGAAGAAAGCGCGAGAGTGCGAGGATGGAAATGTCGCCTTTGTTGAAGCCGTGCTGCACGCCTAGGAGTATCAGGAAATCAAGAAGAGCATAGATCTATCCGAGATGCCCGCAACAAAGAAGGAGGTGACAAAGCCAAATCCAGAGTTCAAGGCATCAGAAGAGACGAAGATGACGCCATTGAAGGATGATGACCCCTCCAAGGTGACCTAGATAGGCGTAGGCCTAGGTAGCACATAGGAAAGCGCGCTCGTCAAGTTCCTCCAAGAAAATGAAGATATCTTCGCATGGCAACCATCTGACATGACCGGAGTACTTAGGGAATTTGCCAAGCACTCTTTAAATGTAAACCCGAACGCTAAACCCGTCAAACAGTCCTTATGAAGTTTCGGCGATGAAATGCGTAAGGAAATAGCTAAGGAACTAGCACGGCTCAAGTTAGCCGGATTCATAGAATAGGTCATCCACACTGAGTGGTCGGCCAATCCTGTAATGGTCCCTAAAAAGGACACCACTGATTTAAGGATGTGTGTTGATTATACTGCCTTGAACAAGGCTTGTCCAAAAGATCTGTTCGCTCTGCCTAGAATTGATCAAGTTATCGATTCTACGGCAGGCTCGGAACTCCTTTGTTTTCTCGACGCATATTCCGGTTATCACCAAATCCGGATGAAGGAATCTGGCAAAGTCAAAACTTCATTCATAACCCCCTTCGGAACCTTCTGTTTTGTTATGATGCCCTTTGGGCTGAAGAACGCAGGAGCTATGTACTAGCACACGATGCAGCGTTGCCACCATGACCAACTCGGACGCAATGTACATGCATACGTGGATGATATTGCGGTGATGTCTAAAACGATGGAAACGTTGATTTCCGACTTGGAGGAAACATTCGCCAATCTACGAAAATACAATATCATGCTTAACCCGAAGAAATGTTTCTTTGGAATACCAGCCGGAAAATTGTTAGGTTTCATCCTGTCTCAAAGAGGCATAGAGGTGAACCGGGACAAAATCAAGGCTATACTCAATATTTCCAGGCCAACTCGCCTGAAGGACGTACAAAGACTAACTGGTTGCATTGCTGCAGTCAGTCGGTTTGTAAGCCGGCTTGGTGAACGAGCCGCACCATTATACAAACTCCTGAAAAAGACCAAGGATTTTGTTTGGACTGACGAAGCTGAAGCTGCACTACAAGATCTGAAGAAAGTACTCTCATCTGCTCTGATCCTTGCTGCGCCGGAACCACAGGAACTGATGTTGCTCTATCTTTTTGCGACAAACAAGGTTGTTAGTATCGTCATGGTGGTGGCGAAACCAGAGGAAAATCAGGAACACCTGGTACAGCGTCCGACTTACTTTGTCAGTGAGGTCCTGACAGAATCAAAACAGCGATATCCGCACTACCAAAAACTGGCTTACGGTGTTTTTCTAGCATCACGTAAGCTACGACACTATTTTCAGGAGCATCCAATTACCATGGTGAGCAAAGCTCCCATGAGAGATATAATCAACAACAGTGATGCCACATGACGCGTCGCCAAATGGGTCATAGAGCTTTCAGCTTTTGATATTGAGTATAAACCTCGGACAGCAATCAAATCCCAGATCCTTGCCGACTTTGTTGCTAATTAGACAGAGACGAAGGAGAATATGACCCTCCCAGAGTCGAAATATTGGACCCTCTACTTCGATGGATCTAAGGCTCGAGGGGGCTCGGGGGCTCGCGTGGTGCTCGAATCACCCCAAGGAGATAAACTTCTATACGTGTTGCAGATCCACTTCACAGCGACAAATAATATTGTCGAGTATGAAGCACTGCTGCATGGAATCCGGATTGCTAAGGATATTGGCATCCGACGATTGATGTGTTACGGAGCTTCGGATCATGTTGCTCAACAAGTGTCGGATATTTGTAATGCAAATAAACACATGGCAGCTTATAAAGCTGTCATGGATGATTTATCTAAATCGTTTGAAGGGTTTGAATTTCAACACATCCCTCAAGCAGAAAATGAGGAAGCAGATGCACTATCTCGGATAGGGTCTGCGCGGAAAGAGGTCCCGGATGGCGCTTTTTTATAGCAAATCAAAGTTCCCTCAATAAAGGGAGTAGATGAGGAATATCCGACCAAATCCGACTCACCTTTGATGACAGTTCTAGCTGTAATTCCCAGCTGGACTCAACCCTACCTTGATTATTTGGTAGATGGCAAATTACCCGAAGATGAGGTTCTGAGCCGGCAGATTATCTGACGAGCGAAAGCCTACACTATAGTTAAAGGTGAGCTCTATATGCGGAGTGTTTCTGGGGTTTTTCAGCGCTGCGTGTCTCCGGAAGAAGGAGTGGAAATTTTAAGAGAAATCCATGAGGGCGAGTGTGGTCACCACGCTGCAGCCAAATCTTTAGTGGCAAAAGCTTTTAGATACGGATTTTTCTGGCTTACTGCTTAGGCATATGCCGAACGATTAGTCAAGACGTGCAAAGGCTGCCAAAAGTATGCCAAGCAAGCTCACGTTCCGGCTGATCAGCTGCGAATAATACCTATAACATGGCCTTTTGCGGTCTGGGGGCTTGATATGGTAGGACCATTTAAACGAGCTCCAAGTGGATTTACTCACCTCTTAGTGATGGTGGACAAATTCACCAAATGGATTGAGGCTAAACCTGTCACTAGTTGTTATGGAGCAATAGCCAAAAGTTTTGTCGAGGATGTTATAATCCGGTATGGTTATCCGCATAGCATTATCACGGACAACGGGGGTAACTTTTCTATCGGAGAATTGGCCGAATTCTGCAACGAGCAAAATATTCGGCTTGACATTGCGTCAGTCGCACATCCACAGGCTAACGGACAAGTCGAAAGAGCAAATGGTTTAATCCTACAAGGCCTAAAACCGAGACTCGAAGCACCACTACGACGTGCTGCGGGGGCTTGGGCAGAGGAATTACCCTCTGTAATATGGAGTTTACGAACGACTCCGAACAGGTCAACCGGATACACACCTTTCTTCTTGGTCTATGGTGCAGAAGCAGTTCTTCCTAGTGATTTGATTCACACTTCTCCTAAAGTGGCCGCGTATATTGAAGAGGATGCCGAGATTTCTCGACGAAATGATCTCGACTTAGTCGAAGAAGTTTGCATTGTTGCTGAAATGAGATCGACAGCCTATCAGCAGAAGTTACGCAAGTATCATAGCCAGAGAGTCAGAAACAGATCCTTCAATAAAGGCAATTTGGTTCTCCGGCTTGTGCAACAAAGAAAGCATAAACTTTCCCCAGTATGGGAAGGGCCCTTTTTAGTTAGTCGAGTATTGCACAATGGTTCGTACTACTTAACTAACATGAGGCCAGTCAAAGAAAGACCTGCTACTAAGAAGAGAAAGAGAGCTGGAGGCAGTACAAATCCGGATGAGTTAGACAGACCGTGGAATATTGCTCAGCTACGTCCCTTTTATTCTTAGTTTATCCTTCTTTGTAATCATATATATGTACATGTTCTATGAGAAATAAAAGTTTTGGTTGCCTCAAGTTTTTCTGAGAAGTTTTTACCATCTTATTTCCGAATGATCATGTCATAGTCGAAAATCCCAGAATGCTTGAAAGTACTTTATGCTCATGTTCGTTCTGGTTTAGATTTCCGATTCTAAAATTGCTACCCTCGGGTATAACTCTAAAGTTTCTAGTCTTTACTCCTAGAATGCTTGAAAGTACTTTATGCTCATGTTCGTTCTAGTTTAGATTTCCGATTCTAAAATTGCTACCCTTGGGTATAACTCTAGAGTTTCTAGTCTTTACTTTGGTTATTTGTCTGATTGCTGGATGCGGGTATTTTCCGAGTAGTGAATTGTTGGTACTGGAAGCCGGCTTTGTTTCCGAGTTTAAACTGGTTTAGCAATTGAGCTCCATTGCTCGGCAAAGTTTCCGGGTAGAAGGTTTAGCCGGCTCATGAAAGGGACAAGGAGGAAAGCCAGATAAACGATAAGTATAGGCAAAAAAGTTCAAGTGCTTATGTAAACATTTTAGGCACACAAAAATTTAAAGCCAAAAGTGCTGAATAGATCAAAAGCTTAGCACTAGCAAAATTATAGTACTTCATATTTACAGACGCATCATGTTTTTTCAGGATAATACAAATGTTTCTGGCAATCTATGATGCAGAAGGAGTTGTCGGCTTGCTGGATACATCGCCTTGATATCGTTCCGAGATGTCCACATCCGAGGTGGTGTGTTCATCGTCGGAAACTTCTGTTGCTTCTTCCGGAGGCGGAGGCGGAGTGTCCATCCGGGCGAAGAAAGGAGTGTCGTAGCTGGTCAAGTCAGCCACGTGACACCCACATCCGACACAGGAGTCCATAATAGCCTTGATGTCCTGCTCCTGGCCGTCTTCATCTACTGTAGAATACCCTTTGGTCACTTGCCATATCTCCATGCTTCCATGGTGGCTCATGACCATGGTGAGAGCGTTCTGTGCTTCGGATTGCGCGTAAGACATATTCCAATCCTGGACAAGCTGCGGCATTTCCTTCGCCTTGTCCCGCACCTGAAAATCCGACATGCTATGCATGTCCGGAATCTTGAGAGCTTCGCCAATATCCTCAAGGGATTGGCAGAAGTCATGAAGCAGGTCACCGACTTGGGTAAGCCGGTGGGTGCGGGGCTCGGCAGAGGTGGAGTCCGTCAAGTTCAGAGGACCTATACACAAAACGTTTAAGAAAATCCGACATTGTAAGAAGTCAAAGAAAAAGGACAAGTCAGACAGATGGAATATACCGAAGATGACATCGTCAATCTTGGTCTTCTCTTCCCGAAGACTCCGGAGTTTAGCCCGGAGCGCCTCGGAAAGGTCCTTCTCGCTGCACAGCTCATTATTGAGGTCCAAGATTTTCTGATCTTGAGCGACAATCTTGGGATCACGCTCATCAGTAGCCATGGAGGAGGACTTGAGAACTTGAGCTATGCTCTTCTCATGATCCGCTTTGAGCTTATCCAGCTCTTGGCAAAGTTCCTTGTTCTCCACCACTAAAGTTTTGAGGTTCTCGGCCTCTTCAATCATGGTGCAGGATTGTTTTACCGGCGCTGTAAGTCAAAAAGAACAACAGTTTAGAAAAAATTTGACTATGAAAACATGAAAGACAAGGTTTGAGTCTCGGAATGTTTACCTTCGGCCTCATCCTTGGAAACCCTAAGCTCAGCATTCTTAAGTCGGAGAGCCTTGATCTCTCTCCGCTTGTCGTAGACATTTTTCAACAAATCCTGGTTATATGAACATACTTTCTATAAGTCAGAATACCCAAATTCAGAAGTCTACTAAAGACTCGGGCTAATATTTTTACTAATATCAGCATGAGCCTTGGGGGCTACACTAGTTCATTCTTTGGCATCCTAAGGAAGCATAAAGCCGGATTATATATCCTACTTCATGCTTGGGGCTAGAGGATATGATATGAAATGAGGGGAAAACAAGAGTTAGAATTCCGACTTACATATTGCTCGCGAGTAAGTTTATCCAAACTCGCATTTACTTCAACAGCGACCTTCTCGGCGAGAGTCAGAGGGACCACAGGCGCTGTTGGAAGCTCACATATCCTTATCCTCTCATTGTGAAGACGCACTTGTGCAAGAAGGTCAGAGAACTTGATATCCTCTGCCTCTTGTGCTTCTTCTTCGGCAGATAAATTTCTTTTCTCCAGGCATTGCCTGGCCAGCCGCTGGATCCCTTCCACAGATTTCCGGGACAAGCCAAACTTGGCAAGCCCCAGATCGTTGAGAAGGTTTTCGGCGAAGATATCTACCGAGGGATCATTACCCAAAGAGGGTTCACCCTTATCTATACCCGACTCACTCATGGTGATGTCAGTTTGTGATTCAAGGATCACAGGCTCCGTTGAAGGAGCCGAATCTTCTGCGACATCCGGGGAAGGAATGATCACTGGTGTTGCGGAAGGTTGGGGGCAGGAGTCTAAGGAGCTACGGCAGGAGAAGCCATGGAAAGCTTCGTCTGTCGTAGGGGCTTCGAAGAAGTTCCCTTCCCCTTACCCTTGATGAGCTGCTTAGCTCTGAGAATGTAACAAAGTCGAAAACATTACATCTCGGAAGAAAATTCGAGTAAGGTATAAAGGCGGAAATTGTGTTGAAAGTTACCTCTTCACAATGGGCACCTCCTTTATGCCGACAGCCACTGTTGGAGCCTTGCGTTTCTTAAGCGCAATGTCCGGCAATGGGACCAGTTCTGCCTCCTGAGAAAACTCTAGAGGATATCCCTCGAGTGGAGCATGTTCCGACTCGGGGAGCTCAGCAAGCCGAAAAGAAGAAAACATATCAGTATTGCAATGTAACTTCAAGATTAAAACACATAAAAAGTTTTATTGCTGGAAGCTTACTGGCACTACGGGGTTTTCCGCCGTATGCATATCTAGAGAAACCTCCGGGATCCTCCTCTCGATCCGCTCCCTTATCAGCCATTTAATCTGGCTTATGTAACCTTGCGAGCTATAGGCTCTGGGGCTGATGCGGAGGGAATCTTTCTTGGACGACGTGATGGAGTGCATCAGTCGGTTTCCGTGGTACTGAAGGGGCTGGATCCGGTGTGACACCCAGCATTGGACCAAGTCGGATCCCTTCAGTCCTTTGTGTTTGATCAGATATTCGACCCGCCTCTTAGCGAGGATCAGATCGTCACTAAGAGCCGGAGCAACCTCGTCCCAAGACGGTTGGGCCGTGGCAGCTCTGTCGACAAAAGCTGGCAAGGCAGTAGCTTTGTCGGGAGCCGTAATATCCTTATGATAAAAGAAGGTGGCTGGCCACTGTTTGACCGAGTCACTAGCTAAGATCTTGGGATATGCGCGCTCGCGTCTAAGCGAAAAACTAATGGTACCGGTGATATAAGGAACACCAGCAGTGATAGAATTTCTCCGGACATGAAAGTAATACCAGAATAAGGTCAAACTCGGCCTAATACCGAGAAATCCCTCACACAAAGAAGCATAAGCGCTCATATCTAGGAGAGAGTTGGGGGGAAGATGGTGGAGTTAAACACTATAATGGTCAATCACCTCGGAAAAGAATTCCGAGGGAGGAAATGACAAACCTCTGTCGAGGTGGGTGCCGAAGTGGACCCACTTTCGCCAATCGCCTTGCACGGAGGAGCCCTTCTGTCTCCACGCTGTGGAGCTTCTCGTCATCGAGCACGCACGGGATCCAGACCCCGCGGAAGCTTTCCTTTTCGGCCGCCGCTTCCGTCGCCACCGTCGCCGCCGCTACCGCCAAGCCGAAAGTGGATGAAGAAGCTGAAGGAAATATGCCCTAAGAGGCAATAATAAAGTTGTTATTATGTATTCCTTGTATATGATAGATGTTTAGTTTGCATGCTATAATTGTATTGATAGGAAACATCAATACATGTGTGTTTAATAAACAAAAATGTTTCCTAGTCATGCCTCTCTTATAGACTAGCTTGTTGATTAACAAGATGATCAAGGTTTCCTGATCATGGACATTGGATGTTTTTAATAACAAGGTCACACCATTGGTGGAATGATGTGATGAACATTCATCCGAAGTATAGCATTACGACCAAGTCATTGTGTTTATATTGCTATAACATCATACGAAGTAATCTTTATCCTTAGACCATGAGATCATGTTAATTGCTAACACCGGAAGACTATCTTGATAACATCAAACGTCACACCGTAACAGGGTGACTATAAAGATGGGTTCAGTGCTACGAAGGTGTTATGTTGAGGCTCATGGATCAAGAGTGGAATTTGTCAATCCAGATGACGGATAGATATACTCTGGGCCCTCTCGGTGATAACACATTAGGATATCTTGCAAGCAAGTGATGTGATCACTAGAATGTTATATCATGGGAACGAGAAAAGAGTGCATGTCGGTAACGAGATCAAACTAGGTATGGAGATACCGATGATCGAATCTCGGACATGTAATATATCGAGAGACAAACGGATTTAGTTACAAGCGTTAAAGGTTCTCACGATCACAGGAGTCATCGTTGAATGTGTAGGAGTCAGTACGGACCTCCAGGTCCCGCTGCTGATTATTGATCGGAGAAGGGTCTCGATCATGTCTGCATTATTCGCGAACCATAGGGTGGCACACTTAAGAGTTACCGGACACCATTTTGGAGCACATATGTTTCAGACGAAAGAATTGCAAAGTGCAGGAATTGTTTCAATAGAAACCGGAAATTGTTTCGGGTGAAAATGCAGAAGGTGGTTATGCATGTGATATTGAAATATTGCAAGGGGCTATATGTGAATGTTTGTTAATTAAAGTAATTAACAAAATTCTGAATAAATTTAATAAAAGAGTTTTATTAAATGAGAGAGCATTAAATTTGGAGAAACTTAATGCATTTAAAGTGGAGACTTTAAAAGGGAATGTGAAGAGGCATTTCAATGTGGAGGAGTTACCACCACATGAATGGGGGAGGTGAGGGGTCACACCCCCATGCGCTGGCCATGGAGAGAGGGGGCACCCCCCTCCTCCTATAAAAGGCCACCCATTCCCTCCTTCATCCTCACGCCTCCTTGTGAAGGATCTCTCTCCCCCTCTAGAATTATTCCCCCATGGTCTCAGATTAGTGAGATACATGTTCCCGGTGGCATTTCGTCTGGAAGGAGTTGCTGCTTCCGCTGGATCGCTGGAGCGAGGAGGTGGAGGTTGTCCGGTGGCTTGAACGTGTGTGAAAAGCGGATGCGCTCTTGAGTTCTTGGCGCTCAGACTTCCTCACGATCTTGAGATCGGCAAGTGTACGACCACATCAACCACGAGTTCCTACTTGTTAACAAAGCTCGTTGTCTTCGAGGGTAAGTTCTCTATGGATGTATGTCCACCCGTTTGCTTTGTACCTAGTATATAGATCTTGGCGTGTAGTTCACACCGTAGGAAATTTTTTGTTTTCTATGCTGCGGACCCAACAGTGGTATCAGAGCCTAATCTATGCGTAGGTGCTTTGCACGGGTAGTACACATATGTTTATATGTGGGCGATGATGATCATGTTATTGCATCTTCTATGTACTTTGGATTCTGGTGGCATAGTGGGATGAAGCGGCCCGGACCAAGCTTACATGTCATCGTACATGAGACCGGTTCCACGATTGACATGCAACTTTTTTTGCATAAGTGGCTGGCGGGTGTCTGTCTCTCCTACTATTGTCAATATCTGATTTACAATGAGTTGCTAATAACTTGGTTATCCTCGTTGTGGTTCTATCTCCGAAAGCCCTAAGCCACGTAAAACTTGCAATTGATAAATTAGAGGTGTCTAGTTTAGATCGTTGCTGGGATAGTGTTTTGATATGGTATTGTTGTAAGTAGATGTATAATAGATACTCTTACAACTCACTTAACGTGTAAGTTCCATATACCTTGGCCTTACACACAAAGGAATGATAGAGATCATACCACGATGCAAATGATAGAGATCAAATGCATGGACCATATCACCTCACGTCACACATTAGATGTTAGCATCTTATATTGCTAGTTTGGCACGTTTGGTAGCATTATAAGATGATCCCTCATTTAGATATCAAGATAAAATGTGTTCTTCCTTAAGTATGCACAGTTTTGTGGATCGTGTTTTGAAGCATCACGTGATGATCGGGTGTTTTCAACTCTAGCTTTCATACAACGGGTGTAAGACAGTTTTACACACGCAAATACTAAGGTTCTTACTTGACGAGCCTAGCATGTACAGACATGGCCTCGGAACACGGACCGAAAGGTTAAGAATGAGTCATATAGTTGATATGTTGCCCATATAGATGCTCGCCTTTGAAGCTACACCGACTCACGTGATGATCGGACTTGGTGTAGTGGATTTGGTTCATGTAATCACCAAAAGGACACGAGGGATGTCGTTTTTGAGTGGGAGTTCATTAGTAATTGGATTAGTTGAACTCAATCTATCATAAACTTAGTCTAAATATACTTTACAAAATTCTCTTGTAGATGGCACCACCTGCTTTTAATTTCAATGTGTTCATGGAGAAAGAGAAACTTGCTGCGAATGGTAGCAACTTCACCAACTGGGCTATGAATTTGAGGATTCTCCTCATCACGCACAAAAGCAATATGTGCTAGATGCGCCGCTAGGCCCCCCACCAGCTCCTGATGCCCCTGACGAGGAAAAGAACGTCTATATAACTCGTCAGGAGGACCACAACTTAGTTCATTGCGGCATACTGTATGGGCTAGAGCCAGAACTTCGAAAGCGTTTCAAAAATGGCAATGCCTTTGATACCATGGGAGAATTGAAAATGATTTTCGATACCCATGCGGCCGTAGAGAGTTATAATGCTACAGAAAAGTTCTTTAGTTGCATGATGGAGGAAAACAGCTCCGTTAGTGAGCACGTACTCAAAATGTCTAGGTACGCCGATTAGCTTGTGTCCTTGGGAATAACGATTCCCATTGACTTAGGCATACATCATGTTCTCCAATCTCTACCACCTAGCTTCAAGAGCTTCGTGATGAACTATAATATGCAGGGCATGAAGAAGTCTCTTCCCGAGCTTCTGTCAATGCTTAAGACTGCAGAAGTGGAGATTAGGAAAAAACATCAAGTGTTGATGATCAATAGGACCACCGGTTTCAAGAAGGACAAGAAAGGCAAGCACAAGGGAAAGAAGGGTGGCAAGTCTGTTGCCACGCCTGAAAAGAAACCCCGAGCTAGCCCTAAGTCTGACATCGAAAGTGCTACTATTGCAAGGATAGCCATTGAAGAATCGCCCCAAGTATTTGGCGGACAAGAAGTCCGGCAAGGCAAACAAAGGTATATGTGATATACATGTTATTGATGTGTACTTGACTAGTACTCGCAGTAGCACCTGGGTCTTTGATACGGGATCGGTTGCTAATATATGTAACTCGGTTCAAGGGCTGCGGAACAAGCGACAACTAGCAAGGGATGAGGTCACGATGCGGGTCGGCAATGGATCAAGAGTTGATGTGATCGCCGTCAGAACGCTGCCTCTCCATATGCCATCGGGATTAGTTATAAACCTAAATAATTGTGTTTGGTGCCTGCACTGAGCATGAACATTGTATCCGGATCGTGTTTGATGCAAAGTGGTTATTCATTTAAGTCTGAAAACAATGGTTGTTCGATTTATATGAATAATATCTTTTATGGTCATGCACCTATGTTGAATGGTTTATTTCTGTTGGATCTCGATAGTAGTATTACGCATATTCATAATGTTGATGCTAAAAGGATTAAACTTGATAATGATATATCTACATATATGTGGCACTGTCGTCTAGGTCATATTGGCGTTAAACGCATGAAGAAACTCCATTCTGATGGACTTTTGGAATCACTTGATTTTGAATCATTTGATACATGTGAGCCATGCCTTATAGGCAAGATGACTAGAATGTCGTTTTCCAGTTCAATGGAACGGGCGACAGATCTATTGGAAATCATACATACTGATGTGTGTGGACCAATGAGTGTGTCGGGGCGAGGTGGATATCGTTATTTTGTTACTTTCACGGATGATTTGAGTAGATATGGGTATATCTATTCGATGAAACACAAGTCTGAAACTTTTGAAAAGGTCAAAGAATTTTAGAATGAAGTGGAAAATCATCATAACAGAAAGATCAAATTTCTGCGGTCCGGCCGTGGAGGAGAGTATCTTATTTACGAGTTTAGCACACATATGAAAGAGTGTGGAATAGTTTCACAACTCACGCCTGCCAGAACACCACAACGTAATGGTGTGTTAGAACATCGTAATCATACTTTATTGGATATGGTTCGATCTATGATGTCTCTGACTGACTTGCCACTGTCATTTTGGGGTCATGCACTGGAAACTGCTACATTCACTTTAAATAGGGCACCATCTAAATCTATTGAAAAGACACCGTATGAATTATGGTTTGGAAACAAACCTAAGCTGTCATTTCTTAAAGTTTGGGGATGCGATGTTTATGTGAAGAAACTTCAACCGGATTAACTCAAACCCAAAGCGGAAAAATGCATCTTCATAGGATACCCTAAGGAAACGATTGGGTATACCTTCTATCACAGATCCGAGGGCAAAGTCTTTGTTGCCAAGAATGGATCCTTTCTTGAGAAGGAGTTTCTCGCGAAAGGTGTGAGTAGTCGGAAGATAGAACTCGAAGAGGTTATTGAACCTTCTCTTCATGAAATGGCGAGTAGAGCAGCTCCAGAAGTTGTTTTGGAGTTGACTTCACCTAATGAAGAGAGAGCTAATGATATTGATCATGAAACTCCGAAAGAGGACACTACCGAACCTCGCAGGTCAAGCAGGACACGTGCAGCTCCTGAACTGTACGACAATCCTGTTATGAATTTCATGATTGATGAAATGGATGACCCTGCGACATATGAAGAAGCGATGATGAGCCCGGATTCCAACAAATGGCTAGAAGCCATGAAATCCGAGATGGAATCCATGTACGAGAACCAAGTTTGGAACTTGGTGGACTTACCTCACGATCGAAAGGCCGTTGAGAATAAATGGATTTTCAAAAGAAAAAATGATGCTGATGGTAATGTGACCATCTATAAGGCTCGACTTGTCGCAAAGGGGTTTCGACAAATTCAAGGAGTTGACTACGATGAGACATTCTCTCCCGTAGTGATGCTTAAGTCGGTTAGGATTATGTTAGCAATTGCTGCATATTTCGATTATGAAATATGGCAGATGGATGTCAAAACTGCATTCCTCAATGGTAATATTGAAGAAGAGTTGTATATGATACAACCTAAGGGTTTTGTCGATCCTAAGGATGCTAATAAGGTGTGCAAACTTCAGCGATCCATCTATGGACTGAAGCAAGCATCACGGAGTTGGAATCTCCGCTTTGATGAGGTGATCAAAGAGTTTGGATTTGTCCAAACTTATGGAGAGGCTTGTATTTACAAGAAAGTGAGTGGGAGCAATGTGGCATTTCTGATATTATATGTGGATGACATATTATTGATTGGAAATGATTTAGATCTTTTAAACAGTGTTAAAAGTTATCTAAACAACAAATTTTCGATGAAGGAGCTTGGTGAAGCTTCATATATATTAGGCATTAAAATCTATAGAGATAGATCAAGACACCTAATTGGGCTATCGCAGAGTACATACCTTGATAAGATATTAAAGAAGTTTAATATGGACGGAAGTAAGAAGGGGTTCTTACCTATGTTGCAAGGCAAGACATTGAGTTTGACTCAAAGTCCGGCTACGGCGGAAGAAAGAGAGATAATGGATAAGGATCCCCTATGCCTCAGCCATAGGCTCTATAATGTATGCCATGCTATGTACAAGACCAGATGTGGCACATGCTATTAGTTTGACTAGTAGGTACCAATCTAATCCAGGTTCGGAACACTGGATAGCGGTCAAGAATATCCTTAAGTACTTGAGAATAACTAAGGATATGTTTCTTGTATACGGCGGTGAAGAAGAGCTAGTCGCTAAGTGTTATGTTGATGCTAGCTTTGACACTGATCCGGATGACTCTAAGTCTCAATTCGGATACGTATTTCTCTTGAACGGAGCAGTAGTTAGTTGGAGGAGATCCAAACAACCTGTGGTGGCTGGATCAACAACGGAGGCGGAATATGTTGTTGCTTCAGAAGCGGCGCAGGAAGCAGTTTGGATGAAAGAGTTCATTACGGAACTGGGTGTGGTTCCCAGTGCGTTGGACCCGATGGTGATCTATTGTGACAACAATGGAGCCATAGCCAACGCCAAGGAAGCAAGGTCTCACAAGAATTCCAAGCATATTAAGCGCCGGTTTCACTCCATCCACGAACATGTCAAGGATGGAGATATAAAGATTTGTAAAGTGCACACGGACCTGAATGTAGCAGATCCGTTGACTAAAGTACTCCCTAGGGCAAAACATGATCAACACCAGAACTCCATGGGTGTTAGATTTATCACTATGTGAACTAGATTATTGTCTCTAGTGCAAGTGGGAGACTGAAGGAAATATGCCCTTAGAGGCAATAATAAAGTTGTTATTATGTATTCCTTGTATATGATAGATGTTTATTTTGCATGATATAATTGTATTGATAGGAAACATCAATACATGTATGTTTAATAAACAAAAAGGGTTCCTAGTCATGCCTCTCTTATAGACTAGCTTGTTGAATAACAAGATGATCAAGGTTTCCTGATCATGGACATTGGATGTTGTTAATAACAAGGTCACACCATTGGTGGAATGATGTGATGAACATTCATCCGAAGTATAGCATTATGATCAAGTCATTGTGTTTATATTGCTATAACATCATACGAAGTAATCTTTATCCTTAGACCATGAGATCATGTTAATTGCTAACACCAGAAGAGTATCTTGATAACATCAAATGTCACACCGTAACAGGGTGACTATAAAGATGGGTTCAGTGCTACGAAGGTGTTATGTTGAGGCTCATGGATCAAGAGTGGAATTTGTCAATCCATATGACGGATAGATATACTCTGGGCCCTCTTGGTGATAACACATTAGGATAGCTTGCATGCAAGTGATGTGATCACTAGAATGTTATATCACGGGAACAAGAAAAGAGTACATGTCGGTAACGAGATCAAACTAGGTATGGAGATACCGATGATCGAATCTCGGACATGTAATATATCGAGAGACAAAGGGATTTAGTTACAAGCATTAAAGGTTCTCATGATCACAGGAGTCATCGTTGAATGTGTAGGAGTCAGTACGGATCTCTAGGTCCCGCTGCTGATTATTGATCGGTGAAGGGTCTCGATCATGTCTGCATTATTCGCGAACCATAGGGTGGCACACTTAAGAGTTACCGGACACCATTTTGGAGCACATATGTTTCAGACGAAAGAATTGCAAAGCGCAGGAATTGTTTCAATAGAAATCGGAAATTGTTTCAGGTGAAATTGCAGAAGGTGGTTATGCATGTGATATTGAAATATTGCAAGGGGCTATATGTGAATGTTTGTTAATTAAAGTAATTAACAAAATTCTGAATAAATTTAATAAAAGAGTTTTATTAAATGAGAGAGCATTAAATTTGGAGAAACTTAATGCATTTAAAGTGGAGACTTTAAAAGGGAATGTGAAGAGACATTTTAATGTGGAGGAGTTACCACCACATGAATGGGGGAGGTGAGGGGTCACACCCCCATGCGCCGGCCATGGAGAGAGGGGGAACCCCCCCTCCTCCTATAAAAGGCCACCCATTCCCTCCTTCATCCTCACACCTCCTTGTGAAGGATCTCTCTCCCCCTCTAGAATTATTCCCCCATGGTCTCGGATTAGCTAGATACATGATCCCGGTGGCATTTTGTCTGGAAGGAGTTGCTGCTTCCACTAGATCGTTGGAGCGAGGAGGTGGAGGTTGTCCGGTGGCTTGAACGTGTGTGCGAGTGCGGATGCGCTGCTGAGTTGCGGCGCTCGGACTTCCTCACGATCTTGAGATCGGCAAGTGTACGAGTACATCAACCACAAGTTCCTACTCGTTAACAAAGCTCGTTGTCTTCGAGGGTATGTTCTCTATGCATGTATGTCCACCCGTTTGCTTTGTACCTAGTAGATAGATCTTGGCGTGTTGTTCACACCGTAGGAAAAATTTTGTTTTCTATGCTACGGACCCAAGAGAAGCCATTTCTCTGGTGAGCAGATGACCCAAGATGGGCGGTGCTGGGAGTTTTTGGGGGAAAGAAGAGGAGCTCTGTGCGCGCGGAGGATATTTGGAGGAGAGGAAAAGGCAAAGGAACATGTGAAGAAAGGAGGAGGAGAATCCTCACCCCTTATATCCACCTAACCACGCCAAGATTTGTGCAAATGCTACAGTACAACCGCCACGCATCGTGGAAGGAACTGGGAAGGACCCACGCGATAATTACGTCGCCTCGATCTCCACGCACGCATTAAAACGGCGCCTCGTTTCCGTTAACCGCGGACCCACCAACGGTCGTGCTGACAGGATGTCTGTCAGATGACGTGACTTGACCATGACTGGTGTTAGGTGGCGTTAGAGACCAAATTCCGGCTTAGTTTGAAATCAAGCTGGAAAATCCGAGTAACCTATTGATAGGTCCGACTTATTTTTAAGACCCGGATCATATTTTTTGTTTTGAAGTTTCAAGAACCCTTCAAGATTCTGCAAGCCGAAGATCAAGCTAGACGATGATAAATCCGACTTTGGATCTTGGAGACTTCCGGGGGCTGCTGTTGGGGATATACTTTCCGGGTAACCTCACAGTTCCTCACTAACCAGGGTGGCCCACTTCAGGTTAGAGCTCTGCTTCACGGGCGGCCCAGTCAGGGAGAAAATACGGAGTCGAATCCGGTTACGAGAAGGCTCAGAAGACTTACCGACTTAGGCCCATAGTGTTACTTGTAGTTCAAGATGTACTCTGTAACTGACTCTTAGTCGTAGCCGGATAGATCTCTCCTGTAAACCCTAGGCCGGATATTTATATAAGCCGTCCTAGGGAGAGCCTTTAGGGCACACCTCAATAGTCTACAATCTCAACTCGCACAGGCGAAACCCTTGTAACCCATATTCCGGCTTTGCAGACATCGATTGCTAGCAGGAGTAGGGTCCGTCCAAAGCCGGCGGATTCGAACCTGGGTAAACTTGTGTGCTCACCGTCCCGGAACACCGTACGTCTCACACCCCTCTCTTCCGCACGCCTCGTGGACCCGCTCATGGCGTACTTGTCATCAATCCGACGACAGAACTGAACCTTAAGACTTATTTATCTTGAGTACACTAATGTTGCTATTAAAGATTGTGTGAAGTTTTGTATGAAGGAAAATTTTCAGGTGTATGGAAGGAATGAGTAACGAGATGAAGGATGGACTAAAGCTCAAGTTTGGGGATGCCACGCGTGTCACCCTAAGAAATCTCTAAGAAGTACAAGCGTCAAAGCTTGGGGATGCCCAAGGCATCCCCTTCTTCATCAATAAAAATCCCAGGTTTCTTCCAAACGCTTCATTTTTATTGTTTCATGCACAGTTGTGTTGTTCTTGGAGCGTCTTTTTTTTGTTTTCGTTTTGGTTTTTCGTTTGCTTAGTTTGCTGAATAAATTGGTTGGACCCCCTCTTTCATACATTGGTTTGCAAATAGTTTGGTTTGGTTTGGAAAAGATTAGGAAAGTTCATGCTTATGTGGTAAAAAGAGCTCGTTTTTGACTGTGGCCTATGGTTTGTCATGCCATGATTGATATTGTTTTGGCTTTATACTTAGTATTCTTTGTTGTAGCATGACTTGTTATAAACAATTGAGATTGCTTAATGTGCCTTGGATGAATCATGCGTCGTTTTAGCATATTAAAGCATAGTATAGTGGTATTCTCCTTTGATGCTTTATTTGGGTTGACTTGGCGCATGCTCACACCATGTTATGACTATCTCAAGTCACCTAAGCCTTTATGATCCTTTAGTTTTCAACTTGTAGTATCACTTTATGCTTTGATCATTGATGTTTTGTCGCTCTGCATGATTATGGCCATTATTGCTCTCTTAGTTTGTCACTCCCAGTCTTTTGCTAGCCTCCACAACCAAGTATGAATTCCACTCATGCATCCAACTCCCTAAACCAAGTTATTCCAAAGAGTCCACCATACCTAACTACTAGCTTATGTTATTCCGAGTATATTCATGCTTTTGTTTACCTTCCAAATTAAACTTGCTATGAGAAAAGTAGTGATTAAAGCTCTCACGAACTTGATGGCACACTTTACTTTTCTTTCCCTTAATAAACTTGAAATTGTGTCGTCTATGTTGTATATGCTTGCATTTATTTGTTGGGAATTAGCAGAACCATGCTTTCATGGGGAACACTTTCAACATTGCACTTGGTACTTTGTACCTAGTTGATATCATGCTCTTTTGTATATGGATGTCGTCGGTGTGAAAGGAAAGGGGAGCTTGTAAGTCCATGGAATTATGTATATGTGTTAGAGAAATGCCTGGGCCGCTGGTCTAATCCATGCTAACATGGTGGAAACCTGCAGCATAACCATAATGAGCTGTCTATGAAGCATTCTTCTTATAAAAAAAGAGTCCTATATTGAGAAAAAAGAGAAAAGAGAAAAAACGAGATTATGAAAAGAGGAAAGAGAGAGAAAAGCACCATATTCCCATGGTAAATAAGAAGATTGCTGAGATGCTCGTTGTCTGCTTGCCTTGTCATTTTGATATGGGGATTCTTCAGTATCATCGGGCAAGGGTACCCGTTAATGTTCTCTATGATACACATGTACTTACGATGACAAGAACTTACCGGTGACTAAACTTGAGTAGCATGAGGAGCGACCCTCGTATTCAAGGGACATGAGATTTCTAACTTATACTTCGTCAAGCATGTACACCATAGTTTGTTCACTTTAACCTTAATCACTCAAGATGCTTATGATAGGGGCAATGAGAGGTGAAAGCTATAAGTACCAAATTTTTGGAAGCTCTTTATGAGACTTGAATCCCTACTTCCTTCTATGAAGGCCTTTCTTCCACTTATATATTGAGTCTCCACCTTCTACCTTTATGCACCTACTTTGAGAGCATAGTGGCCATTCTTAGTTCTATATGCATTGTCCCAAGACTTATTGATTGATGCATACCTTGATATTGCTTGTTTTAAACTATTTGTATCTAGTCACTCTTATGAACTTTGAAGGTGTCCTATGCATTTATATTTGCTACTCTGTGAGGGACAAGCTGAATACTATTATGCTATGTTTTCTTTATGTGAAACAAACAAACGTCTTGCAAAGCATTGTTATTCATGAATCTTTTGTTTGTGCCTTTTCATGTTACAACATAGTTTCTTTGTCTTATTGCTAGAACTTTATTTCATGTTATGATTGAAGTACTATGATCCCAGCTTTCAATGTTTTACAAATACTTTGATCAAGTTTATGATGGTGCATGTCACCCTAAAATTATTCTTTATTTTTATCACTCACCTACTCGAGGACGAACAGGAGTTAAGCTTGGGGATGTTGATACATTGCAAATGTATCTATAATTTTTGATGTTCCATGCTTGGTTTTATCTACTTTCTTATGTTTTGTCCATACTTTGGAGTACTTTTCATATGATTTCTTGGACTAACCTATTAACAAGAGCCACAGTGCCAGTTGCCTGTTTTCTGCTGTTTTTGGTTCCAGAAAGTCAGAAAATGAATATTCTCGAAATTGGACGGGACAAAAGCCAAAGTTGATATTTTATCGGAAGACTCACGGAGCCAGAATACGAGACGGAGGAGGGCCAGGGCCTGGCCACACCATATGGTGGCGCGGGTGACCCCTGGCCGCGCCACCAGGTGGTGTGGGCCCCTCGGCCGCCCACCGACCTTGCCTCTTCGCCTATAAGAAGCCTCCCGATGCGTAAACCCTAAATAATCAAGCCTCCAGCCACGAAAAGTTCCGCAGCATCGCCGCCACCGAAGGGGAGATTCGGGGGACAAAAAGTCTCTGTTCCGGCACCCTGCCGGGACGGGGAAGTGCCCCTGGAGCCATCTCCATCGATCTCCACCACCATCTCCATCGATGTTGCTGATTCAAATGATGAGGAGGGAGTAGTTCTCTCTCGAGGCTAAGGGTTCTATCGGTAGCTATGTGTTCATCTCTCTCTCTATGCATGATCTTATTGAGATCATGAGGTTGTAATCTATAGATCTACCTTGCTACTCAAGTGCTTTAATAGATCTCTGCTCTCCCCATGTGTGTGAAAGTGACAGCGTGCACACCATGGTGTCACTTAGGCTAGAGATTTCAAATACTTGTTATGAGTTATATTTGGAGTTGGATGTCTTTATGAAATTATGGTGTTTGTTTGAACCATCTAGTACTCAAGGTGACAGTGTGGGGTTATCTAGATGGGAAAGATGAACTTTGAGGTGTGCTGTTATAGCCCTACCAACGATTAGAATGTCCAACCGGAGAGTAGTTAAGAGTAGTATCATAAAGAAGAATATATTTATATGAGAGTGTTCACTAGTGAAAGTATGATTCCTAGGCCTTGTTTCTAAGCACTGAAACACCATTTGCTATTAGATATGTTACATGTTTGCTTGCTTCCATCTTTATTTCAGTTTGCCTTTAGTCTCTTCCATGCCATCAAGCTATTTTCTAGCACCGTTGTCTTTTATCCATACCACTTGTATTTCACTATCTCTTCACCGAACTATTGCACCTATACACCTGACAAGTGTATTGGGTGTGTTGGGGACACAAGAGACTTCTTGTATCTTGATTGCAGGGTTGCTTGAGAGGGGATACCTTTGACCACTTCCTCCCTGAGTTCGATAAACCTTGGGTGATCCACTTAAGGGAAACTTGCTGCTATTCTACAAACCTCTGAACTTGGAGGCCCAACAACTGTCTACAAGAATAGAAGTGCGTAGACATCACTCTACTTCAAGGCCAGTCTCCCATTGCCCTGCCAGGCGGATGATTTCCCCGAATGTGCCGAATCAGCCGCGGCAGAGACTGCGGCCGCGTCGGCGCCAGATTCAGCAAGCAGGGCCAAGAGAGCGATGTGGAGAAATCATGCGGCGGCATTACGGCATGCTCTAGGCAGTGGGAACAAGGTACATATCAAATTGTTCATGACAGCATGCCGCCGAGGGTACACACCCTTGAACAGGGCAGCGCCAAGGTCTAGGAACTCTCACGTCCATGCTTCGGCGTGGACTACCTTACCTCAGTGGGGGAGGCTAGGAGCACGCCGTCTGCGGCAAAGATGCTCCATCCTACGCACCGTCGGAGGCCGTACCGTGGCGGCGACCAAGCGTCTACACTCAGCATGCGGGATTGTTCGACAACCGGAGCCGGCGACGGGCATCAGCTTAGCCCCGGAATTCAGGTTCGAGTTCACATGGACCTACGATCCCGAGAAGGAGATGCTGAATTTCAGTTTCGAAGAAATCGTTGCGGCGGCGTGGATGGTCCAACTGAACCGGGACTGGCGCACGCAAATCGCTCGTGCATGAACGATGCAAATTTCTTGTAGTTTGGCGGCAAGGCAATAGATCAGTTTGGATTAAATGATCAAAGAACTTATGTCCTCTCAAGGCAATTGGCCATCCAACTTTTCTAGTGGAGATCTGTAGTTTCTTTAGTGTAGAATAGTTAAGTTCAGACTGAAGAATGGCTTTGTAGATGAAATGCTGACGAATTGTTCTATAAACTAGTAGGAAGTTTAGCCCACTTTTGTGTAGGTATAAGACCCTTTTGTATGGAAGTACTACTATTGTAAGCAAATACGATCAAGTATCTATTTCCTTCAATTACTAGTCGTGGTTCAATCCAGTTAACTGGCATCTTTTTATCCCAGACTACAGATTTTGCGTCTGTTGTCTATGCTATAAACCATTTTTTCCTTTGTCTTGTGTTGCCTGCAAAATGGTCCTGCAGTTCAACGTGTTACAAATGTAGCTACCTTGTACTTGAAGAGGAGATGGACTACATTTTCCTGGCATCCATAGAATTAACATTGCTCATTGCCAGATCACCCTCTTTTCATGAGGTTGTCCTTGGTTATTCACAGAAATTATAAAGCACGGCGTTCAACTACATCGATTCAAACTATAACACACACACACACACACTACATCAAATTCATTACCCACACATACTACATCGATTCAAACTATTACACACACATACTACTTCAAACTATTACACACACGTACTACATCGATTCAAACTATTACACATTTTTAGTCGATGTTAACTTCCTGCTACGCTCTCCATACTACAAATTCATTAGCCACACATACCATGGAAATTCACTAGAGCTCTGTCTTCACTCGAGGTAAATCAGAACCACCAGCTCCTCCAAGCCCGGTTCCCCCACCGAAACTGTGTGCGCCGTCGCGAAACGGTGGTGGTCCTGTGCCATCGATCCTTCCAGGCCAACACTGCAGGTGACGAGGACGCTTTCTAGCAGCCTCTTCGAGGCCCTGAATGCCATGTACCGATTCCAGAGCCTCCTCCAGGTGGATGATCACCGGGTGCTTCCAGCAAAGCTGTCACCCTGTCTTGCTTGGAATCTGCACCTCGTACATCTTAGGAACGGCGTCAGGATCTTTCAGCCATGCCTTTACCTTGATGACCCATCTGTCGCTCAGTGGCACGATTTCCACCAGCTCGCCGCCAAGGCTACTGATGACCTACTTGAGGGCCTCCATCTCCCAAGCATCCAACGGGAGGCCGTCAAAGCCGAGTTTGGAGAAGAAATGAAGCTGCCCCAAGCGATCGTCCCACCCACAGGTGCGATGCCAACGCATGAATCTCATTTTCTCCCCGCAGCACTCGAAAGAACGGGAAGAATGCAGAACGCGCTCGGTGTCTGAGCTGTGCTCGAACCGGACGAAAAAATCGAATTGCAGCACGCATACCTCAATGTTGACCTCATTTCGTCTGATCCCAAAACGAGACCTGAAAGCTGACAGCAACTCTGCCAGTGACACGGCGGGATGGACGCCTAACATGGTGGCCATGAGAGTGTGGTCGTCGAACTGCGGTGCCAGGGCTACCATGCCTGGGGTGCGCGGCAGCATGCAATTTCCCGAGGCCGGTCGCCGGCCTGGATCGCCCGACGGGACGTGCTCCACCGTGCGAGAAGGAGTAGCCAGAGGCGAGATATTAGTCCAGGGACACGAAGCTCCGATACGGAGGATGATGCAACAGTGACAGCTGCGAGCTTCGATTAGAGGCGTGGGAGGTTGACCGGACATGACGGGGATGCAAATTAGAGCAAGTGCGAGCTCCGATCTAAGACGAGAAGCCGGAGCTGAGCAAATGTTATGGGGAGGGGAGCAGGGGAGAAGAGCAGAGCAGAGCAAAGAAATAGATCTGGTCCACTCAGGGATCTGGTCCACGCAGGGGTAAGCTAGTCCACGACCACAAAAGATAACGGGGAATACTGACATGGCAGGCCAAGAAGTGTTGACCTAACGGCGGTATTTGACTTCAACCGTTTTTCGTCTGGTTCAAATGACCGTTTGGACGTTAGATTTGTATTCACCCCCATTTGGCCCTTCTGGACAATTGGCGATTCTACTATGGCCCCTCTGCGCGATTGATGACAACTCAGGTACCGCGATGCGCTCACCCACCAAGTTTGGTACCGCAAACGAACATTCCCCCTGTAGGGTATACCCATGTCAGTAGCCCCCGAGTGTCCAGTGGAATCGTAGATTCGACTGGAGACTTTATGAAGCCTTTCGAGTGCATGATTGAGTACATTTTCGAGTGTTTAAGTTGCATCATAGGGATTGTTGATATACGTGCCTGATTTAGCCGATGCATCGGTATCAGCTAACTGCCTTAGGGCAAAACAACGCAATCTACTCAAACTCGAGTCCTCGGACTCAAATTCAGAAAAGTGCTGGCGTAATTCAACTCAAGCCGTGGAGGTCTTATAGTAGTCGAATTACAGTGTATAAGCGTGAGCACTCGACGCGTCCGTCAAGGCATGTTCATCATACCTGCAGGCACGGATATGTTTCTAGTAGTGCGTAGCAGATGTGTTGCCAGGCCTTGTTCAGGTCTTATCTTCACGCTGTAAGCGTGGCATCCAAATTTTTGCCATCGCGGAGATGATTCGGGTGGCCCAGGAGACGTAGTCTCCTTGTAGGGAAAGTATGAGGCAGAGTCGCCATAGCATTCGGGTGTGGATGTTATCAACACACAGTATGACATAAAAATAATCATAGGGTGCGCGACCAGCGCTCCCTATGGGAGTAGCCCCCGAGTGCCTGGTTGAGTCGAAGACTCAGGCAGGGACTAAATACTTTTTGCGACTGCTGTCGTCTTTTGTTGCTTGTTTCAGTCGAATTTGCTTCCAGCGCTCCCTATGGGAGTAACCCATAATCCTCAATTGAATCCTAGATTTGAGTGGTGGGTATGTCCTGAATGCTCTTATACCTGCATAAAGATAAATCGTAGGGTGCACGACCAGCGCTCCCTATGAGAGTAGCCCCCGAGTGCTTGGTTGAGTCGAAGACTCGAGCAAGGACTAAAGTAGTCGAAATCTTCTGCTGCTGAAATGACGTCAGTGCTGACGAAGTGATGACCTTGGTTGCCCGAGTGAGCGGCTTTGACAGGACGTGATGAGTGGTGGGTCCCACTTTCTAACTTCGATTTGATCGGGTGTGCGTAATCTTCTGTTTTAACTATGTCTCCTCGATTTCCACGCGTAATGGGAATAGTGGGGGGATGGTTCGTGCTTCAGCTTTGCCACGTGTCGATGGCGATGAGTGCCACATGTGTAATAGGGTTTCCCCTGACCGTTGGATGATTTCTGCGAGGAGGTTAAGTAGTGGCACAGCTGCGGTAATTTCCCCATTTGTCTTTGTTGTTCTTGCCTCCATTGCCATTGCTGCTGCTTCTCTGCTTCCCTGCGCACTTCCTCGTTGTGGCGCTGGACCAGCTCCGCATCTTTCCGAGCTAGTTCCTCCGTTCTCACCGCCATCGGAAGATGGGCAAGAAGAAGAGAGGCGTCGCCGCTAGGTCTGCCGCCTCCAATAAGAAGGGCGGCTCCGCCACTGTGGGTACTAGCTCCGCCGGTGCTGGGAAGAAGAAGGGCGCAGGAACCCGCATCACCAAAGGCGCTTGGCATGCATCCATCATCAAGCCCGCCTAGCTTCATCTTCATCATCAAGCGTGGAGGATGACTCGCGAGTGCCCGGCGTGGAGGTAATTCCTTGCCCTCCTGCTGGTTTCCAGGTGATGTTACTTGCGTTCATCATCTGAGGTCTTTCTTTTCCCCTGCATCCTTTCTTCAGGGGCCTCCTTTGCTTCTACAGGCTCTAGCTGCATCAGTTGTCCCCAAATTCTATTCTCCACATCTCCTAATTCATTACCCTTTGCGAGTGCTGGCTCAGAGTCGAGCCACACTTTAGCCTCTTTAAGAGGATTTTTAAGTTGAAGCGCCAGTCATCATCTGGTTCTGTAGTCTACGACATAGGAGGCTGCGGAATCCATGTCGACTCTTCTGCCACTTATTTCGATATCAAACTCACGGCGTCCGTCCAAGGATGGAGAGACAAGTGGTTCTACATCCGCGACCAGAAGGCCGACAGAGAGCACTACGAACTCGCGCCCTTCGATCCCGTGACACCGTGCAAGAGGAGGCGTTCTTGGAAGAACATAGTGATGCCTGGCGAGTCCGAGCAGATGGACGTGCTGTACAAGCGCGTCTGCAACCTCGAGAGTCGCATAGGTAAAGAAGAGGGAGGCACTGCCCTTATTCGCGGATGGTTGTGCCGTCGTGTCCAGCCTCTGCAGGCCAGAGTCCACCCCATGTTCCGCTGGGCTGGTGCGAACGACACCACTCGGGTATCTGCCGATGGCATTTCTCCAGGTGAAGTAGATAAGAGGCTGCGATTGGTGACGAAGTATATCGCGAAGGAGCTTCTCCCAGGCGAACCAGTCGTGCCTCCTTTCGACGCCTCTAACCCTCCTCCTGGGGTAGAGTTGTACTACGAAGTAGCTTTCTTTGTCGATTCCATTAAGTTCTTGATGTATAATGAATTATCTTCTGCATGCAGGATTGGAAGGTGTCTCCCAATTTGCCCCCTCTTCCTGAAGGGGTTATTCCTCGCGAAGTGGATGAAGAGGACGAGTCGGAGTCGACCGTCCCAATTGAAGAGGAGGAGGGAGCCCCCGAGTCCAGCGACCCGGACACTCGCAAGCGCTCCCGCAGCAAGGACTCGGATGCTTCGTCGCTGTCGACCCCCGAAGGCCCTTCTGTTGGTGTAGAGGAGCCAATCCCCGTCGTTCCTTTGCGGTCTATGGCGCCTCCTGCCTAGAAGAAGTTACGACTGCCAAAGGAGTCGTCAGAGTCAGTGGAGCAAATCTTCGATTTTGAAAAATTTGACTGGTAAATTTTCGGCTTTGTCTTAGTTTCTTTTTTGAGTTGCATTCCCTGAAATTTCTGATGGATGCGTTCTATACTCAAGAGGCGTCGTCGTCTTCTGGTGACGTCCAATTTTTTAAGGAATCTGGAGTCGTAGACTTCAGGGCCAAAGAGTTGGCCAAGTGATCTTCTTCTCCTCCATTGGCGGCCCACTCCGGGCACAATTCTTCGAGTTCCCCACATGCTGGGGAACACCAGATTGTTACCCGGACGACTGTGCGGTAGTCATCTTTGGAGTCTCTGGAGGACCATGTAAGCATCTCTTTGATGTGTTGATAGTCGAATATATACTTAGTGATGTTGCTGAACTTTTGGTTTCTTCTAAATGCAGCTCATTGTGAAGGAGGCTGCTCGCCCGGCGGAGCAAGTCCTGGAGATGGGTCGACAGCATGCGCGACTGGACAATCGCCAACGCGTCGTTGAAGGTTAGTATTTCCTTTGTATTTGTCTTGGTGAAGTGTCTGGATGCGATTGATGATACATCCCCTCTTGCAGTTGAGCATAACGAACTTCTGCGCCATGCCGCTTCACTTGAGAAGGCGCTTGCCGCGGCGGCAAAGAGTCGCGATGAAGCAACTGCGACCTTGGAGGAATCACAAAAGCGTGAGGAGGACTTGCGGAAGCGTGAAGAAGACTTGCATTCCTCCAATGCCGAGAGGGAGAAGTTGCTCGAGGAGCAGCTTGTCTCGATTGCTAAGTCCCTCTCAGGTATTCTTTCAGCTGAATTGTCTTTGTTTCTTGCTTTGACGTCATGGTATCGTACCAACACCTTGCTTTATGTAGATGCTGGTGGCCTGAGCTTTGATGCCCAGGACCTTCGTCGCGATGATGCATTGGCTGGTGCCGTTGCTGCAGTCGAAGACCGCAACGCTTCTCTTGAAGGGACGCTGACGAAGGCCAAGAATGCGCTCAGTCGCATACGCAGGGATCTAACCCCCAAGGCTGAACTTCTCGACAACCTGGAGGACCTAGCAGAATCCCGTGTTGGGAGTATTCCCATGGACTTCAGGAACTCTCAGCGGTCCATCAGCGCCACCATGGCACTCGCCATGGGGCAAGCCCATGGCGTGGAGGTGGATCCCACTGCGATTTCCAAGGCGATGCCCGTGGGCGCGGATGGCCAACAAGTAATGTTTGCTCCCTTCGCTACTGGATGTGGTAAATATGGGCCGCAGCTCACCAGTACAGTCGCCAAGTACTCCGATGAGCTGCACCGAGCGAAGAATGTGGCGAAGGCTGCGGCATCAGGGGCCAGCACTGGAAAGTCTGTGGCGTCGGAGACCACCATGGATTCTACGAGGCCCCCAAAGTCCAAGTCAAAGTCGAAGAAGCAGGCTGCTCCTCAGTAGTTATCTTGTAATAGTTGTAGCTTTAACTTCTGTGCTGGAACAATGCTTTTATGGAAGTGTCCCAGTCGAGACTTTTGCTGAGATTGAATGCGTCTATGCCTTTTGTCAATGTATTCCAGGTCCCTTATTTTTTCTCTTGCTTGGTTTATGATAGGGTACGTCGAGTGGTCCCTCGAGTGATCCTCTTGATCCATCACCCACTGATGAGATCTTGGCGCAGCCACGCTCAAGGGTGGATGAGTTGTCCCTGCTTTCGCGACTGCACAATCGCGTTAAACAACTGGAACGTGAGTTTCCCATCCTTCGAGGTAACGCGGATGTATGGAAGTCGAGGGCGGAGAAATCTACCGCCCATGAGCAGTATCTGTTGGAGGAGGTGACGCAGTTGGGCTACCAATTCAAGTGTTATCTTTCTGCCCTCTTATCTTTTCTTTTAGTCAGTCGTGACAATGTTTTGTCTTCATACTTTGCCCTTTTTTCTTGGTGTAGTTGTCAGTGCTCGTCGTCCGCAGGATGAGAAAGACCGGATTGCCATTCGAATGAATGACCTGACCCATGAGCAGCTTCAGGCGAGTGGGTACTTTTGGGTGGACCATGATCGTGTGATCGCACTTGCGACCCTGTAGGATCGTGCTTCTCGAGTACTCCACTTTTTGAAGAAGGCGCAGTCGTGCCTTAGGCATATCTATCAAACAATATTTCCATTGGATGCCGCCCTTTTAAGCCTATTGACTCTTCTGGCAAAGTTCCAAGATCTAAATGCAGTTCGCGAGTGTGTGCGGCAGCAGTTAGTGGCCGGTGTCAAGGCTGCTTTGTCGCTGGTGCGACCGCATAGGCCAGATGTGGACGTTGCAGCTATTGCCGCTGGGCCGCCGACACCGCCGGAAGGTTCGACCTGGAACATGGTTCCTCATTACCAAGCAGTTGATCGCCCAGCTGAAGAAATCGTCGACTTCTTCGAAGAGCAAATGAACGTTCTTCTGTTGCAACAATAACTTTAGCTTGTATCCTGCGCATAATCATACAAGTGTTGTAAAGTTCATATGGATATGTTGGATGTAATTAATTTCTATTGATATGTAAAGATCTTGCTAGCTTATATGTTTTGCGAGTGTATTTGTACTCTGCAGTTCCTTTTCGTTAGCCTGACTTATTTTATCTCAGTACCTTGCCAACCTGTTAGGTGTGTTGCAACTAGGTTGGTGTTTTATCAAGGGTTCGATTGATGTTGTGTCAGCTACTCGGGATACTACGACTTGTTCGTAGAACGAGGATGTAAAGGGTGGCGCAGCCCCCGAGTGATAAGATTGCCAGAAAAATGAGGGAAACACAGAGTTTCGGGGCACTTAGCTTTATTTATTCGCAGAATAGTACGAGGTACAATGTGTGGCTAAGTAGCCTGGTTGTATAGCCTTGTTTGTAATTAAAAAATGACTAGGGGTAGAAACGACGCAGTTGTGCGACATTCCAAGGGTTGGAGTATGCGACTTCTGTCTTGAAATCTTTAAGGCGATAGGCGCCACCTGGGATTACTTCTATAATCACATAGGGTCCCTCCCAGGGAGACTCAAGCTTGAGATGCCCTTGTTGCTTGAGTCGCAGGACCAGGTCTCCTTCGGCAAAGGATCTTGGGCGTAGCCTTCTGCTGTGGTAGTTGCGGAGACTCTGCTGGTAGATCATTGATCTTTCCGCTGCGATTTTGTGTGCCTCGTGAAGAAGGTCGACGGAGTCTTTGAGTGCGAGGGTTGACTCCTGCTCGCTGTAGGCAACCACCCATGGGGCTTTGTAGCGTACTTCTGCGGGTAGTACCGCTTCAGCGCCGTGCACCATGAAGAATGGGGTGTATCCCGTGGCACTGTTTGGAGTTGTGCGCAAGCTCTACAGTATAGATTGCAGCTCATATGGCCAGCATCCCGTGGCATGTTAGAGTGGCCGGAGGAGTCATTTCTTGATTCCACCGCAAACGAGGCCTATGGCCTTTTTGACTTGACCGTTGGTCTGTGGGTGAGCTACCAAGGCGTAGCTTATGTTGATTCCCAAGTTTTCACAGAATTCCTAGAACTCCTTGGAGGTGAAGTTCGTCCCATTGTCCGTGATGATGCTATGTGGCACACTGAAGCGGTAGACAATGGACTCGAAGAACTTGACAGCGCTGGCTCCTGATTGGTTTGTTACCGGCATGGCCTCGATTCACTTGGTGAACTTGTCAACTGCGCATCCACACCCGTATTTTTAATCCCAGATGCCCGTTATGCCATACCTCGCAATCCCAGGATTACCATTTTTGCGAGACATAACGGATTGGATATCACCGTACATCATCCATTATAAACCATACATAAGGTCTTACACAAATAAGGATCTCATGATCCAGTCTTAAAACAACAAGCAGCGGAAATAAAAGATAAGCGTAGCGGTGGGGTCCATCTTTAGGGGCACAGGCAATGCTGACAAAGGCAGATAGTCCTAGTTACAATAGTCGTCCTGCTGGTCATCATCTTGGTAGTCTCCTTCAAAGTCTGGCTATGAGAATAGCCAGGGACAAAAGCCATGAGTACTCTTTAAGTACTCGCAAACTACCACTAACAAGTAGTATAGTTCCAAGGTAAAGTGCTAACTCTAAGTTTAACTATAAAGTTAAGTTTGAAACCTAAGCTGAGTTCAGAAGCAAAGAAAGATAAAATAAAGTTCTAGAATCACTTAAGTTGGGAAGCTAGTGTCATAGTCACAACCCTGTTGTGGTCAAGTCAAGATTCATCATTCTTTTCATAAGTTATTTTGAAACATCTGACAACGAAATAGTATGGCCATTCCAACTGTCCATAACTGCGGACGCGGCTATTCGAATAGTTTGACACTCTGCAGAGGTGGTACACTTTCACCACAAGATTCGATACATCTGTCAGGGATAACCCTGAATCATCATACTTAGTATGCAGATAATCAAACATAACCTTTCCTTTACACACCCTAGTATAAGCACCTCTCCTATGAGCATGGCCTCCCAACCATGACCATCTGTCATCTTGGGCACTACATAGGTGGACAACATTGAGAGGTAGCCTTAGCTCAAACCTCTCCCGCGAGGGAACTAATACTAATGCATATAAACTCCTAGCTAAGCCTTACCCAATTCAGGTATTGTGGTTGTACGGTAAATTTGGAATGGTATCGCATCCGAATCTAACCATCAGTTTTTATAAAAGGGCTACGGCTCATGCCTCAACATTTTCATCATCATAAACCATTTGTATTTCTCAACACATGTCAAAACATCTCAATAGGATGACTCATCATTCCAAGGTTTTCATAATTCATTTTCACCAAGTGTTCCCATCTAAAGTGACTCAAGTTTTTATCTACTCTAAACTACTAAGTTAAGAGTGTTCACTAAGGTGGGAAGGTGAGATCAATCTCATGCCATAAAATGACATCTAAATTTTATCTAAATAGGCCAAGTTTTATACTCTTTATGCTACCTTCAAAACAACTAAAGAACTTTGGGTAAAGTAACGGAAGTAAAGCTTGAAAATAAGACTTGGGGTAAATACTAGTCGAAGTGCTATGATCAAAGCATGTCTAAAGCATCTTTGCTTGGGTTATCTAGATTGCAAGGATTAGCTTGCATTGTTAATGGTGGCTTGCAAGTACAACTTGCAAAGGTTAACTTGGATGGTGCTAGCTTGCCTTGGTTGGTGCAGTGGTTGAAGTTGTCTTCCTCCTCTTGGTAGAAATCCTCCTCCTCGTAAGCTTGGTCGGTACTATTGTCTATAAATACATACGGAGTACACAATCACCAAACAATACTTAACTAGTCTAATTAGCACTCTAAGGCATACATTTGATGATCTATTATCATCACAAGCATCACAAGTTTTATTAACTAGTTTCATTCTTTTTATTTAAGAAAAGTAATTTCTACTCATTGAAAAATAACTAAGATTTAATATTCACCACTTAAAATATGGGATCATATGGACACATGTCATCACCACATATTCTATCATGTGGGAATGTACTTTAAGGGTTGGTTCATAATTACTTTGGTTTAAGTTCATTATTTAATGATTTACAGTGACTAGAAATGCCTATATAGCATTATTTTGGTACTAGTCCAAAGTCACTACAGGTAAACCTTAATATTATTACGTATTCAGATAGGTATGATTAAATGTGATTTTTGAGAGTTGGAAACAACTCAAAAGGTATCTTGGTTGATTTTATAAAAATGTTGCAAGGTGCAAAAGCTTCTGTTTTGTTATTTTTACTAGGAGAGATATCTAACTCTAATTGAATGAAATCCAACGGGATTGGGTAGATCTTTTCAGTAGCTTTCTAACAAAACTAGAATCACTCCATTTGGATTTGTAAATTTATCTAAATTGAATTTTAAACTAAGGGACAGAACTAGGTTTAACTAAAATAGAAAAATCCTAATTCAAACTAACTGGGTTGCACGGGAACGCTAACGGGTCGGCCCAGTGACACGACACGGCGCGAGGCTCAGCTGACAGGGGGGTCCACCGTCGGTGACTCATAACGCTGAAGCGATGCAGGCGATGTGGGTCGTTGGATTGGAAAGAGGATCAACGGCTGGGGATCATCGTCGACGACGGACCTGTCGCCAGCGAACTCTAACCCTAACGGCTCAGTGGGGGTGCTCAGGGGGCGTACCAGGGCTCCAGCGACAACGGCAAGGTGGACAAATGGACTGGTGGTCGACGGCGAGCTCAGGGACGGTCGAGGCAACTCCGGGGGTGGTCAGAATTAGCGGCGCCCTTCTCCTCTAGAGGCAGCCTGCTCCGATGCAATTCCGGCCAACGGCTGCTCGCCTTGCCCCGGCTAGATGTGGGGAACGGTCAGTGAGGTGAGGGGAGGTGAGTGGTGTGCCAAATGGGGCTGGGGGTGGTCTCTATTTATAGGACGATGACGCGACTGAGAGGGATGGGCGAGCGGCTCCAGCGAGGGCTGCACAGCGTTCTAGCGGCGTGGAGCAAGGTAGGGGCAGTCGCTAGTCTCCTGGCGGTGCTCTACGTGATCAATGCGGGACTAGGGGCGGTGGTATCTTGTCGGCGGTGGCCTTCTGGCGCAGAGATGGCGGTGTCCATGGCGAGCGGTGGTTGTGGTGTGTTGGGCGGTGAACGGGCATGTCTGGCATGCTCCCTGGGTCGTGGCGAAGCGGTGGACGCGAGCTGTGGTTGAGGGGCGGCGTCTACACACGTGTCAGGCGCGGCACTCTGGCGCGTGCTCGGCATGGCGCAGACAGGCAGTGCGCGGCGCTTTGGCGGTGGTCCATGGTCTGGCTCGGCTCGGGGAGGGGACAGAGAGTGGTGGTGAGGTGTGAGCTAGCTGCTCGACATGGTGAGAGGGGGCGAGGTGGTCTGCTGCGATGGTGGCATGGTCGGCCGGCCAGCATGTGCTCGGCATGGCATGGCATGGCCACTAGGGGATAGGGGAGGGGGTGATAATGGCATGGTTAGATCATTTGGAGTCAGAGGGAGTGTTTTGAGGAGAATTGGGTGCAAAACCCTGTTCAGAACAGTAAGCTAGATATTAGGTGTAATTCATGCATGCCATGTGTTAGATGAAATGGCCTCAAGAAACTTAGTTTGGAATTTTGAAAAGATTTTTGGTGGGTGTGCTAGGCATAAGCTTGAGACTCTGTGGGTGCTTGCGTTTTGAAATTTGAGCTCATTTGAGTGGTTTTTGAAATAGTGGGATCTTCCCATATGAAATAGATTCAATTTTCAAATGCCATTTAAATATAGTGTTTGAATGTTTTTGGCAGATCACAAAGTGGGCCTTGGTACAACATTATGTGTACTATCAAGGGGTGCAAAGATCCATAATTGTTTCTGTTAGGTTTTGAGTACTAGGAATAGCCAAAGTAGGCATGCTGATTAAAATGGCACAAATGACCATTTGCTTCTTTTATTCATTTTGATTTGTTTTTCTTTGGGATTTGTTTGGGGATGATCTAGATGATGTTTATTTTACCTAAGAATCATTTTACAAGCAATGGATCACTTAAACATGGCAATTCAAACAACTCATATTTTTAAATGCACACACATATGAATGCTTTGATAATTTCACTTGAAAAAGTTTTTGTTAACCCTAATTTTGATGATTTGGATCTTAATAACCTTGGATTAAAGTTTTGGGATGTTACACTGCGACCAAGAGGTATACGTAACCTCCTCGCGAGGATCTCGGGAGCTTACCGACCATGTCGAGTCCCCATTGCGCGAAAGGCCAAGCCAATGGTATTGGCCGGAGTTCCGCGCCCGGTGTGTGCGGTTTGTTCACGAATCGCTGGCAAGCGTTGTAGCGTTGTACGATGTCCTTGGCGTCGCGCATGGCCATGGGCTAGTAGAATCTAGCTCGTAGAGCTTTGGCAACGAGGGTGCTACTGCCAGCATGGTGCCCGCAGGTCCCTTCATGGATATCGAGGAGGACGGCCCTTCCGTCCCTGTTGGACACGCACCTATGGAGTACTCCTGTGATGTTGTACTTGTATAGTTCGCTGTTGATGATGGCAAATGCCTTGGATCGTCGCACAATGTGTCGCGCATCAGTCGGGTCGTCAGGCAGCCTCTTGTTGAGAAGATATGTGATGTAGGGTTGAGTCCAAGATGGCTCGATCATCATGACGCCCATTGGTCCTTCAAGTCCTGTTTCGAGATCCAGGTCATCGAGTGCCATTGGCTCATTAGGTGGTGTAGCCCCCGAGTCCGTTGACGTGCTTTCTTTCTTCTCTATAGCCTTTGGCTTGATGGAGCATTCACAGATACGCTCGAGAAATACCCCAGGTGGTATGGTGGCGCAGGTGGAGACAATGTTGGCGAGTGTGTCCGCCTCTTCGTTGCTTTCGCGGCCTACGTGCCGCAGCTCACAGCCGTCGAAGTCCCCTTCGAGTGTGTCATAGAGGTCGCGATAGGAGATCATGTTCTCGCTCAGTGCGTCGCACTCGTGCATTGTTTGGTTCACCACCAGTTTGGAGTCACCATAGATGATGAGCCTCTTGGCACCGCAGGCTTTCTCCATCTGCATCCCATGGAGTAGGGCCTCTTACTCAGCTTCATTGTTGGAGGCCGTGAACTGCATTCGCAGAATGTATTTCAGCTTGTCTCCCTAGGGCGATGTCAGTATGACACTTGCACCGGCCTCGTCCTTTCGTTTGGACCCATCGAAGTGCATTGTCCACAGATAAGACATATCTGGTTTTTCGGGGAGCTGGTTCTCCATCCAGTGCACAAGGAAATTAGGGAGGACTTGCGATTTGATCGCTTCGCGCTTTTCATATGTAATGTCTCGTGGAGACAGCTCGATTCCCCAAAGCGTGACTCGTCCGGTGGCATCAGGGTTGTTGAGGATATGGCCGAGCGGGGCGTCGTTGACCACCACGATTGGGTGCTCCTGGAAGTAGTGGCGCAGTCGCCTGGCTGTCATGAAGATGTCGTACGCCAGTTTTTGGTAGTGCGGGTACCGTTGTTTTGTTGGCGTGAGCACCCTCGCTAAGGTAGTAGACTGGGCGTTGGACCCCGTGGACCTTGTTTTCTTTGGCTCGTTCTACCACGAGCACCATGCTGACCACCTGGTTGGTGGCGGAGATGTAGAGCAGCAGTGGCTCCTTTTCGCGAGGCGTCACCAGTACTGGCGAAGTGGATAGTAGGCGTTTAAGGTCTTCGAATGCTTCTTGCGCCTCATCTGTCCACTCGAACTTGTCAGTTCTGCAGAGAAGTTGGTAGAAGGGCAGTGCCTTTTCACCCATTCGACTGATGAATCGACTGAGCACCATGATTCGCCCAGCTAACTGATGGACGCCTCTTACGTTCTTCGGCTTCTCCATGGCTAGTATGGCCTTTATTTTCTTCGGGTTCACCTGATCCCTCTCGCGGAGATGAGATACCCGAGTAGTTGCCCAGATGGTATGCCGAAGGCGCATTTGTCCGGATTGAGCTTGATCCGATAGCAGTCGAGGTTGGCGAAGGTCTTGCATCGATCGTCGATTAGCGAGGCTTCCTCTTTTGTTTTGATGACGATGTCATCAACGTAGACTTGGATGTTGCGACCAAGTTGATTCTTGAGACAGGCCTGCATGCATCGTTGATAGGTGGCTCTTGCGTTTTTAGCCCGAATGGCATCGTGTTGTAGCAGAACACGCCAAAGGGCGTCGTAAACGCCATTTTTTCTTGGTCTTCCTCCTTCATTCGAATCTGATTATAGCCTGAGTAGGCGTCGAGGAAGCAGAGACGCTCACATCACGCGGTGGAGTCGATGATTTGGTCGATTCGTGGTAGCGGGAAGTGATCCTTTGGGCAGTACTTATTCAGGGAGGTGAAGTCCACGCACATCCGCAGGATGTCCGTGTCTTTTTTGGGCACAAGCACTGTGTTGGCGAGCCAGGTGCTTTCCTTGATCTCGCGTATGAAGTTTGCATCGAGGAGTTTGTTGATCTCCATTCCGACCGCTTTTGCTCTTGGTTCAGACAGTCGCCGTATTGTCTGCTTGACTGGCCTTGCGTCTGGATTTACATTGAGTGCGTGCTCGGCGAATTCCCTGGGAACCCCTGGCATGTCCACTGGACACCAGGTGAAGATTTCCCAGTGCTCATGGAGGAATTCGACGAGCGCGAGTTCCTATGCGGAACTCAAGTTGTTGGCGATGAGGGCTGTCTTGGTCGGGTCTGTTTGGTGGACCTAGACTTTATTCGTGTGCACCGACGAGTCGAAGGACAGGTCGGGTGAAGTTGGCCTGCTCAGGGTAGGCGGACTGTTGTCTGTTGACTCCTTTAGTCTTGCGAGTTCCTCCTGCATGCCAAAGGACTAGGAGATTCTGTTGAATTCCCTGTCGCAGCTGTCGGACCTTTCGAAGTTGCCGTTGATTGTGATTACGCCGTTTGGACCCGGCATCTTCATCTGCAGGTAGGCGTAGTGTGGCACTGCCATGAACCTTGCGAACACGACACGTCCAAGGATGCAGTGATATTGTGAAGGTCAGTCGATGACCTCGAAGTCGATGCGCTCTCGTCGAAAGTTCTGCAGCGTGCTGAAGATGACGTCGAGGTTGATTTTGCCCAGGGGGTATACGCCTTTCCCTGGGATGATGTCGTGGAACATCGTGTCTGAAAGCTCCAGACACGTCAGAGAGATCCTCATCGCACGCAAGTTACTCGCAAACATGAGGTTAATGCCGCTACTGCCATCCATGAAGATGTGACTCATATCGAAACCCCCAATCTATGCCTCGAGTACGAGGGGACAGTGGCCTAGTCGAGGAACTTGGCGTGGGTGGTCACGTCTATTGAAGGTGATGCAGGATTCACTTCCACTAAGGTACTCAGTGGTGGAAGGTGGAGAGTTGATCGCCAAGTTGACTTGGCGAGTGATGGCCTTCTGCACTCGATTTGAGGGACGCCCTGATGGCTCAATGCACGGCGCCCAGAAAAATGTTGATGGGTCGTGTTTGATGTAGAGCTCGTTGGGAACCCCAAGAGGAAGGTATGATGAGCATAGTAGCAAGTTTCCCTCGGTTATGAAACCAAGGATTAATCGAACCAGTAGGAGCAAGGAAACACCCCAAAGGTGTTACTAGCTGAGCTTTGGCAGGGCACACTACCGGTGCTAGTAGCAACATGGAGACCTGCACAACACAACCACAGAACTTTGTCCCCAACTTGCGATGACGTTGTCAATCTCACCGTGTTTTGCGGAAAACAAAGGATTAAACGTATCGAATGGAAAGAAGTAAAAGTTTGCAGAAAGTAAACACAAAGCAGAAACAGTTTATAGATTGTATGTAAAAGACAAGGACCGGGATCCATAGTTCACTAGAGGTGGCTCTCCTTAGATAGATAACATGCTGGGTGAACAAATTACAGCGGGGCAATTGACAAACACCGAGAAAGCAATACATGCATATACTAATCATCTTGACTCCTTTGAGACTTGATTGGGCATTACAACATAATACATAGAACGCCATCCAACTGCATCTATGACTAATAATCCACCTTCAGGTTATCATACGAACCCCCTCCAGTATTAAGTTGCAAGCAACAGATTATTGCTTTACGAACTGCGTGTAAAGTAAACAATATGATTGTTCTATGAACAAAGGATTGTTGTTTTCTCCCTAGTAGCAACAGCACATCTAGTACCTTAGAGATTTCTGTCACTTCCCCAGATTACCAGAGGCATGAACCCACTATCGAGCATAAATACTAACTCTTGGAGTTTCTAGCATCTACTTGGCCAAGATAGCTACTAACAACGGAAAGCATGCAAGGTCTCAAATAACAAAGACATGATAGAATCAATAATCAATCTGAAATAGCATCTCAATATCCATCGGATCCCCGCAAACACAACATGTATGGATTACAAAAAGATGATCTTGACCATGAACGGAGCTCACAAGATCTAAACATGAAAGCACAAAGGAGGAGAAACCAGCCATCTAGCTACTACATGGATCCGTAGTCCAAGGATGAACTACTCATGCATCACACCGGAGGCTTGCATGGTGATGAAGAAGGCCTCCAGGGTGAATTCCCCTCTTCGGCGGGGTGCTAGGAAGAGCTTCAGATCCCTCCCGATTTAGGGATGGAGATGACAGCGGCTATAGACTCTTTCGTGGATTTTTGAACGGGCACTTAGGGTTTTCGTCCCGAGGGCAATATATAGGCGGAAGGAGAGGCCGAGGGGGTGCCGGGAGCCACCACACCACCCCCTGGCGTGGGTCAGGCCTGGCCACGCGGCCAGGTGGGGTGGCTGGCCCCTGGCCCCTCTCCGTCTCGTATTCTGGCACTTGATCCCTTCCAGAAAAATAGGCACTTTGGCTTTTGTCTCGTCCAATTCCGAGAATATTCATTTTCTGACTTTCCTGGAACCAAAAACAGCAGAAAACAGGCAGCTGGCACTGTGGCTCTTGTTAATAGGTTAGTCCAAGAAATCCTATGAAAAGTACTCCAAAGTTGGAACAAAACACAAGAAAGTGGATAAAACCAAGCATGGAACATCAAAAATTATAGATACATTTGCAATGTATGACACCCCTTTTGGATCATCCCCATGTTGCCCCGGGTCGTGGGTATGCTTCGCTGCCGTGATGTTGGACCGTCACGGCCGCGGGTGGTGGTAGTCCGGGCGGTGGTGGAGGAGCTCCATGTGCCACAACACCGGGGGCGGCTCCGTAGCCCCTGCTGACCGCCTCGTGGTTCATCCGAGCCAGACCCTCGTGGAGTTTGAGAAACTCGCGGCAATCATTGAGAAGGTGGCTGAATTTTTTCTTGTCGTCATGTTTGTCGATGTAGAAGTGTATGTTACACGGCCCGGACAGTTTGTCCTCGATGGTTGTTGCGGGTGCCTCTTCGCGAGTGCGGTGCTGCCACACCTGCGTGGTTTTCCCGGAGTCGCGGTATCCGCCACTGCAATAGCCGCTGCTGTGGTTGTCGTCACGTTTGTCGGTGTAGCCGGCTGCGACCATGTTGACATCGTCGCGGTCATCGTAGATACGCATTCGCTGCTTGCCTCGATGGTCGTGTCTGCGCCCGAGGCCGTCATCATCATCAGAGTAGGTGCGGTTTTTCACCGAATCCTCTCCATCGGCCCACCGATTCGCAATTTCCACCAGGTGGTCGATTGTTTTGGGCTTCGAGCGGCCCAGCTCCTCCCTGAGCTCTGTGCGGTGAACACCACCATTGAACAAGTCGATTGCATGGTCTTCCGAGATGTTTTCCGTAGAATTCTTGATGATGGACCACCTCTAGATGTACGAGCGTAGCGATTCGCCCGACCTTTGCTGACAGCCCCTCAGCTCTTCGATTGATGCGGGCCTTTTATAAGTGCCCTTGAAGTTGCACACAAAGCTGTAAATCAGCTCTTCCCAGCTGCGAATGGATCCGCGCGGGAGATTGTTGAGCCATGCGCAGGCGGCGCCCTGCAGTTGTAGCTGTAGGCATTGCATGGCCGTGCTTCGACTCCCTCCGTGTAGCCTGACGGAGGAGATGTGGTCCTCCAACAAGATTTTCGGGTCCTGTAGACCGTCGAATTTTGGGTTCTCTGACGGTAACTTGAATCCTTTAGGCATTCGCTCCTGCCTGATGGCCCTGCTAAAGCATCTGGCGCCGCAGAGTTCAGTCTCGTCCTCTTCTGAGTCAGTCGAACGAGCGCGTCTTGCCCTTGATTTGTCGATTTTGCACTACGTGAGGTCGTTGCATGCATCATAGTCGCGATCGTGCCGCTGTGAGCGGCGACGCCGAGACAGATCGTAACTATCATCGCTGGACGAGGGCAAGGAATAGCGTTTTTCCAGAGCCTTGCCTTTCTTTGGCTCCAGCGTTGGCTCCTTGTCGAGGGCGGCCTCGATTAGGCCCAGGCCACGATCGTAGATCGGTGCATGGCAGCTCGCGGATCTCTAGCTAGCGGCTGGTTGTTGAGGAGGTACATGGTGGCCGCCGTCACCGCGGCTTGTGGTGTCTTTGGGACCACGTTGCCCCGCGTGTCGACTGTCATAGAGCTGAAGTCCAGGACTTTTGCTGATTCTATGCGTTCTTGCTTGGTGAGATAAGCCATCTGAGATTGCCTCTTGTTGGCCACGTACTCGTTACCTTTGGAGGAGGATCCTCTATGGGAGGAGAGCCCAGCTCGTCGAAGACTCGACTCATTCGCCGCCGTTTTACGCGCCTCGAGTTGCACGATTGTATGTAGCTGGCGTCTATATTCCTCCTTTAGTAGGCAATGGTAGCCCATTAGCATGTCTTGCAGCGTGTCGGGGGGCAGAGGATTGCATCGTGTCGTTGAGCCTGATTCCAACACGCTCTCCAGTGTTTTCATTCACCATGATCGGCGGTTCTCCGACCGCTCCATTGTTGACGGGCGCGCCGTTGCCACCGTTGGTGGGGCCGCCCTTAGGTATGCTGCCATTGGGTGGACCGCCGTTGGGTATGCCACCGTCTGGTGGCCCGGTGCCAGATCCGTTACCAGTGTTGTCGCAATTGGCGGCGGTGTCGCCTGCGTTGATGAGCGTGCACATGAAGTGGTTAGGGAAGCTGTTGCTCCCGCAACTTTCAGATCCAGAGCCGTAGGCTCCATCTTTAGAGGCTAGGTCACCCAGATCGGATCTGCGACTGATGTCGCTATTCGTGCTCTCAGCTGTTTTCGAGGTGTTGAGCTCGCTGAGGGTGCCGATTGGTGGCGGAAACCACGATGCTAGAGAAATCATGGGTGTTGTTGGCTGGTCAGGCATGCGAAGCGTGCCCATCTGACCAACCTGGAAGCGAAGCTCCCAATCGCCAGACTGATTCCATCGCCCACGGACTCGAAAGCCGGGCGAGTGGTCGGCGTGTGGGCGGTGAAGTCGAACGCGCCGAAGAGCTGGCAAATCTCCATCATTGCGGAGTTGTAGATCACGGTTGATGGGGCCAAAGAAGCCGCGACATTAGCACTCCCAATTCCCACAAACAGCGCCAATTGACGAGGGTTTAACTCATCAATGCCCATTGTTATGGGATTGGGTTTTGGAGAAGGAGGGAGCACTGGAGGCATCAGTCGGCTAGAAAACAAGCACACAGGGATGCAAGTTTTACCCAGGTTTAGGCCTTGTAGAGGTCCCTACTCCTGCTTGTATGCTCTTGGAATTAACGAAGGAATCGAAGATTACAGGGGCGCGTAGATGCAATCTGGCGAGAGTTGTGGAAACTAGGGTTGCGTGTGTCCTCCTTGCCACCCCCTCCTAGCCTTTATATAGATAGGCTGGGTCTTGGGTAGCAGGTCGAGTCAGTTACAAATTAGGGTTTTCCCTTTAAACTTTCTATCTTAAGCTTCTTCTTGTCTCGCAAGCAATCGAGTGTCTGTGGGCCACTCGAAGTCTCCATTTGGGCCTTGGCAACACCGTGAGCTTCCGCCATATCTGGACCGCATATACCGAACTCGAGTACCTATAGGGTATACCCATGTCAGTCTCATTCTTTCTCTGCTTGCACATGGAAAGATGCTGAGAACGATTTGGCCTCTTGTACATGCTAGTGAAGTTTATGACAAATGTTTCTTCAGAATCAAGCCAACAGTTGATGCTCTTATCCGGCAAGTTATTCAACTAGATTCATGATGGAACTTCTAACATTTTCAGTACATACCGCACTGCCAACGATGATTTCCATTTTCCACATGCACAACAATGACATAGTCCGTCAACTAATCCTCCGGCTGTTGGGTCCGCAGCATAGAAAACAAAAAATTTCCTACGATATGAACTACACGCCAAGATCTATCTACTAGGTACAAAGCAACGGGTGGACATACATCCATGGAGAACTTACCCTCGAAGACAACAAGCTTTGTTAACGAGTAGGAACTCGTGGTTGCTATAGTCGTACACTTGCCGATCTCAAGATCGTGATGATGTCCAGCAGGTCCGGCTCCAGCACGTCCATCAGATCCAGCTCCAGCACCACCAAGTCCAGCACCGCAAAGCAGCGGTGCATCCGTGATCACACACATATTCAGTACCCCGACAACCTCCGTCCCTCGCTCCAGCAAAGCAGCGGAAGTAGCAACTCCTTTCCAGATAAAGCCACCGGGAACATGTATCTCGCTAATACGAGACCATGGGGAAATAATACTAGAGGAGGAGAGAGATCCTTCACAAGGAGGTGTGTGTGAGAAGTGAGGAGGGGGTGGCATTTTATAGGAGGAGGGGGGTGCCCCTCCTTCATGGCCGGCGCATGGAGGAGGTGACCCATGTGGTGGTAACTCCCTCCACATAAATTTGCCCCTTCACATTCTCTTTTAAAGTCTCCACTTTAAATGCATTAAATTTCTCCAAATTTAATGCTCTCTCATTTAATAAAACTCTTTTATTATTTTTATTCAGAATTTTGTTAATTACTTTAATTAACAAACATTCACATAAAACCCCCTGCAACATTTCAATATTACATGCATAACCAATTTCAGCAATTTCACCCAAAATTGATTGTCTATTGAAATAATTCCAGCGCTTTCTTAAATCTTTATCTGAAACATATTTGCCCCAAATGGTGTCGGTATCCCTTAAGTGTGTCACCCTATGGTTCGCAAATAATGCAGACATGATCGAGACCCCTCTCCGATCAATAATCAGCAGCGGGACCTGGAGATCCATACTGACTCCTACACATTCAACGATGACTTCTGTGATCGTGAGAACCTTTAACGCTAGTAACTAAATCCCTTTGTCCCGCGATATATTACATGTCCGAGATTCGATCATCGGTATCTCCATACCTAGTTTGATCTCGTTACCGACATGCACTCTTTTCTCGTTCCCATGATATAACATTCTAGTGATCACATCACTTGCTTGCAAGCTATTTCAATGTGATATCACCGAGAGGGCCCAGAGTATATCTATCCATCATCTGGATGGACAAATCCCACTCTTGATCCATGAGCCTCAACATAACACCTTCGTAGCACTGAACCCACCTTTATAGTCACCCTGTTACGGTGTGATGTTTGATGTTATCAAGATACTCTTCCGGTGTTAGCAATTAACATGATCTCATGGTCTAAGGATAAAGATTACTTCGTATGATATTATAGAAATATAAACATAATGACTTTGATCGTAATGCTATACTTCGGATGAATGTTCATCACATCATTCCACCAATGGTGTGACCTTGTTATTAACAACATCCAATGTCCATGATCAGGAAACCTTGATCATCTTGTTAAACAACAAGCTAGTCTATAAGAGAGGCATAACTAGGAGCCCTTTTTGTTTATTAAACACACATGTATTGATGTTTCCGATCAATACAATTCTAGCATGTAAAATAAACATTTATCATAAACATGGAATAAGATAATAACCACTTTATTATTGCCTCTTGGGCATATTCCCTTCAGTCTCCCACTTGCACTAGAGTCAATAATCTAGTTTGAAAAACTTTGCGTATTGAACACCTATGGCTTTCTGGTGTTGCATATACGCTATTGCTAGTGGTTAACATAATCTATGGATCTGACAGTTTCAGGTCCGTGTGTATTTGCATGTCTTTGCGTCTCTACGCATCACTCATTCTCAAATGAGATGGCATTGTATAGATTTGGTCCTTTGGTGAGACCTTTAGTTCGTTCGGCTCAAAATATGTTGATATTATTGTCACACAATATATCTTCATAGTATTAGCCTACTTTGAACCACACCTAGTTTGATAACAAACTACTTAACACAAATGCCCTCCTTTGCTGCTACTATAGCAGTCATATACTTAGCCTTTTGTTGTAGTATCCGTCACAATGTCTCAACTTTGGAACTCATCCAAATCCATCATGGAACATCCTTTCCATTACATTGTGCCACCCATGGTCTAAATTGAGATAAATTTAATTTGTACCTTGTGACAAAACTAGTATCAATGTAACACTTTACAATGAACTACCTTCAACTATTTGTCACTTATACATTATATATTCTTAGTTCTTCCAAAGCTCATAAGAATATCTTCACTATTGGCCAATGATCATCTTATGAATCATTCTGGTATATGCTCATAACATTTAGATCATAGGACATTCTGGATATATACATATCATGGTATAATCGATCAAAATCTTCATGTGATTTTACTCACCAAGTGTTGAAACACTTGAATTTTGATACAATCCTTTCCATGCAGCAAGAACCTTTCTTGTTGTTTCCATATTGAACCCTTTCAATATATCATATATGTATGTCTGGCACAACCATATTAGCGCCTTAATCTATCCATATAGATATTGATGCCTAATATTCCGGGTTTGCCCAAGTCTTTCATCGAAATCTTATTTTAATGAAATTCTTAACTTGTGTCAATACAAGATACATCATTTCCAATCAACAATATGTCCTCTACATAATGTATTAGAAATATGTCTCAGCGCTCCCACTTAATTTCTTGCAAACGCAAGCATCTTCATCATCTCCGATGAATTTAAACTCTTTTAACCGTTTCATCATGGTGAAGATTCCAACTCCGCTATGCTTACTTCAACTATTGAAGTTTACATGCCCTTTCAGCACCCTTTGAATTAACAAAACCCTTTGGACCATGTCATGTACATGTCCTAGGTTACCGTTCTATTAGAAGAACCTTGTTTTGTTTATTCAACTACCATATACCAAATTATATGTAGTGGTTGCTACATTAATCCGCCAAGACTATATATCGCTATGAAAGATCAAATCTTGTCATAGTCAACTCCTTGAACATTGTCGTAAACTTGTTTCCGACATGTCGACTATTTCATAGATGTTAAACATCCATGTCTTATTTCTTTATAGATCCAAACACGACCGATAGGCTTCACGCCTTTCCGGAGGGTCTTCCAAGTTCAGAAACTTGTTTTCTCGTGTATGGATACTATCACGGATTCTATGACTTCTAGTCATTTTATGGAGTCAAGGCCCATCATCGCTTCTTTGCATGTAGTCGGTTCATCATTGTCAAAACAATAATGACTTGCTTATCAAATCTTACTATTTGATTCTTACCGACCCACACGGTTCTATAGGAACTCTAATCTCCGATATCACACCTTTTGTAATCACGAGAGCCATGAGCATTGTGGCCGCCACCGGGACACTTTCCGGCGCTGCGCTACTTAGCACATATAGCTAAGGTTCAACAACCTTATCAAAGTTCTATTGTCCTCCCAATTAACTTTTCACGAAAAATTCCTTCTCAAGAAACTTGACGTTCCAAGTAACAAACTCTTTTGTCCTCGGTGTTATGGAGAAATTCCCAACAAATTCTTTGGGATAACCTACAAAGACGTGCTTATCCGACTTTGGTTGTAAACATTTTACTTATGCATAGCATACCAAAATTTAAGAAAAGACAATTCGGGTTTTATCCCAAACCATAACTCATATGGTGTCATTTCAATGGATCACGATGGTGCTCTTTTCAGTGTAAAAGCGGTAGTCTCTAAAGCTTCAATCATTAAAACATAATGGCAGTTTTATAAATGACACCCTTGATCTTACCATGTCAAACATGGTTTGATTTTATCTCTCGAATATGCCATACTCCTATGGTTTATCGGGAAACACAAATCATGGAACAATTCCTCAAGTCTTAGGTGTTTTTGCTAAACATGTAACTCAAATATCTTCCTTTATGATCGAATCATAAACCTCTTTATTTTCTTGTTACAATGATTTTTCACTTCATCTTGAAAGTCTTTGAACAATTTTCAAATGTTTCATACTTCTTCCTTATTAAGTAAATATACAGATATATTCACTCAAATTTTCGGAGAAAGCATATGAAGCAAAAAGATCCATCGCATATGACTACACATAATGGACTATGCACATCAGCATGCACAATTTCCGATAAGCTAGTCATTCGTTCCTCTCTGGCCTATGGACGGAGTTTCAATTATCTCGAGGAAAGTCTCACATGCGTCAATTGATCAAAATCAAAGACTCTAAAAATCCATCAACATGGAGTTTCTTCATGTTTTCTTTCAAATATAATTTAAACAGCGATGTCACTTCATAAGTGATCTTTCAATCATTTGTCTTGCGACATTTTAGCAATAGTGTTTATGGATGTGATTTCTCCAACTAGACTTGTAAAAGTTCATCCATCCTTTATGGAATACGGTAATTATTTGAACAGCCATTGTTCTCATGATACCGGAACAAAATAACAATTATTTAAACAATTCTTGAAGGCTTGGTTTGATGACAACAAAAAACACAATAACACTTTATTTGTTTTCGATGAACATCATCACTCATTCTCTTGCTGGTTACTTAGGCCATTGTAGTTCATGAATTGCGTTGTCCTGTATGACACTTCATACCAACCAATTCGGTATCCAATACCTAAGAACCACTTTTTTTTAACAAGCAAGGAATACAACCATAACATGTATATCTTCTATATACCCAAGTTGGACATCTCCAACCTTATATTTTCTGCCAAATATTTTATAGATTCACTTTCAGCAATTCCTTTTTCTTTTAAAAGAATCTATCAACATCAATAGTGGTGTCATTCACATGACACATAGTACAAAGCGTATATAGTCAAATACTAATACCTTTGGACTTGCACTTTGAAGTGGATCACCATCATCAAATGTTTGGCATTCTTTCAAAAATCCATTCTTTAGTAATCTATTAGTGTAGTAAACATTTTACTTACATCTTCTATTCATCCTTATCATGACAACTTTCATGATCAAGCTACTATAGCTTATAAGGAAGAATCACGAGTATAATATCAGTTCCCAAAACCTTTTTGGTAGATTCGGATGCCTAACATCTCCATCCTTCACAAATTCTCATACAAAATGAGAACATGTATTTTGATAAATTATACTCTATCATAATGCAACCAAACACATTGTTTCAGATATCACAATATCTTTCACACATGATGGTTTCTGAAACAATTTCCAGCTCCAATATAATCTTGATATTAAAACAACTTTTTGAATATCAATAATCATGGAGGCAAACATGATACTTTAGATACTAACATTGGAATTCTTACTCTTGATTTAATACTACTTATTAAACTTCATGGAGTAAATAGAGTTTGCTGAAAGTTTGCAATAGGACTTATAAACTTTAAATTGACATTCAAAACAATACGATACCAGTTCGTAAAGTAAATATCCAGAATTCTATAGTTCTATTATCTCAAATAAAAACTAAGCATAAGTTAGAAAACGAATGCCAATGACTACAACAAATTATGCAAATTCACTTCGATTTAGTTTATGACAAATTGAGTTTGACTAATCCAAATTAGAAATGAACTCCCACTCAAAAACGACATCCCTCGTGCCTTTTTGGTGATTACATGAACCAAATCCTCTACACCAAGTTCGATCATCACGTGAGTCGGTGTAGCTTCAAAGGTGAGCATCAATATGGTCATCACATCAACTATATGACTCATGCTTAACCTTTCGGTCCGTGTTCCAAGGCCATGTCTGTACATGCTAGGCTCTCCAAGTAAGAACCTTAGTATTCTCGTGTGTAAAACTGTCTTACACCCGTTGCATGAAAGCGTAGAGTTGAGAACACCCGATCATCACGTGATGTCTCGAAACACGATCCATAGAATGGTGCATACTTAAGGAAGAACACATTTTATCTTGATATTTAAATGAGGGATCATCTTACAATGCTACAGAAAGCGCCAAACTAGCAGTATAAGATGCTAACATCTAATGTGTAAAGTGAGATGATATGGTCCATGCATTTGATCTCTATCATTTGCATCGTGGTATGATCTCTATCATTCCTTTGTGTGTAAGGCCAAGGTCTATGCAATTTACACGTTGAATGTGTTGTAAGAGTATCTATCATACATCTACTTACAACAATACCATATCAAGACACTAGCCCGGCAACGATCTAAACTAGACGCCTCTAATTTATCAATTGCAAGTTTTACGTGGCTTAGGGCTTTCAGAGATAGAACCGTTCTTACCTACGAACATGAACCACAACGAGGATAACTAAGTTATTAGCAACTCGTTGTAAATCAGATATTGACTATAGTAGGAGAGACAGACACCCGCCAGCCACTTATGCAAAACAAGTTGCATGTTAGTCGTGGAACCGGTCTCATGTACGATGACATGTAAGGTTGGTCTAGGCCGCTTCATCCCACTATGCCACCAATATCCAAAATACAGAGAAGATGCAATAACATGATCATCATCGCCCACATATCAACATATGTGTACTACCCGTGCTAAGCACCTATGCATAGATCAGGCTCTGATACCACTGTTGGGTCCGCAACATAGAAAACAAAAAAATTCCTACGATATGAACTACACGCCAAGATCTATCTACTAGGTACATAGCAACGGGTGCACATACATCCATGGAGAACTTACCCTCGAAGACAACGAGCTTTGTTAATGAGTAGGAACTCATGGTTGATGTAGTCGTACACTTGCCGATCTCAAGATCGTGATGAAGTCCAGCAGGTCCGGCTCCAGCACGTCCATCAGATTCAGCTCCAGCACCACCAAGTCCAGCACCGCAAAGCAGCGGTGCATCCGTGATCGCACACATGTCCGGTACCCCAACAACCTCCGTCCCTCGCTCCAGCAAAGCAGCAGAAGCAGCAACTCCTTTCCAGATAAAGCCACCGGGAACATGTATCTCGCTAATCCGAGACCATGGGGAAATAATACTAGAGGGGGAGAGAGATCCTTCACAAGGAGGTGTGTGTGAGAAGTGAGGAGGGGTGGCCTTTTATAGGAGGAGGGGGGTGCCCCTCCTTCATGGCCGGCGCATGGAGGAGGTGACCCTTCACCTCCTCCATTCATGTGGTGGTAACTCCCTCCACATAAATTTGCCCCTTCACATTCTCTTTTAAAGTCTCCACTTTAAATGCATTAAATTTCTCCAAATTTAATGCTCTCTCATTTAATAAAACCCTTTTATTATTTTTATTCAGAATTTTGTTAATTACTTTAATTAACAAACATTCACATAAAACCCCCTGCATCATTTCAATATTACATGCAGAACCAATTTCAGCAATTTCACCCGAAACAGTTTCGGTGTCTATTGAAATAATTCCAGCGCTTTCTTAAATCTTTATATGAAACATATTTGCTCCAAATGGTGTCGGTATCCCTTAAGTGTGTCACCCTACGGTTCGCGAATAATGTAGACATGATCGAGACCCCTCTCCGATCAATAATCAGCAGCGGGACCTGGAGATCCATACTGACTCCTACACATTCAACGATGACTTCTGTGATCGTGAGAACCTTTAACGCTAGTAACTAAATCCCTTTGTCCCGCAATATATTACATGTCCGAGATTCGATCATCGGTATCTCCATACCTAGTTTGATCTCGTTACCGACATGCACTCTTTTCTCGTTCCCGTGATATAACATTCTAGTGATCACATCACTTGCTTACAAGCTATTTCAATGTGATATCACCGAGAGGGCCCAGAGTATATCTATCCATCATCTGGATGGACAAATCCCACTCTTGCTCCATGAGCCTCAACATAACACCTTCGTAGCCTTGAACCCACCTTTATAGTCACCCTGTTACGGTGTGACGTTTGATGTTATCAAGATACTCTTCTGGTGTTAGCAATTAACATGATCTCATGGTCTAAGGATAAAGATTACTTCGTATGATATTATAGCAATATAAACATAATGACTTTGATTGTAATGCTATACTTCGGATGAATGTTCATCACATTATTCCACCAATGGTGTGACCTTGTTATTAACAACATCCAATGTCCATGATCAGGAAACCTTGATCATCTTGTTAAACAACAAGCTAGTCTATAAGAGAGGCATAACTAGGAGCCCTTTTTGTTTATTAAACACACATGTATTGATGTTTCCGATCAATACAATTCTAGCATGTAAAATAAACATTTATCATAAACATGGAATAAGATAATAACCACTTTATTATTGCCTCTCGGGCATATTCCCTTCACCGGCTTAGTACTACCGTCATACCTTTTCGTGCCATGAGATAACTCGAAGTTTGGCACTGGAGGTTCTCGCATGATTCGAGGTCTGAAACAACACGGACCTGGAGGACCTTGCTCCTTAAGCATCTCTAATAGATAGATTATGTCCAACTTTAACCGAGCATCATGTGCTGGTAATTGATGGTTTCCTAGCTAGGACCCAAGCGGATTCTCAGTCATTTGATTCTCATACCTTGAGTATCCAGCATTCACCATGGCCAAATAACCATCATTGTAATGGTTTGCCCTTGGGTCACCACCTTGATGATTAACATGCCTAACATTATATTGCTCATGAGGGGGATTAGACGCTGGGTGTTGAGGTGGTTGTGCTCCGCCAGCCGAGTTATGACTGTGTCGTTTCTGGTTGTTCTGGCCATCATTACCTTGCCTGGAATTTCCCTGACTGACATTTCCCAAGCCGGCATTTCCTTGGCTGGCATTTCCTTGCCCAGCATTGCCTTGCTCGACAATTTTCTTTCTGGTGAATGTTGGATCATATGCCAGCAATTGCTTGTTCTTGCTAGAGGTAACACTCCCTTCGCGCCTCGTGACATGTGGAGATGATGCTTGGCCAGCATACTTGCCCCCAACACCCCCAGCCGAATAAATGACCTGGGAACCTCCCGCACCACCCAGGTTTGCCTTGAGGTATGCCTCATTATGAAGGTTAGCTATAAACACTAACTCATTTACTCGCGCTTGCTTCTTGCGCCGAGCTTCACCGGTCAAGCTAGATATCTTGGTTGTTGTTGCTGCCTCAGCAGCGCTAAGGTTCTTAGCCAGAGTACAATATTTTGGCCTTCCTTCCGACACTTGACTAACTAACATAGCGGATTTGGTTCTACCATCCCTAGCTATCTCGGCATTAAGGTTTTTACCCTGGTTACGCACACCATCTATGCGACTAGGATGAGCTACTGCATTAGTAAAACCATGTGCCCTGTTATACTCACAGAGAGAGATATCGAACTCCTGCCAGACGCGAGCTTCCTCGATTTCCTCCTCGAGAGGACTATGGCAATGCTCATCCAACTGAGCATGTGCCTGAGCCGAGTCAGCAACGGGAGCAACTAGCATTGCCAGCTTCTCGATGGTTGCCTGAAGAGGGTTCGGCCTTGCCGATATGCTGCAACCAACGATGTTCTCGGGCTTCTCTGGCAAAGGACATGCTGACCGGACCATCTTTGGGGTTGTATAAACATCTTCAGCCACCTCTTTGCCAGCATCTGCACCCAGAGCAGTCATCATGATCTCTGTGCAGCTAGTGGGGCCATCGGTACACCAGCTGTGAGCCGCATAGACAGCAGTAGGATCTACAGCGATGACCGCCCTCTATGGGAACTTGCAGGCGATGTCGATGGCAATGTAGATCTGGTGAGCACCGAAGCCATGGGATGGCTTGACTTGGGGTTGAATGGATGCTGGAGGATCCGGGGAGGAAGGATGCGCTAACGAGTGCACATAGAACAACACACAAACACAAGATGTACCCAGGTTTGGGGCTCTCCTAGTGATATAACACCCCTACTCCTGCATGCTAGATGATATACCTATGAATATTATTGTAGCTACAATGATGCTCCTTGACTTGTATGCGTGAGGAGGAAGAAGGAGCTCTCTTCTCTCGCTCTTATCTAAGTGAGTTGGGGGATGAGGAAACAGGGGTCGATCTCCTTCTCTGGAGGCCCTGGGGTACCTTATATATGGTCCCTAGGTTACAAAGGTTAGGGCACAGCTGGTAGGGAATATCCTCTTATGATCGTACCAAAGTCGTTGCCTTGGGCCCGCTAGATGCCTATCTTGTAGCTGGGTCACCTAGTGATAATCCTCGATGGGACTAAATGTGCATGTGGGGCCCCCGGATTAATCCTCCAAGAATCCCTATTATGCTTACACCATGATCCCATGATCAGTTTGTCATGGCACATAATCGACAAGTATCAAAGTAAACATCCATTGCCTAAGCGGATATATATCATACCTTAATTGCCAGTATGGCTACATCAATCCTCATCAGCGGAATTTCTTTTTCACGAAAATGCAAAAGCTTTGCATTTCGATTCATTGATAGAAAAAAGAGAGTTATGTACAACTGTGCAAGAGCGTCCAAAAAGGCGCACACCCAATACAACTCAACCCACTAGATCTACGGAGTTGTGGGGATCAAGGCCCGGAGGCCTAGCGCACCAGCGGCAGCCCACGACCGAGCTTCGGATCGAATCATAATGAGAAGACTACTGCAGTTTGGCAACACAATGTTGAAGACCACGGAGTTGCGCACCTTCCACGACCACCAAGACGTGAGCATCTCAAGGGAGGAAGTCCCTTTGTAGAGAGCCCGTGGAGTCAATCGAGATGTTTGCAGCCACCAATTTACATAGTCGTCCTCTCCATCCGGTGGGGTGGCTGTCGATCGGATCCAAGAGATCACCTCATGCCAGATCATCCAAGAAAATGGACAACCCACCAATAGGTGCATCATTGTTTTGTCCGCCTGGTCACAAAGGGGGCAGCACGGGGGGTGGGGAAGGCCCCGGCGAGCCAGCTGCTCGGCCGTCCAACACCTATCCTAGCAAGCAAGCCAGATAAAGAACTTGACTCACGGGGGTGCCCAAACCTTCCAGTTCATCCTCCAAGACCTCAAAGCATGTGAGCCTTGGAAAAGGAACTCGTAGGAAGACTTGGCGAGTACTGCCCATCAGCCGTCCACCTCTAAATTACTTTGTCCAGTGCGTCCGTGAGCACCACATCCCACACATGTGGCCACCTCATCAGCGGAATTTCATCAAGCATAGATCACAAGCCATGCCTTAACCTACAGGCAGCTGACTGGGAGAACATCCTAGCTCGCATAGTCGTCAACTTCACCTTCTTCTCGATATCTGACCAAGTTAATAGCCAGGGACAATGCTAGTGAGTACCTTGAATGTACTCACAAACCACCTTAAGAGAATAATAATAAAGGAGGATACACAGTATGGCTGTGGTAGTAGGAGGGCTCCAAGAGAGGTTCTTTTCTCAAATAGTTTCTCTTGTAGATATAGCATCTACATATCTTTGTTGAAAACTTTTGTAAAACATTTTGAAAATCTTCTTGAAAAGTTATGGAAAAACACTAGGATTGGGTCACCCATTAGTTCCTTTCTTCTGGGCATTTCATGACCAAATTCCTTTCCTTCCTTTCCGACCATTCCATGGTCAAAACATTTCCAAAGACTTTGCTTTTCCGAAAATCCTTTTTGAAATCAAAACTAGCACCGCTCTATAACAACCTTCCCAACCGTCCATGACCGTGGACATGACTATTCGAATATATTTACACTCTACAGAGGTTGTACACTTTACCCACACCATCCAGCTACCCTGCCCTGATCCCTTATGGATCGTGGGTTGAGTAACCTATCAAGACCTTTGGAATGCCCACTCCAGTATAACCGCCTACCCTATGAGCTATTCATAGTAAACGCATGGCGGCCCACAGACAGTTCGTTCCTTCTCGTAGGTGATGATTTACATTACAGGGACCCTTATCGGAGAAGGCCCACCCACCATGGATTGAAATCCCCTATAGTAGTTTTGAGAAAACTTATACGAGAGTGAATAAACTTCAAGTCCAACCCCTTCCCATATAGGAGTAATGTGGTTGCATAGATTAATTTTTCTAGCAAACTGCAAAGAAACGGGTGCGTTTTCGTAACCATTTTTCCTTAAGCATCTTTTGTAAAACAAAACCTTTTTATTTCTCAAATTTATCTTGGTAGGTCAGACCTCACCGAGGTTTTACCATAAAACATTTTCGTAAAACTTTTCCGGGGTCTTCCCATCCTATAGTTTTGCTTTGGCAAAATCGGGGTCTCCAAAGGGGTATGGTGTTATAAACCATCTACCATACTAGGGATGAGTAGGTGTCATCAAGGTGGTGGTACTTAGTAGTACAAATGTGCAATGGTTTGGAGGAGCCAAACCACTACTCGACATAGATAATCATATAATAAAACAATGTAGTTTTCATAAATAGTAGGTAAAACATGCATAGGTAAAATAGTAGGACAAGGCTTATGAGAAAGAAGGTGGCTTGCCTGATGATCAACAGTATGGCAATATGTCCCTGGACTTCTTCTTAGAAAACCATAATAATAATAATAATAATAATAATAATAATAATCTTCGAGTCTTTGATATAATCGCAACTATCGTCGTTAGGGACCATACATGCAAGAAAGGGATAATCAATAGAAGGCATACAAGCACCAATACAATACAGCAAGAAAACATACAACACAATATTCACTTAAGTAGGTTTAGATCAAATGAGTTTGTTGCAATTGGAAATACTATAATTGCCTTTGTGGAATTTTCTTTATGATTTAATTGTCAAATACCACCTAATACAGGGATTTTGACTAACGCTTGGGTTTGGGTGATATAAATGTACAAAAATGGTGTCAACAGCAAGGTATTGAAATAACAAGGCCACCAAAACTGGTTTCAAGATTTTATCCATTTCCTTTAATTAGTTAGGATTATTTTATTGGAAAAACCCCTAGTTTAGGTGAATAATTCGCCGGAAAAGATCTGTAGCTCAAATAAATTTGTTCTTAGAGGGGAAAGTATAAATTTGAGTTTGTGATGTTTGAGAGTTGGAATCACCTCAACATAATTACCAGAATGCCCATTGGAAATTCCTAAAGTTAGCTCTATATGCCATTTGTCTTTTTAACCAGATTGATTCTATAGGTCCAAACAAGTATGATGCCAAGGGCAGTGGATAGGCATTGCAAACCTTCCAGTATAAATTGGAATCATAATTTTTGGAGCTTTAGAACTATTACTATGATTTATCTAGTGAAACAATTGTAGGCGGTAGTATTTAATTTACAAGAATTTACTAAATGATCAATAAATTACGAGCTACCGGATCTTGGTAGACCTTGTGGCAACACATCTAGGAGAGTTGGAATCAACTCAATAGGTGTTGTACATCTCCCTAGGGAATTTTCTAAAGTCAGGAATAAGGATCTTTTGTTATTTTTACTATAGTGAAACCCTAGTTTAGAATGGTATGAGACAAAGGCCCAAGGATAGGTATTTGAGTTAGCAAACAGACAGAATTGAATTCACTCCATTTGAGTTTCCCAAGTTTCCAGGAAGTTTTATTTAGTGAAATGGACACACTTTTGTATGTCAATTACTAGAAAATAACTAGAGATGATTTTGGTGCAAAATTTGTTCTGCATGTTTTACAAAATAGGTAGGAACATGCAGGAATTTAGGTCTAGCCAAATAGGGGTTTTTTCCAATTTTTTGGATTAAAACTGAACAAGGAGATAACAGATCTTGTAAAATGGAAAAAGGTATTTATTCAAAAAGAAACCACGGTCCAGATCCTGACCGACCGAGTCCATACTTCACTAGGCCAGCCCAGATCTGCATCTACTCGCGTGGGCGTTGGATCAAGAAGTGATCCACGGCGCTGAGTAGTCCTCAACCTCCAGCCACGGATCGAGAAGGGGAAACCCTAGCGTGGGGAGGCAGGGCTCAGGAGCTCACCTAGGGTGGTCCTCTGGCAATGGGGATGGCACTGGTCAATGCGGTACACCACGGCGAAAACATCAAGGTGCGGCACGAGTGGATTTGTTGCAGATTTAAGGGATCCGCCTGTCGTGCATGCTGGGGTGCTTCGGAGCTCACCGGAGATGGTGCATGCAGCACATCCTAGGACATGGAGAGAGTAGGGTTACGTACAGGGAAGCAGTTGAGTTCTCCTTTAGTTAAAGCAGAGGAAGGAAAAGTAGGGAGTAAACCACAAATGGCAGAACTTAGACATGGCCGAGATGGTGCTCCTCTTCTCTCCAAGAGCTTATAGAGAGTGAGGAGGGGTGTGGTGGTAGATGGGGAGCAAAGTGGAGCTGGGGGAGTCGAAATGAGGGTACATATTCGGGTTTGGGTTGCCCTTTGGCTTCTTATTTGAGAATAGGAGGTCTAAGGTAGACCGAGCGCACATGAGCTATGATGAGGGTTGGTGGATGCTGGTTGGTCCTTGTGGGTGGTGAGGGAGTGGTGTGTGTGTCTGTACAAAACAGAGGGTAGAGGGGACAGGGAGACTGCTGCAATAAGTTAATAGAGGAAAGATATGACCCATGTGTGTCTCTCCTTTCCTCCAAGCATAAGGGACAAGGAGAGGGTTTGTGCACTGCAGATCCACAATGCCATGACCAGAGGGGTTGTGGTCTGTTGTGGAGGATTATATGGCAAGCTTTGATGGAGCTTGGATGGTAGTTTGGGAGGATTTAGGTTTAAGAAATGTACACTCAAATGTGTCCATATTGATGAGCATGAACAAAGTGCTAAAGGTTTATCTTTGCAAGGTGGTTTTGTGTTTCTTCTAGATGAGTAGGATCAAGATACATGTCCCTGATTTAAATGGGATTTTTCTGAATACTTTAGATCCTCTTTATATCAATTATTCAAATATTGCTGAAGCTATTTTATTGATTTATTTTGGAATATTTGAATTGTACATGATGGTTTTTTGTTTGAGATGGTCCTAAAAATGAATCCACACTTTGGAGAATTTTCCCAGAATTTATTGAATAATAAAAGTATTTAAAACATTCATATTCTCATTTCTGCCATTTAAGAAAATGGGAAAAAGAATTATTAAAATCTTCAAACATATTTATTTTTGAAGTTTGGAGATAGGGTATGATATATAGGCCTCAAAGGTGCCTAAAATTGGACAAGTGTTTTGGAGGAATACAGACTTTCTTTTATAAGGAGAGTTTTTAAGTTTTAGTAAAAGCAAGGAATTAAATACTTTTTGGGTCAAAAATAATTATAGATACTATTTTATAAATTTATATATCCAAGTTATATGATGTTCACATTATGAATCAATCATTTTCAACCTTGGGTTTTGCAATTTAAGCTTGATTTTGAAGGAGAACCTGGGATAAAGGATCTTAGGCATTATTATTTTTATACCTTCAAAACCTTGTTGGATCTTGGAGCTCAGAGCTCCCCTTGGGTCTTTGGCTAGATGGATAGATAAACCAAGTTGAGTAGATTACCATGATACAGAGGTTTTATTGAGATCTCCAAGGATTGATTCCAAACTTTGAATAAAATAAGGGTGCCAAAACAGTTTATCAAATAGCCTTCAAAACCATGTGGGTTTTAGAAGCACAAGTATCGAATTGAAACAAGTGAAGTAGGGATGGATAGACCTTTATGAGTAGATAAAAATCCTTCAAAGAGTTGGTCAAAATAATAGTATGAAGGTGTGAGCTTCTGCCAAAATAGGCATGTTGATCAGATTTGCAGAAAAGATTATTTTCTTGCCTAAAAAGCCATCAAGAACAAGTGGGTTAGGGGATGATATATCCAAGGGAAAGAGTGTGCCTTAGTAGTCATTAGGATGGTCTACAAGTTGGTTCAAGTGCATTTCCAAAAATGCACAAGGGTTAGGAAATAGAGAGGCTTGAAGTTGGGACATTGATGACAGTTTTCTAGACTTAGTAGTTTTTGACAGATTTAGGTTTTTGACTAGAATATAAGAGGCGGTGGTTTTGAGAGGATGCAAGGTTCCAAATCATCATCAAGCGGATGATGTTGAGGTGTAGATTGAGAAGAAATGTGACACCCCTAGGATCAGGGCTAAACAAATCCGGACCTTAGCCTGACATAAGCTTAACCTAGAGCTCAAGGATATCCAGTGAAGAATCGGTAACACAACAGTAACCCTGTGACACAAAAATTATTACAGCAAGCTCATAACTGAGCAAAGAACCAAAATATTACAAGCAGAGGTCACTGACCACAAACATCAAACAACGGAAGGCAAATTATGCTATTAAGTATAGCAAACTTAAAGAATGGCCTAAGAGGCCTGAAGCATAACGATGACATCCTAGCCCATAGATTCCAGGCTGCTGGCCAGAAACCCCAAGCTACTCGTCAGTGTTAATGTCGTACGAAACTCGTCTTCAGGGGAACACTTATTCTGCTACAAAAGTACCAACAAAGCAAGGGTGAGTACAGGGTGTACTCCGCAAGACTTATGGCTGGTGGGGTTATTTTGCATAAAGCCATCTTTGTTTATAAAACAAGAGAGAGAAGAAGCTCGTCTAATCAGAATATTTGAAAAGGGGATAAGAGAGCGACATCTTTGAAGAATTTATCATCATCTTGATATCCACCAAAGTAATCCTCATCTCACAACTAGGATCACCCCCTGGTACCCATGAGGAAGCACCCTTAAGCACACGTTGATCTGCCAAGTTTTACGATTAGGTTATAGTTCTCTATGATCTTAGAATTCGGTCACCAAGCGTTCATAACCGTGAACACAGCTTTTTGAAAAGATTTAACCCTGCAGGGGTGTACAAATTTACCCACAGGTACCAACCAACTCTTAATGCTAGATCATTAGCCCTCTTCCTTGGAAAGCCGGCAGAGGGTGCTTGGCCACGACCTTTACCTTGCTTTCGCCGAGACCATGAGTCACGCCCTAAGGATGGTTCCGCCGTAATGGGTCAAATCCCGAAGCTGGCCCCTAGAGATGTGAGGCGAGGTTGGTTTACCAGGGGATCCATCGACCCCAAGCAACCCCGGCCATGCTTACCTACCTGTATGAATGCACCTCCTTCACCGCCTTCAAGAACAACCAGAATGCATATGTCAAAAGGAACACCCGAACTATGTGACTCATGGAATCTACTAGGCAAGTTAATCAGCGGAGGGGTTCCCAAGCCCCGTGTGTCTATACGCTCGTCTTGGTCCAAAGGCAAGAACTCGGTTCCTAGTGGTGGAGAGCATGGGACTACAAAAACCACATCCCACCGTGGCCTACCATACAAGCCTTAGCATGTTTAACCTTTACCACTGATCTTACCTCATTAGTATACCTCGTCTCCTATCATACTAGATGCTCTGCTTTTGGTACATCATCTGGATGAACCAGCACTGGCAGCTAAGCATGGCTAAGCAAGACACAGATATAAGCTCTAGCAGTGCACACAAGCCAAACCTAGTTATGCTAGGAATAGTGGATCAGGTAATATATGCTCAAGGGAGTAATGCAACAGATAGGATACTCTATCTATCGATAAAGACCACAATAGAATCGTATGCATCATGGCAAGAATGAAATACTTTCGAAATCATAGGATTCTTTTATGTGTGGGGCTATGCTTGCCTTTGCCTGTTGATACCCAGAAAGTAGATCTTCGGATATCTTGTACTTGACTTGATTATAGTTGGTCAAGTATTATTCGTCGATCTTCGATGGTGTTGATCTCGGTCTTTGATCTCGATCTCGATATCATATTCTATCGGGAGGAAGCAAACACCAGAAAGAGAGGGGAACAACAATCAACACATGGCATCGATGCAATGCTCAAGCAAGGATGAATTGTATTGTAATGAAACCCTAAAGCATGCTTGGCAATTTAAGCAGGATCCGAGGGGTGCAAACCCTAATACAGGAGAGACCCCGGAATCACCTGCGGGGGTTCACTTTGTTCTCTAATTAAACTTGTAATTAAAGTTGTCGAACAATGCATGATTTTTATGCTCAAGTGTAGATCTTGTTTTTTTGAACATTTTGATATATTATACACATTTTTCTGACTTAATTAGATATTCAATTTATAAGATTAACCAATTTCTAAAAATATTAAACCAATTATAAAAGGATTATTGCGTACTGCTGACATCATCCAGGGTTGGGGACATTTCTCACCCGGATAGCGTGTACCCATAGTGGCTGATAGAGGGGCCCTAGGCCACCTCAGCAGCAACGTGAGCAAACAGGACCCACACCGGGTTGACTCTGCTGACCCGCGCGCTCACTAATGTCACCATGACATCATCATGACGTCATGACGAGGATTGCTCCCAGGTTGGCCATGGAGCGGTCGTGGGGGAGCACGCGGGGCTCGGCGGGCGGGTGTGTTGGACGTGCGAGGATATGGGGAGCTGGTTACGGGTGGAGCCGCCCGGTTTGGGTCACCGAAGTGGCGACCACGAGCACGACTGGTGGCGGCGGTCGGCGGCGCACGAGGCGGGGGAAACTAGAGAGGGAGGGGAGGCACGGGGTGGTGCATGAGCACCGCATGCTCACCAGAAGGCCGAAGAGGCAGTCGGCGAGGCGGGGCACGGTCAGGAACGGCAGTGATTGACAATGATGGTGGTGGCCGGAGTTGGAGTGGATGGTGACCGTGGCGTCGATTTCCGGCGTGCGCGATCGATTCCTTCGGCAAGGAAGCTCAGCTCGACGAGGCGCAGCTCCTAGGAGCAACGGTGAGGCTCGAGGTGGACTCTAGCGGCGGAGCGATGACAGGGTCTAGGGATAGGGTTTCTGTAACATCCCAAAACTTTAATCCAAGGTTATTAAGATCCAAATCATCAAAATTAGGGTTAACAAAAACTTTTTCAATTGAAATGATCAAAGCATTCATATGTGTGTGCATTTAAAAATAGGAGTTGTTTTAATTGCCATGTTTAAGTGATCCATTGCTTGTAAAATGATTCTTAGGTAAAATAAACATCATCTAGATCATCCCCAAACAAATCCCAAAGAAAAACAAATCAAAATGAATAAAAGAAGCTAATGGTCATTTGTGCCATTTTAATCAGCATGCCTACTTTGGCTATTCCTAGTACTAAAAACCTAATAGAAACAATTATGGATCTTTGCACCCCTTGATAGTACACATAATGTTGTACCAAGGCCCACTTTGTGATCTGCCAAAACCATTCAAACACTATATTTAAATGGCATTTGAAAATTGAATCTATTTCATATGGGAAGATCCCACTATTTCAAAAACCACTCAAATGAGCTCAAATTTCAAAACCCAAGCACCCACAGAGTCTCAAGCTTATGCCTAGCACACCCACCAAAAATCTTTTCAAAATTCCAAACTAAGTTTCTTGTGGCCATTTCATCAAACACATGGCATGCATGAATTACACCTAATATCTAGCTTACTGTTCTGAACAGGGTTTTGCACCCAATTCTCCTCAAAACACTCCCTCTGTCTCCAATTGATCTAACCATGCCATTATCACCCCCTCCCCTATCCCCTAGTGGCCATGCCATGCCATGCCGAGCACATGTTGGCCGGCCGACCATGCCACCACCGCAGCAGACCACCTCGCCCCCTCTCACCATGTCTAGCAGCTAGCTCACACCTCACCGCCACTCTCTATCCCCTCCCCGAGCCGAGCCAGACCGTCGACCACCGTCAAAGTGCCGCGCACTGCCTGTCTGCACCATGCCGAGAACGCGCCGCGCCCGACACGCGTGTAGACGCTGCCCCTCGACCGCAGCCCATGTCCACCGCTTCGCCATGACCCAGGGAGCACGCCGGACATGTCGGTTCACCGCCCAACGCACCACAGCCACTGCTTGCCGTGGACACCGCCGTCTCTGCCGCTCAGAGCGCCAGCAACGCCCGACCGCATACCACCGCCCTTAGTCCCGCATTGATCATGTAGAGCACCGCCAAGAGACCAGCGACCGCCCCCTACCTCGATCCACGCTGCTAGCACGCTGTGCAGCCCTCGCCGGAGCCGCTCGCCCATCCCTCTCAGTCGCATCGTCATCCTATAAATAGAGGCTACCCCCAGCCCCATTCGGCACACCACTCACCTCCTCTCACCTCACTGACCGTTCCCCACCTATAGCCGGAGCAAGGCGAGCAGCCGTTGGCCGGAATTGCACTGGAGCAGGACGCCTCTGGAGGAGAAGGGCGCCGCTGATTCCGACCACCCCCGGAGCTGCCTCGACTGTCCCTGAGCTCGCCGTCGACCACCAGTCTGTTTGCCCGCCTCGCCGTCATCGCTGGAGCCCTGGTACGCCCCCTGAGCACCCCCACTGAGCCGTTAGGGTTAGAGTTCACCGATGACAGGTCCGTCCTCGACGATGATCCCTATCTGTTGATCCCCGTTCTAATCCAACAACCCACATCGCCTGCATCGCTTATGCGTTATGAGCCCGACCGGTGAACCCCTGTCACCGAGCCCGCTCCACATAGTGTCACTGGGCCGGCCCGTTAGCGTTCCCGCGCAACCCAGTTAGTTTGAATTAGGATTTTTCTATTTTAGTTAAACCTAGTTCTGTCCCTTAGTTTAAAATTCAATTCATAGAAATTTACAAATCCAAATGGAGTGATTCCAGTTTTGTTAGAAAGCTACTAAAAAGATCTACCCAAGACCGTTGGATTTAATTCATTTAGAGTTAGAGATCTCTCCTAGTAAAAATAACAAAACAGAAGCTTTTGCACCTTGCAACATTTTTATAAAATCAACCAAGATAGCTTTTGAGTTGATTCCAACTCTCAAAAATCACATTTAACCATACCTATCTGACTATGTAATAATATTAAGGTTTACATGCAGTGTCTTTGGACTAGTACCATGCTATATAGGCATTTCTAGTCACTTTAAATCATTAAATAATGAACTTAAACCAAAGTAATTGTGAACCAACCCTTAAACTACATTCCCACATGTTAGAATATGTGGTGATGACATGTGTCCACATGATCCCATATTTTAAGTGGTGAATATTAAATCTTAGTTATTTTTCAATGAGTAGAAATTACTTTTCTTAAATAAAAAGAATGAAACTAGTTAATAAAACTTGTGATGCTTGTGATAATAATAGATCATCAAATGTATGCCTTAGAGTGATAATTAGACTAGTTAAGTATTGTTTGGTGATTGTGTACTCCATATGTATTTATAGACGATAGTACCGACCAAGCTTACGAGGAGGAGGATTTCTACCAAGAGGAGCAAGACAACTTCAACCACTACACCAACCAAGGCAAGCTAGCACCATCCAAGTTAACCCTTGCAAGTTGTACTTGCAAGCCACCATTAACAATGCAAGCTAATCCTTGCAATCTAGATAACCCAAGCAAAGATGCTTTAGACATGCTTTGATCATACCACTTTGACTAGTATTTACCCCAAGTCTTATTTTCAAGCTTTACTTCCGTTACTTTACCCAAAGTTCTTTACTTGTTTTGAAGGTAGCATAAAGAGTATAAAACTTGGCCTATTTAGATAAACTTTAGATGTCATTCTATGGCATGAGATTGATCTCACCTTCCCACCTTAGTGAACACTCTTAACTCAGTAGTTTAGAGTAGATAAAAACTTGAGTCACTTTAGATGGGAACACTTGGTGAAATGAATTATGAAAACCTTGGAATGATGAGTCATTCTATTGATATGTTTTGACATGTGTTGAGAAACACAAATGGTTTATGATGATGAAAATGTTGAGGCATGAGCTTTAGCCCTTTTATAAAAACTGATGGTTGGATTCCGATGCGATACCATTCCAAATTTACCGTACAACCACAATACCTGAATTGGGTAAGGCTTAGCCAGAAGTTTATATGCATTAGTATTAGTTCCCTCGTGGGAGAGGTTGAGCTGAGGCTACCTCTCAATGTTGTCCACCTATGCAGTGCCCAAGATGACAGATGGTCATGGTTGGGAGGCCATGCTCATAGGAGAGGTGCTTATACTAGGGTGTGTAAAGGAAAGGTTATGTTTGATTATCTGCATACTAAGTATGATGATTCAGGGTTATCCCTGACAGATGTATCGAATCTTGTGTGAAAGTGTACCACCTCTGCAGAGTGTCAAATTATTCGAATAGCCACGTCCGCGGTTATGGACAGTTGGAATGGCCATATTATTTCGTTGTCAGATGTTTTCAAAATAACTTATGAAAGGAATGATGAATCTTGACTTGACCACAACAGGGTTGTGACTATGACACTAGCTTCCCAACTTAAGTGATTCTAGAACTTTATTTTATCTTTCTTTGCTTCTGAACTCAGCTTAGGTTTCAAACTTAACTTTATAGTTAAACTTAGAGTTAGCACTTTACCTTAGAACTATACTACTTGTTAGTGGTAGTTTGCGAGTACTTAAAGAGTACTCATGACTTTTGTCCCTAGCTATTCTCATGGCCAGACTATGAAGGAGACTACCAAGATGATGACCAGCAGGACGGCTATGATAACTAGGACTATCTACCTTCGTCAGCATTGTCTGTGCCCCTGAAGATGGACCCCACCGCTACGCTTATCTTTTATTTCCGCTGCTTGTTGTATTAAGACTGGATCGTGAGATCCTTATTTGTGTAAGACCTTATGTATGGTTTGTAATGGATGATGTACTGTGATATCCAATCCGTTATGTCTCACAAAAATGGTTATCCTGGAATTGCGAGGTATGGCATAACGGGCATCTGGTATTAAAAATCCAGGTGTTGACAAGTTGGTATCAGAGCCATCCTGACCATAGGAGACCCTAGTTAGAATGGACGTCCAAACAAAAACTTAATTTGCAAACCAAAGTGAGTATTTATGAAAAGTTATTTCCTCTCTTATCCTTGGGAATTCATTCTTTCTCAAAAATTCATGTTCCTCCAATTCTTACATTACTACATAAAATTTGACACATTTGATCACTTCACTAATTTCCTCATCCTTAATTCTTGTATATGGAGACTCGGTTCAGCAAGTTCTACCAGTTGGGCAATGGAGGCCAACTGATTTTCGAGAGGGGTCTAGATTCACTGTCTGAGTTATTGGGACGCCCGCATCCAGAGTTTCTCGGAGCTCAACTTCCAGAACCCCCAGGAGGAGATTTACAGTGGCTAGTCACCGCTGATCTTAGAGGAAGCATCGAAGCACCAACGTCCGGGAGAATCCAGTTCTCCGTGAGAGAGAACAATTGGCTAGATGGATTAGCCAGGGCAATGCATGAAGCTCTCGCACGTCTGTGTGCCCTCGGTGTCAACCAACTCCAGGGAACCCGTTTTGCTCATTATCCAAGACATGACTTCGTGGGAATGCCGATGGAGATGCCAAGTCACCTAGAGTTGAGGCGTCAAGTGGAGAATCTTGACTTCTAACTGCACGACAGACAACAGGAACTGGACAATGCCAGGGAGTTAGCCAACCAGAACCGTGCCATTGCTGACCAGAAGGCCTAGACTTTTGCACTGCTCATCCAAGATCACCAGTCTCTTTGCCGCCAGCGTGCAAAGAAGGATCGCATCCACAAGAAGGTGGCCGACCTCGAGAAGAGCGTCAAGGAGCAAGAATCTCAGCTTGCCGCAAAGGAAGAAGAAGAGGAGGGTGAAGACATCCAGGGAGACATGGATTCTTACCTCAGCAATGATGATGACTTTCTGGAGGAGGATGATGTGGACTTCTACACTGATGATGAGGACTCTGACTTCATCGATGATGAGTAGATGCACTAGAACACTGTCGTAGCATGAGATGTATCGGTCCCACTGTATCGTAGCTTGCAGAATGGTTCTTCAAACCATCTATTTTCCTTTGCTTGTTGTGGTGTGTGTTGTATCGTGTGCTTGTTGCATGAATGAAATGAAGTTAGTTGCAAAACCTGAGTCAAACTCAAAGTTTTAGCTTGAAACCAAAACCATGAACCTTAGAAATTTCCCTCTTACCCCTTTATCTACCTCAATCTTCAGATGACTCGTGGAAACCAAGGAGGGAGCAGCTCGTCGCAAGACCCAATGCTGCAGATCTTGCAGAATCTCATTGTAGACAGAGAAGCAAGCAGGGCAGAGCGCCAAGCTAACTTAGCAACATTGCAGCAGATCGCCCAGATGGATCTCAACAACCAGAACCATGGAAACCAGGATCACCATGGGTCCAAACTCAAAAACTTCCAGAATACCAATCCCCCAATCTTCAACCAAGCTGAAAACCCACTAGATGCAGATGACTGGCTGCAGACAATGGAAAACAACTTAGAAGTTGCAGGAGTTGATGACAACGAGAAAGTTCTCTTTGCCACCCACTATCTGGCAGGAGATGCAAGACTTTGGTGGACTAGTATCCGCAATATGAACCATGGTCAAGTGATGACATGGGAAGCTTTCAAAACAAAGTTCAGCCGCACCCACGTGCCGCAAGGTCTAGTCACCAGACTAAGAGATGAGTTTCGCAACTTGAAGCAAGGCAGAATGACTGTGGTGGAATACCGTGACAGATTCATGTCGCTTGCAAGATATGCCCCTGATGAGATCAACATAGAGGTGAATAAGAAGGATAGATTCCTGAACGGACTGCATGATGAGATGCAGACTGTCCTCATCAACATCCATTTTGAAGATCTCGAAGAGCTAGTCGACTTTGCCATACAGATGGAAGGGAAGATTAACCAGGCAAACGACAACCGCAAACGTCGTATGATGCAGCAATTAGGATCCAGCAGTCACCAGAAGTACCGTCCCAACCCCTCACCAGGATATGCACCAAGGAACAATCGACCCCCAATGTCTCGCCCAAGCTACCCCAACCGTAGGGGAGGAAATGCGAAGTCCAGAGGAAACAATCACAACTCCGGCAATTCCAACAATTTCAACCGTGCCCCTCCCAAGAGCAACAACAACAACAACACTGCACCCAGAACTGGCAGCAATGATGTTCCTATCGCAGCAAAGGACAAGTCCCAAATCACTTGTTTCGAGTGTGGAGTGAAGGGTCACTACTCCAATGAGTGTCCCAAGAAGATTGTCGCCACTACCAATGTGAATGCCCCAGCTCAACAGCAGCATCGTGTTCAACCAGGGAGAAGATTTGCCCTAGGGAACCCTCACAACTGCAATGGTCGTCTCTTCCACATGAACGTCGAAGAAGCCCAAGAAGCGCCAGATGTAGTGCTGGGTATGTTTTCTGTCAACTCAGTTTTAGCAAGAGTATTATTTGATTCGGGAGCATCGCATTCATTTGTCACCGAAGAATTTGCATGCACTAGTAAGATTCACCCAACCAACCTGAAGCATGTCATGATAGTTCAAATCCCCGGATCAACTACAAAAGCTAGAAAAATTTGCAAAGCTATACCTATCAGAATACATGGGATAGATTTTTATGCCAACCTTATAGTACTTGGAACCAAAGGATTGGAAGTAGTACTAGGTATGGACTGGATGTTAAGGCATAAGGGACTGATAGACTGTGCTAAGAAAGCCATCACCATGACCAGTAGTTCTAGAGTAACAGTAGAGCATATATCTGAGACCTTACCTCGCCAATTCAAGTGCAACAAGAGTCTAGCCCTACCTACCATAGACCAAGTAAGAGTAGTCTGTGAATACCCCGACGTATTCCCAGATGAATTGCCAGGTATGGCCCCGGATAGGGATATTGAGTTCATTATCGAGCTAATCCCCGGAACCGGACCCATAGCCTAGAGACCCTATAGCATGAACCCCTCAGAGTTAGTTGAGTTGAAGAAGCAGTTAGATGCCATGTTAGCAACAGGCTTGATTCAGCCATGCGCTTCGCCATGGAGATCACCAGTGTTATTTGTCGACAAGAAAGATGGAGGCAACCGTCTGTGTACGGATTACAGAAAGTTGAATGATGTCACCATCAAGAATAAGTACCCCTTGCCAAAGATAGAGGATATATTTGATTAGTTGACTGGAGCCTAGGTATTCTCAAAGATTGATCTTAGGACTGGTTATCACCAACTTAAGATTCGTGCAACGGATATTCCGAAGACCGCCTTTACTACTCGCTATGGTTTATATGAGTATACGGTTATGTCTTTTGGATTAACCAATGCCCCTGCTTATTTCATGAATCTCATGAATAAGATCTTTATGAATTTCCTAGATAAGTTTGTAGTTGTGTTTATCGACGACATCCTTATCTACTCTAAGTCAGAAGAAGAGCATGAGCAACATCTGAGAATCATCCTAGAAACCCTGAGAGAACATTGGTTGTATGCCAAGTTCAGCAAGTGTGAGTTTTGGCTGAAAGAAGTAGGATTCCTAGGACATATTGTGTCTACCGGAGGAGTCTCTGTTGATCCTGCCAAGATCAGAGATGTCGAAGCATGGGAAGCCCCAACCACTCAAACCCAAGTCCGTGCATTTCTCGAATTAGCGGGATACTACCGCAAGTTCGTCGAAGGATTCTCGAGCATCGCCAGACCCATGACCCAATTGTTGAAGAAGGACAAGAAGTTTGAATGGACTGGCAAATGTGAAGCCAGCCAGAGTCAAGAAGAGATTGATATCAGCCCCAATATTGATCATGCCAGATATCAAGAAGCCGTTTGATGTATATTGTGATGCATCCAAGATTGGTCTCGGATGTGTATTGATGCAAGAAGGCAAAGTCATCGTGTATCTGTCTCGACAACTGAAGCAGCATGAGCAGAACTATCTGACCCATGATCTTGAATTAGCAGCCGTAGTTTTGGCATTGAAGACATGGCGTCATTATTTGATGGGTAATCGCTGTGAGATTTACTCAGATCACAAGAGCTTGAAATATATTTTCACTCAGAAGGAGCTGAATATGAGGCAAAGGAGATGGATAGAGTTAATCAAGGATTATGACCTTGACATTCACAATCACCCCGGCAAAGCCAATGTGGTAGCGGATGCTCTTAGCAGATTTCCGTATAGGCTTAACACCATGATCAAGGAGAAGCAGCCAAGTTTGTATGAAGAGTTGGAGCAGTTCAGAACTGAATTAGTTAGCAAAGGATTCTTAGCTAGCATTGAACTTCAACCCACATTGATTAGCCAAATCAAGGAAGCCCAGAAGGGAAATGAAAGTATAGACGGAATCAAACGTCGTGTTGGTATAGGAAAGGTACCTGGATTCACTGAAGACAAAGAAGGAGTTCTGTGGTACAAAGGACGTATCTGTGTGCCAGCAGATTTGGAGCTAAAGCAAGTTATCATGAAGGAAGCTCATGATACTCTCTATTCTATCCACCCCGAAGGAACAACGATGTATCAACACCTGAAAGAAAAATTTTGGTGGCACAAGATGAAGAGGGAAATCGGAAGCTACATCGCCAAGTGTGACATCTGTCAAAGCAAAGCACCAGAGACCCGCAGGACTGTTACAACCATTGCAGATTCCGGAATGGAAATGGGATTCTGTCGGAATGGACTTTATCACCGGTTTGCCTACTTCCAGTAGGGGAAATGACTCAATCTGGGTCATAGTTGATAGACCGTCCAAGGTAGCCCACTTCATACCTGTCAAGACTACCTACCAGAGTGCGAAGCTAGCAGAACTGTACATTGCTAGGATTGTTAGTCTGCATGGAACCCCCAAGACCATAGTATCAGATCGAGGAACCCATTTTACCTCAAGATTTTGGCAGAAAGTGCAGGAAGGATTAGGAACCAAGTTGAACTTCAGCACCGCGTATCACCCGCAAACAGATGGACAGACTGAGAGAGTCAACCAAATCCTAGAGGATATGTCAAGAGCTTGTGTGTTGGAATACGGATCAAAATGGGAAGACTGCTTGCCTTTCGCAGAATTATCATACAACAACAGTTATCAAGCTAGTTTGCAAATGGCACCATTTGAATTCCTCTACGGAAGAAAGTGTCGTACCCCTTTGAATTGGTCGCAAGTAGGAGAGAGTCAGATCTTTGGACCGGACATTCTACGAGAAGCCGAAGTGAAGGTTCACAAAGTCCATGAGCACCTCAAGACCGCCCAATCTAGATAAAAGAGTTATGCTGACAAGAGAAGGAGAGACCTGACTTTCAATGTCGGAGATTTTGTACATCTCAAGGTTTCACCATTGAAAGGAACCCAATGCTTTAGTCTGAAAGGAAAGTTAGCCCCCAGATATATCGGGCCCTTCAAGATTCTGAACCGTTGAGGAGAAGTATCGTATCAACTGGAACTACCTGAAGAGATGTCAGCCATCCATAATGTGTTCCATGTCTCGTTACTTCGCTAATGCCTGGAAGTGCCGGAAAAGACTGAAATTTTCAAGAACATCGATCACAGAGCTGTGGAGATCAACAATGACCTGACCTATCGTGAAGTGCCCATCCGTATCTTAGGAGAAGCTTACAGAACCACCAGGACCAGGAGTATCAAGTTTCTCAAGATTCAGTGGAGCAACCATACCGAGGAGGAAGCCACTTGGGAGCGAGGAGATTACTAGGACAGAGTTCCTAGATCTCTTTAATTCCTAGTTTTCTTTGTAAATCTCGGGACGAGATTTTGTTTAGGGGGGAAGGTTTGTAACATCCCAAAACTTTAATCCAAGGTTATTAAGATCCAAATCATCAAAATTAGGGTTAACAAAACCTTTTTCAATTTAAATTATCAAAGCATTCATATGTGTGTGCATTTAAAAATAGGAGTTGTTTGAATTGCCATGTTTAAGTGATCCATTGCTTGTAAAATGATTATTAGGTAAAATAAACATCATCTAGATCATCCCCAAACAAATCCCAAAGAAAAACAAATCAAAATGAATAAAAGAAGCAAATGGTCATTTGTGCCATTTTAATCAGCATGCCTACTTTGGCTATTCCTAGTACTCAAAACCTAATAGAAGCAATTATGGATCTTTGCACCCTTTGACAGTACACATAATGTTGTACCAAGGCCCACTTTGTGATCTGCCAAAAACATTCAAACACTATATTTAAATGGCATTTGAAAATTGAATCTATTTCATATGGGAAGATCCCACTATTTCAAAAACCACTCAAATGAGCTCAAATTTGAAAACCCAAGCACCCACAGAGTCTCAAGCTTATGCCTAGCACACCCGCCAAAAATCTTTTCAAAATTCCAAACTAAGTTTCTTGCCGCCATTTCATCAAACACATGGCATGCATGAATTACACCTAATATCTAGCTTACTGTTATGAATAGGGTTTTGCACCCAATTCTCCTCAAAACACTCCTTCTGTCTCCAAATGATCTAACCATGCCATTATCACCCCCTCCCCTATCCCCTAGAGGCCTTGCCATGCCATGCCGAGCACATGCTGGCCGGCTGACCATGCCACCACCGCAGCAGACCACCTCGCCCCCTCTCACCATGTCTAGCAGCTAGCTCACACCTCACAGCCACTCTCTATCCCCTCCTCGAGCTGGACCGAGCAAGCACGCCAGCGCACGCTGCGCCGACACACGCAGTAGACGCCGCCTCGACCGCAGCTCGCGCCCATCGCCGCCACAACCCAGGGAGCACGCCAGACATGCCCGTTCACCGCCCAATGCACCATAGCCACCGCTCGCCATGGACACCGCCGTCTCTGCCGCTCAGATCGCCAACACCGTCCGACCGCATACCACTGCCCCTAGTCCCGCATTGATCACGTAGAGCACCGCCAGGAGACCAGCGACCGCCCCTACCTCGAGCCACGCCGCTAGCACGCTGTGCAGCCCTGGCCGGAGCCGCTCGCCCATCCCTCTCAGTCGCGTCGTCATCCTATAAATAGAGGCTACCCCCAGCCCCATTCGGCACACCACTCACCTCCTCTCACCTTACTGACCGTTCCCCACCTATAGCCGGAGCAAGGCGAGCAGCCGTTGGCCGGAATTGCACCGGAGCAGGACGCCTCTGGAGGAGAAGGGCGCCGCTGATTCCGACCACCCCCGGAGCTGCCTCGACCGTCCCTGAGCTCGCCGTTGACCACCAGTCTGTTTGCCCGCCTCGCCGTCATCGCTGGAGCCCTGGTACGCCCCCTGAGCACCCCCACTGAGCTGTTAGGGTTAGAGTTCACGGCGCAGGTCTGCTGTCGAACGATCCTCACTGCTGATCCTCGTTCTAATCCAACAACCCACATCGCCCCGTACCGCTTCGCGCGTTATGAGCCGCTGACCGGTGGACCCCCTGTCAGCCTGAGCCTCACTGTAGTGTCACTGGCCGGCCCAAGCTGCCTCAAGCAACCCAGTTAGTTTGAATTAGGATTTTTCTATTTTAGTTAAACCTAGTTCTGTCCCTTAGTTTAAAATTCAATTCAGAGAAATTTACAAATCCAAATGGAGTGATTCCAGTTTTGTTAGAAAGCTAGTGAAAAGATCTACCCAAGCCCGTTGGATTTAATTCAATTAGAGTTAGAGATCTCTCCTAGTAAAAATAACAAAACAGAAGCTTTTGCACCTTGCAACATTTTTATAAAATCAACCAAGATAGCTTTTGAGTTGATTCCAACTCTCAAAAATCACATTTAACCATATCTATCTGAATATGTAATAATATTAAGGTTTACATGCAGTGACTTTGGACTAGTACCAAAATAATGCTATATAGGCATTTCTAGTCACTTTAAATAATTAAATAATGAACTTAAACCAAAGTAATTGTGAACCAACCCTTAAAGTACATTCCCACATGTTAGAATATGTGGTGATGACATGTGTCCACATGATCCCATATTTTAAGTGGTGAATATTAAATCTTAGTTATTTTTCAATGAGTAGAAATTACTTTTCTTAAATAAAAAAGAATGAAACTAGTTAATAAAACTTGTGATGCTTGTGATGATAATAGATCATCAAATGTATGCCTTAGAGTGCTAATTAGACTAGTTAAGTATTGTTTGCTGATTGTGTACTCCGTATGTATTTATAGACGATAGTACCGACCAAGCTTACGAGGAGGAGGATTTGTACCAAGAGGAGGAAGACAACTTCAACCACTGCACCAACCAAGGCAAGCTAGCACCATCCAAGTTAACCCTTGCAAGTTGTACTTGCAAGCCACCATTAACAATGCAAGCTAATCCTTGCAATCTAGATAACCCAAGCAAAGATGATTTAGACATGCTTTGATCATACCACTTTGACTAGTATTTACCCCCAGTCTTATTTTCAAGCTTTACTTCTGTTACTTTACCCAAAGTTCTTCACTTGTTTTGAAGGTAGCATAAAGAGTATAAAACTTGGCCTATTTAGATAAACTTTAGATGTCATTCTATGGCATGAGATTGATCTCACCTTCCCACCTTAGTGAACACTCTTAACTTAGTAGTTTAGAGTAGATAAAAACTTGAGTCACTTTAGATGGGAACACTTGGTGAAAATGAATTATGAAAACCTTGGAATGATGAGTCATTCTATTGAGATGTTTTGACATGTGTTGAGAAACACAAATGGTTTATGATGATGAAAATGTTGAGGCATGAGCCTTAGCCCTTTTATAAAAACTGATGGTTGGATTCGGATACGATACCATTCCAAATTTACCGTACAACCACAATACCTGAATTGGGTAAGGCTTAGCTAGGAGTTTATATGCATTAGTATTAGTTCCCTCGCGGGAGAGGTTTGAGCTAAGGCTACCTCTCAATGTTGTCCACCTATGTAGTGCCCAAGATGACAGATGGTCATGGTTGGGAGGCCATGCTCATAGGAGAGGTGCTTATACTAGGGTGTGTAAAGGAAAGGTTATGTTTGATTATCTGCATACTAAGTATGATGATTCAGGGTTATCCCTGACAGATGTATCGAATCTTGTGGTGAAATTGTACCACCTCTGCAGAGTGTCAAACTATTCGAATAGCCACGTCCGCGGTTATGGACAGTTGGAATGGCCATATTATTTCGTTGTCAGATGTTTTCAAAATAACTTATGAAAGGAATGATGAATCTTGACTTGACCACAACAGGGTTGTGACTATGACACTAGCTTCCCAACTTAAGTGATTCTAGAACTTTATTTTATCTTTCTTTGCTTCTGAACTCAGCTTAGGTTTCAAACTTAACTTTATAGTTAAACTTAGAGTTAGCACTTTACCTTAGAACTATACTACTTATTAGTGGTAGTTTGCGAGTACTTAAAGAGTACTCATGGCTTTTGTCCCTGGCTATTCTCATGGCCATACTATGAAGGAGACTACCAAGATGATGACCAGCAGGACGGCTATGATGACTAGGACTATCTGCCTTCGTCAGCATTGCCTGTGCCCCTAAAGATGGACCCCACCGCTATGCTTATCTTTTATTTCCGCTGCTTGTTGTATTAAGACTGGATCATGAGATCCTTATTTGTGTAAGACCTTATGTATGGTTTGTAATGGATGATGTATTGTGATATCCAATCCGTTATGTCTCGCAAAAATGGCAATCCTGGGATTGCGAGGTATGGCATAACGGGCATCTGGGATTAAAAATCCGGGTGTTGACAGTTTCGGCGCTCTAGGAACAGAGGGAGAGGCGAGCCCGGGGAAGAGATAGGGATAGAGGGGAAAGAGACCACGTCTCGGGGATCTTATCCCCTTCTCCTGGGGTGGCGGCAGGCGCGAATCCTGGCGCAGAGGGCGACAGCAGCGTCGGCGACACGCAGCAGCTTCGTTGCGTCTTTCTGGCGGAGGAAGAAGAAAGGTGAGGGACGGCGAAGGGGTACTGGGCCGAGTGGGCCGAGGCTGGGCCGTATGCGGGCGCGCGTGGGCGACAAAGAGGAGATAGGAAAGATGGGTCGGCTGGGCTGCGGCTGCTGGCTATATTTTTTCCTATAAAACATTTTCCAATTCTGTTTTATGTTTCTATTTGTATTTTAAAATACAAAACTGTTTTGGGGATTTCAAAAATACCAGAGGCTTTATGAAATTATAGAAAATATTGTAGGGCCCTTGTATACTATTTGGGCTCCACACTTTTTGAACTTTTCAAAATATGAAAACCATTTTAAATTGCTTTTAGAGAGATGGAAAATATCTAGGGTTTAGGGTTTTGCATTATTTCTTTTGCAAATTTTATCTTAGCAAAGATAGATGATGCTTATGAATGCACAAACAAACCCTAAATATAATTAGCTAAAACTGGGGTGTTATAAGAAAGGATCCATGCTTGAAGTTGGTCTTCCTTGACTTGGAAACTTCTAGAAGGGATAATTTCAGAAGTGGTCTGGTTAAGGGTTTTAGATGATAACCTAGTGGCTAGAGATCAGATCCATCTTTGGGAATCTTGTTTAGGATTTTGTACTTCTTAAATTAGCTTGATCCTATAGTATGAGCTCCTAGGTAGCTCACTAAGCAAACAAGTCAAACAGCAGATCAAGGCAATTCATCTAAGCAAGTATACCAATCTTCTACTAAGGTTATTGATGGCTGTGAAATATAGCCATCTACATCCACATTTAAACTGGATATTATTCATATTTTTGATGAAATATCTCTCTAAACCCTGCCACAAATGCCTAATAATCAAAGGAGTATGCAATCCTTTCTTTCTATTTTTCCCTGCGCGAATAATGACGTTTGATGATGGGAATCACAAAATTAAAGTCAAAGATACGAGATTTTCCAACAACCCAAAGAAACCAGGGGTCATGAAGTGGAGAAAGAAGCTTTAACAACGAACTATACGGCGGGAATAAAATTCCGGCCGTATAGTTGCCATCAACATCGCTAGGTCAAACAGAACAACTTTCGTGAAGGGAACCCTATATAAAGAGGCTTCGGGCAATGGGAAAACAGCACCCCTAGAACCCCAAAAACCTGCATCCACAACACAGAAGATCCGCCGGAGGAATAGACTTAGATCTAATCTCCAAACCCTTCTCCACCACCATAGCCATATTCCACCACTTGTAATAGTAGATCTCATCTTCGATTGGCGACATTGTAAGACTATTTGCTATCAATCTCATGATTTCCATTTCAATGTTTATGATTGCTGATTTCATCTCTATGCGTGAGTAATTCTCTTTGGGCTAAGGGCTTCGGCCTAGCCATGTAGCTTTTGTGCATGTTATGTATCATAGATGGGATCATGTATTAGTTTGTATGACATGATGATTATTGTATCCTCTCTTGCCTGAATCCAAGGACTTGTCAGGTACCCAAGACCCCGAGGATTGAGCCGGGTATAGGGAGTATGAGTAATGACTAATCTGCAGGTTGGGAACCCTAGTGACAGAAGTGGTAGTCCGGCTGTATGTGAAGGATTTACTTGGGATTAACGGTGACATCACTATGCATATCATTAGTTCTATTTCTTCTATGGATGAGACTAGTAGGTTATTGCTATAAGGGGTTGTGGAGGCAATAGAAATTATGGATGCACTGTCCACATATAATTATCTTGCTCTAACAACTACATACATACTTTATTATTATCTTTTATTCCCATCAGATGTTTCACACAACTATAGGTGAAACCGAAAGCCCTAGGCCCTCTCTCTCCATCATCGACAACAACAAAAGACAGCAAACTCTTGGTCCAGTAAAACACAAAAAGAATTCTAAAACTCCTGAAGGTCTGTTAAAATAACTTCATTATGCTTTCTGCTTCCCGAGGATTCGATAACCTAGGTCTACTAGGGAAAAAGAGCTATACTACATCCGTAATCCGGATCGAAGGTATCAGTTATCATCAAGCCTAGCTTGAGATAAGGATGGGTAGTTTTGAAAGGTTTGAGTTTTGAAGAAGGTAAGATTTCTTGGTACATCTACCAAGAATAGAATTTAAAAGCTATATAAAAGGTTTTGTAAAAACCTAAGGGTAAGAGTAGTTGAAAGTTCTGTCTTGAAAACATAGGAAGATTATATCATATACATCTCCATAGTTTTGTAAATAAAATCTAAGAAAATAGTTGGGGTTGCAAAGGCATCTTGGCTCAGGTTTTTAAAATGCTAGAAGGTTTGGGAATATGTAAAAATAAGCCAAGATAGTTTTGTGAAATAGCTTTTGTCAACTAAGGGTGAGGTAAGGAGTACATCTTCTACTACACATTCAGTTGCATAAGCACAAGCAATAAGCAAGGAAACACTGAATCACTAAACAAGAAAAAGTTTTTATTCCCCCTGATTTTTGCATTCTGGACAACTAATCAGGGTTGCTGAAAGTGGGATGTTACAGTGCCCATCTCTAACAACAGTCGCCTCTGGCTTATCTTCGAAGTGACTCCTCACCGTAATCCTAGGACACGCCTGCTTGACAATGAGGATCCCCTACAGGATTCCTGGGAAGATACTTGAGCATTGACTTAAGGCCGGCATATGATCATTGGGCATACGCTGGTCCCTTATGTTGAGTCAACTACCCCAGCCAAGATAAGTCGGCTTGGCTGATCCTGCATACAAGAAACAACTAGGTTATGCCGACATATTATCTATATGTTAGTCGGGGTATGTCATCCTATGTCGGACACTCTATGTCGGTCAACCTTAGTCTTGGTCAAGTTCTCAACTTCTCATTATACGGTTCTTTGACCCTACCGGGGTTTATCCCCTCGACATATATGCATCATATGGATCCGCCATGCGTCATGTGTGGTTACACCTTGTGTATGGACATGAAGTTTCACATAGTGTTCCCTCGGAATTTTGAAACTAGAACCGTATGTGTGAACTATATGTATATTCAATCTATCATGTTTATACTATATATGCTATAATAGTTCGAAATAACGGTTGTTTTCTAATGATCTTACTTAGAACATCCCGTGCAAGGCAAGACCTGACTTCTTAGAGAAGGTGTTTAGAAGACAATAAGACTATGGAATGTTTGAAGTCATTATTGAGTCACACAAACAGCCTAGACCCGACATCACGGTTCAAGTCACCAACGAGCAAACTGTAACCTATTTCAGTGGACCTACTGAATAGAGTTTCTCAATCGCTACCACATGAATGTTGGGGACATCATCATCTTCACCCTTGACTGTGTGCATCACACCATTTACTTTGATTGCATTGACCCCAACTGGTCACATGATGAGGATGGGTACTATGACCATGACTATACTGAGGTGTAGCTAGCTAACTACTACAATGCATGCTTGTTATCTCTCTAACTAGTTAAATAATACAGTAATAATAAATTCTAGATGATGTTGCTTTATTTTATCTTCTATTGTATATGAATATCTATTTCCTGCTATATAATTTCTATAAATTCAATAATTTAAAACCAGTTTTTTTATTTTCAAATTCATACTAACGATGTTTAACATAAATTGAAAGTGACTGAAGATTTTATTAGTGGTGGTGTTTAGACTACACGCCGCCAGTTAGGATATTACTGGTGGCGTTCAGATGACACGCCACCAGTACAGGTTTATTGGTGGCGTTCGGATCATATGCCACCACTAGCAGCTACCAGTGGTATGAAGTTAGTGGTGTGTAAGTTCAACGCTGCTAACCTCATATTTCGAACGACAGCAATGTCTTTTCCCTACTAGTGAAGCTTTGAGCTGACAGTGCATGAATATCCTAAAGTGCTCCACGTGAAGATCAAGTTGTATGCTTCAGGCTACGTACGTGCGTGAATTTAATGGCTGGAAGTGTTAATTATGTGTGTTGGTACACAATCGATATAGTTCTTAGTGGTTGATCAGCTCAGTTAGGCTACACGTAAAGGAATCGGAAGTTAGAACCGAGTTGGCTACAAGTCCCAATGCGATGCTCTATGCATGCTGTAACGAGTCACGTGTCTTACAGGAAGAAGATGAGAAAAGGGGGGGAAAGCAATCACCAGGACGTGTTCCTTACGTACCGGCATGAAATCATGGCCGGTAGATCGGTTCCGAGAAGAAAAAAAGGGGTCGTGCAGTATATTAATTCACCTATTCGACGAAGAAAAAAAAGTTCAGATCGGCTGCGCGCGACCTGTCTCCGCGTCAACTCTGAAAACCCCGTCGACTACTAGTCTGTCGCGTCGGGCAAGTGTCCGCTGCGTCGACTTCGTGCATCGCGTCAACTATGCGTCGCATCGACTCTACACCCGGTCGCTACGCCAACCCGCTGCTACGTCGACTCCCCTCCGCTGGTGACCCACCGCTGCGTCGACTCCGTGTGTTGCAGCGACTCTACGCCCGGGGGCTGCATCAACCCTCTGTCGCATCGTCTTACGTTCGCCGGCGACCCGCCGCTGCATCGACTCTATGCCCGAGGGCTGCACCGGCTCCGTCGCGCGGCCCATTGCGGTCTTCGGCTGTGGTAACCTGCTACAGTGTTTGACTCTGGCGACCCACTACCATCTTTGACCGCGACCACCCGCTGAGTTTTCGACTGTGGCGACCCGCTGTGGTCTTCGGCTACAGTGACCTACTATGGTCTTTGGCTGCGGTGACCCACTGTTACATCTGAAAGGGCATGTATATGCCCCAATTTGTGGTTTTGGTAATTAATGACAATCCCTATGGACTAATGTGCAAATTGAGTTTCACTTGTAGGTTTGTCCATTGGCATCGCTTGGACCATGTGTTGGTCTCAAGGATGAAAAAGAAGAATCAATGTCCAAGGACTTTGTGCCTATTGGAATCAAGTAGAATAAGAAGATCAAGTATATCTTGAAGAAGAAGAAGATGGAGTTCCTCATCGCAATCTTCAAGACATCATCAAGAATTGAAGTGCAATCTCAAGATGCGTCATCTCTAGAAGATCTCATTCTTGAAGCTTGCCATCCTCGGCAATCATGGAATGATAAATACAAGTTCGAAGAAGAGGCTTCCCCATGGAGTGTGGGGGAGCATTTCTCAAGACTTCATCAAGCAAGTGCAATCAAGAAAGGTGTTCCATCTTGAAGGTGAAAAGATCGTCTACATCAAGCTCAAGTGGGATGCTCAAGGCAAGGGTATGATCGTGATAGGGTTTCTATTTTACCGGTCTCTTGTAGTGTTCTTGTAGTGTTGGGAGACCGGGTTTAGCATAGATAGCCGTACTATCAAGAGGGGCTCTCGAGTGGGTGACTCGTTCGTATCTTTCAAAGAGATCTCAAACCTGTGCATACATAGCATCATCTTTCTTGGTTGTTGTTTGGTTCTTGTCCATGTGAGCATCTAGAGCTTGTGGTAATCTTCATAACAAGCTCTAGTTCGTCAAAAACGGATTTTCCTTGCATATCTTATTGCGTTTTTTATATTGCGGGTTTTTCCGGCTCCACACCTTGGGAGGTATCTCACATATATATTCATGGTATTTTCTCCCTTGGTGATACCCAATATTTCACCTTTTGTTGGATTCTACTCTTTATTATCTTTCCAACAAAATTGGTTTCATCCCATTTAGAGTTTCCAAGCTCAACTTCTTGCATTTTGGGTTCTGGAGGTTTTACCGGTTCGTCGCTTCTGAGAGGTCATACCTTTCTCCATTTTATTTTTATCCTCTCTTGTTGGACTATGATGTTTCTTTGCATAATATTGTAGAGATTTTTGTTCTCTTCAAAACGAGCCCAAGATCATCGAAATCAGAGTCCAGAGTCAAAACTTATTGAAGTTTTCGTGCAATGTTGTCCAACATTTTTGCTTGATCGGTAGTACCGGCCCAAGTTCCGGCCAAAGTTCCGATAAATCTCGTTTTTCTTCTGAATCTTGTGTTTCTATTTAGATGTAGTACCGATGGGGCACCGGCAGTTCCGGTGGGGTGCGAAACTGGCCCAAACGGGCAGATGTCTCTTGCCCTATTTAAGGGCCCCCTCTTCCCAAAAGTTTCCCCAACTTTGGAGGTCATTTTTGCTAGCTCTTCCACTCTCTCTCTTCCATTGTTGACCTTCAAAAGCTTGCCCTCTTACCTTCTCCCTCCCATGATTCTTGCATCTCTTTGAGGGATTTGAGAGAGGAGATCTAGATATACAATCCCCACCAAACCAAATCCCTTCTTTGTGAAGGAATCTTTGGGATCTAGATCTTGGAGAGTTTTTGTGTTCTCCTCTTGTGGTCTTCCTCCCTTATTCCCCCAATAGCTTTTGTAGCTTTGGTGGAATTTGAGAGTGAAGAACTTGCCTCTTGCATTTGGTGCATAGGTTTGAGTTCTCCTCGGAATTCGGCAAGTTCAAGCTCTTGGGCTTGTTTCTCTTGGGTTCTTGGAACCCTAGACGGTTGTGTGGAGTTGTGGTGTGTTCTTGGGGCTCCAATTGAGTTGTGGAGGTTCCCCAAGCTTGTTGGCCTTTTGTGGCATTGTGGAGTCTTTGTGGAGTTTTTTGGGAGCCCTCCAATTGAGTTGTGGAGATTGCCCCAAGCCTTGTACGGGTTCGGTGACCGCCCTCAAGTGTCCCATAGTGGAACGCGAGTAGGCCTTTGTGGTGATCTCACGGGAGAATAGGGTGAGCCTTTTGTGGTGTCGGTAGGTTGCGTGTCGTGCCTTCGCTTCTTAGGCTTCATCGCCTCGAGAGTAAGGATGTCTCATAGGGGTTTAGTGCACTCTCACACATTTACATTTGATGACACAAATTATGATGTTTGGCGTATTCGCATGCTTAGTCATTTCCGGGTCATTGACCCAAATATTGAGCGAATTCTAGATATGGGCTTGTCTCCTCTGAAGGATCCCCAAAATTTATCTTTGGAGGAGGAGACAAACTCTTATCTTGAAGCTCAAGCATCTTATGTGCTTGTTAATGTTGTGAGCTTTGTAGTTCTTTCCTTAATCATGCCTTTTTGGAATGCTCATGATATTTGGACGAAGCTTCAAGCAAAATATGATGTGTCCAAGATTATTGATGATGATTGTGTTCCCTCCACCTCCGTCCATGATGAGTTCTCATCTTCCTCCACTTCACCTACATGTGATTTGTCACAAGGTAATGACATGGTGAGTGGTGATAGAACTTGCAATGTGGATAGTGAGCTTGTCATTAATGATTCTTCATCTCTATCTCATTGCAATGTTGTATCTTTGGGCATGAACACTTGTAGGACTATATGTGATTTACACCCTAGTGTTGATTACCCTTGAATATCATGTAGAAATGGATTTAATATATGTCATGATGATATGCTTGCTTTGCCTTGTTTCCATGATAAATGTACTTCTATTTCCTCTAGTACTTGTTTTGCTAACCATGTAGAGGAAATCGAAGAATGTGTGGGCCAAGGCAAGGTTGCTATTGGAGCTTCATGTGTTCCTCCATCATCACCTTCTCCCAACATTCACTTATGCCTCATGGCTAAGGAATCAAAGGTAACTTCTCCTTTGGACCCCAATGCACCTCATGATGATGTGAATGTTGACTTAGATGTAGGAGATGATGATGTTGCTTCTTTAAAAGAGAAGGGGGAGCTAGTCCTTCGTTCTCTTCACAATGATAAAAATGCTTGCTCTACTTTCATTGAAATATTGAACTTTGCCATTGAAAGTAAGCAACTAATTTATGAGCATGAGGACACAATTGACAAAATGGGTAGTCTTGAGCGTGAGTATGCTAATGACATTGCAAACTTAAATGAAGCTCTTGAAGAGGAAGAAATCACCAAGGAATATCTTGAGGAGACCTTTGATCTAGAGCTATCTAGAGTAAATAAATCTCATGATATATATCTTGAGGTGGCTAGTGACCTTCAAATTAAAAATGATGAACTTGAAGTTGCCTATGCTAAACTTCTTGAGGATTTTGAGCACCTCAACAATGGCTCTAGGGTCATCAAGGGGGAGCTCATCAAACTCACTGAGTCACATGAGCAACTTAAAGCTTCATACTCTAAAGAGCTTGCCAAGTTTCCCTCACCTTTTACTACTATTGATGATGCTTATGCTACTAACTCTATCTCTTGTGAAGCATCTATTGTGAAGGAGAATGTCGAGCTACATGCTCAACTTGCTTTTCTAACTAGCAACTATGGGAAATTGGAAGAGAGTCATGCTAAGCTCTCAAGCTCGCATGAGGACCTTCTAGTTTCCCATGGTAGTCTAAAGTTGGCTCATGAGGCTATTTTGTCAAAGGTAACCTCGAGTATGCCTCATGTGGGCATTAGCACTACTTCTTATCCTAGTATCATATTACCATGTGCTAGTCCTTGTAATTCATCCACTCATGCTATTGCTATATCTTGTAATGAATTTCATCCCTTGCCTTATTGCTCTAACAACGTAGCATCTACTTCCTCTAGTATTGTTGTTGATACTAACCATGTAGAGGAAAACAAAAGGCTCAAGGATCAAGTCAATTATTTGAAGAATGACTTGAAGAAGTGTCATGAAGGGAAGACCACACTCAAGAACATCTTGGATGTGCGAAGATCCCCAAATGACAAGAGTGTCCTTGGATATAACTCCAACATCAAGAACAAGCCCACCAACTTGTTGAAGCACAAGGGAAACAAGAAGAATGGCCAAGGTCAAGTGAAGAATCTGGCAAACATTGTGTGCTTCAAGTGCAAGCAAGAAGGCCATCATGTGAGATGTTTCCCATTGAAGAAGAATCAACAAGGGAAGCGGTCTCAAGCTCCACCTCAAGCTAGAATCAGGCCTCTTCCCAAGTCTCAAGCTCTTCCTCACGGGGTGTCATCTTCCATGAAGAAAGATAGCAAGAGAAGAACTTGCTACATTTGCCGCGAGAAGGGGCACCTTTCTTCCTCATGCACCTTGGGTAACTCCTCATCCAAGCCTATCTTGATTGATGTTGTATATTCTCTTTGTAAGGATGAGGTGGGTAATGTGTTTTCCAAATTTGTTGGTGTCCAATATGGTGTCAAGAAAAGAACCATTTGGGTTGCCAAGCCTATTGTCACTAACTTCTTAGGACCCAACTTGGTTGGGGACCAACAAGCTAAAACTTGATCAATAGGTGTTGTTTGGAGGGCATTGGAGGCTTGGCTACATTATGAAGAATTGAGGGATCTTCATTATTTATTTTTGTCAAGTCAAGCCAATTGGATTATCTTGCTTCTGTCTTACATCCAATGTTCCTTCTTGCGGTAATATGTGCTAAACTCATTTACATTGAAAGTTACTTGCCCCTTGTGCATGTGTTGGTTTGTACCTTGCATGTGTATGTATATGTTGTGCTTCCCTTTTACTTGTATTGAGTTATCAAGTATATGTGTGTATGTTGGTTGGCACATCATATATTTGTGTTCTTGTGTTTGAGCCTTTGATGAATTTATTTGGTATCTCTTTGGGCTCTTGTGAGAGATTAATGGACTATCCCATTATGGGGGAGTGTTATGCTTGGGCATTCCACAATCCTAAAATGTGTATACATGAGGAATACCACTTAGTATTTATACTACAAGTTTATCTAGTATCTATGTGGTATGTCTTTCTCATGAGAAATTCAAGTTCCACAATGTTCATTAATCATCTCTATTTGTATGTTCTTACCTCTTGTTGAGAATTCTTGTTTTATCACATTATGGGGGAGTCATATGCTTTGTGCATATTACAAACCTAGAAAATGTGGACATTTGAGGTAGCGCCACTTAGAATTGATATTGAGAATTATCTAGCTCCTATGTGGCACATTTAGCTCAAACAAGTTCTAATTTTCTTTGTTTCTTTTATTGCTCATATTTTGGATCTTGTTTGTGAGAGATTTTCTTGATATGTGTTTCCTCTTATTTGGACCTCCATATCCTACATGGAAACCATTTGATTCAAGTTACTCTAATCACTAGTGATTGTGTGACTATTTGGAGCTATCAAGAATCTCTCTCGAAGCATCAAGCATAATTTTTATATCTTGTTACATGCTTCTTTGTGTGAATATGATCATGATTTCCTTGCAAACTACCTTGGGAAAATTTTCCTCATAATTCTTGTCCTTGGACAAGTGGTACTCCATATATGGTAGGATTTATTGATCATGTTCGCTTTGTCCATTGCTTTTCTTTGTCCTATCTTTGTCCAAGAAAATGTTTTCTCTTTCTCCCATGTATTCCTTGCCTCTTGTGGATCCTTTTAGTTTATTGGTATTCTCTTGTGTTTTAATTAATGTAGGTAGTGGTGATGATCTCTTTTGTGTGCATTTTGTATTCAAAAGCAAAATTCTATATAATGCACCATTCATGGGGGATCTCTCCTATACTATCTAGAACACTCCTTTTATGCTTCTTAATTTGATCCATATAGTGTTCTTGTGCTTGGATGCTTGATCTTTTCTTTTGGTACTTTGTGCCATCATGAAAAGTGTAGAGAGTGTGGGTTTGTGTGTTGGAACCTTGCTCTATTTGGGAGTTGGCTTTGTCTCATTCTTTGTTACTTGTTTTGATATTTTAGAATGAGATAAATCCTTGAGCATTGTGTGTTTTGTGGATCTATTGCTCTTTGGCTTTTGCCATGTTCCTTTGTTGAATTGGTGTCCTTTCATGTGTTGATTTGGCTCTTTGATACAATTTGGACATCTTTTGTCATGTCACACTCTTGTGTGCTACTTCTTGGTTTACTTGGTGTTTTAGTTCAAATTGTATCTCCTTTTTGGTTCTTGAAAGTCTAGTGCATGCATATTTACTTCTTGTATATAGTATGGCATGCTTTCTTTCTATGATCCAATGTATAGGGGAAACTCCACCAAATCCTATTGGCTAAGATGTTCATGAAATTCAATTTCATGTTAATATGCACATATTTATCTGGAGCTTCTCCTATATATTATAGTTACACTAACTACTTTGGACCCAATTTGTTTGGGAACCCAGTGTACTTAATTGTGTTTTAGGTACACTGGAGATATATTGGGTGCTTGTATCTTGAACAAGGAAGAAGTGATGTTTTCATGTCAATTGGACGCAAGCTAGGATGATCAACAAATTCTTAGTCTCTACATCCTACCAATTATATCTCGGTAACAAGTATCTCTCTCATGCATACATATCTTGTTTCCAACCTTTTATAGGTTGCTTGTTGGCATGAATTTGTGTTTGTACAATTTTGTGGTTCTTATTTTGGTTTTTGCAAGTTCTCCTCTATTGCAAATGTGAGTATAGTGAGATGAGTTCATATAAGTGGGACTATACAAAATCATGCTCATGATTCACCAATCCCAAATATGTCAATCTAGCAATTTTATTATATATGTCTTCCTCATTTTCTCTCATCTGCAATAGTGAGTATTTTGCCAAGTTGATTTATTTTTGTGATACTTGTTGCCTTTCTCCATATATTCCAACTATTCCCTTTTCCCTTGGTAATAGTTGCAATGTATGTAGTGTGTTGGTGCTTGAAGCTCATTGATGTACAATAAGATATATTTGAGCCTTTGGCCATGCTTTCAAGCAAAAATCTTATTGGTATATTATATGACTTCCTCTTGTTTTTCATGTGCTTTCTTGAGTATCTATTTTGTGTGTGCATGTTTCTTTGTGGGCATATGTCTATGTGATATTCTCCACCTAGAAACGTATACACACAATAGAAGATAAATCTTTGGTTGTGTTTGTTTTCCTTGGATACCACCCTTTATCTCTTTGTGACTCTTTGGTGGCTTCCAAAGTTATTTGCCTATGAGTGCTTGTCCCATTTGCTTGCATCTCCGAGCACTCATAATTTGATCTCTCTTGCCGTGTATTGTTAAATGAGTTTGTAGATGTGAGGATTCCATGATTGTGCACTTTGTTTCCAAATATAATTATTATAATTGGTGCATAATCCTTGGGGAGCTTCTCTAACTCACTTAAGAATGCTAATTTGCCTTTCTCTTTGTTTGAGGTTTAAATGTCTATGGGGGAGTGAGGATTCCATACTTGTGCATGATGTATTCAAATCAATGATTCTAATTTGTGCACAAATATTGGGGAGCCTCCCTATTACATATAAACACTCATTTGTTCGTATCATAATATCTTGTGTTTTTCTTTTGGTATCAATTGTTGTTGTCAATTGGTCCTTTTGGATCTTCTGGTTGCTCGCTTCATTTGTTGAAGCTTCGTTCTTTTTCCTTTTCCTTTTGCAATCTTTGGGTCCTCAATATAGTGTTACTTCCTCCCAAGTATTCATCATTGGATATGTGCATATGCACACCTTTTGAGGAATTCTCACTATATTGGCCATCTAGAACTTTTCACCCATTTTGGCAATCGATGCCAATGGGGGAGAAGTTTTAGAGGGTTTAAGGGAAGTTGGTTTATGCTTTGAGTTGGTTATTATGCTTTAGCCTTGCATGCTCTTGCATCTTTGTTGTTGCTTTGCATGTTTAATATACAGAGGAAACTCAACCACCGATAATGGTTGGCAATCTATGCAATGAAATTCAAGTTCATCACACGTGCATAGATTGTGGGGGAGTTTGCTCTATATATTGTGGTTGTACCAACATCACATACGTGTGTAGTATTTGATGTTGGGGCAACCATTTTGTTCGTTAAATTCCATATTCAAACCCTCTCAAAGGGATTGTCATCAATTACCAAAATGGGGGAGATTGAAAGGGCATGTATGCCCCCATGTGTGGTTTTGGTAATTAATTACAATACCTATGGACTAATGTGCAAATTGAGTTTCACTTGTAGGTTTGTCCATTGGCGTCGCTTGGACCATGTGTTGGTTTCAAGGATGAAAAAGAAGAAGCAATGTCCAAGGACTTTGTGCCTATTGGAATCAAGTAGAAGAAGAATATCAAGCATATCTTGAAGAAGAAGATGGAGTTCCTCATCGCAATCTTCAAGACATCATCAAGAATTGAAGTGCAAGCTCAAGATGCGTCATGTCTAGAAGATCTCATTCTTGAAGCTTGCCATCCTCAGCAATCATGGAATGATGAAGACAAGTTCGAAGAAGAGGCTTCCCCATGGAGTGTGGGGAACATTTCTCAAGACTTCATCAAGCAAGTGCAATCAAGAAAGGTGTTCCATCTTGAAGGTGACAAGATCGTCTACATCAAGCTCAAGTGGGATGCTCAAGGCAAAGGTATGATCGTGATAGGTTTTCTATTTTACCGGTCTCTTGTAGTGTTCTTGTAGTGTTGGGAGACCGGGTTTAGGATAGATAGCCGTACTATCAAGAGGGGCTCTCGAGTGGGTGACTCGTTTGTATCTTTCAAAGAGAGCTCAAACCTTTGCATACATAGCATCATCTTTCTTGGTTGTTGTTTGGTTCTTGTCCATGTGAGCATCAAGATCTTGTGGTTATCTCCATAACAAGCTCTAGTTCGTCACAAACGGATTTTCCTTGCATATCTTATTGCGTTTTTGATCTTGCGGGTTTTTTCGGTTCCACACCTTGGGAGATATCTCACATATATATTCATGGTATTTTCTACCTTGGTGATACCCAATATTTCACCTTTTGTTGGATTCTACTCTTTATTATCTTTCCAACAAAATTGGTTTCATTCCATTTAGAGTTTTCAAGCTCAACTTCTTGTGTTTTGGGTTCTGGAGGTTTTACCGGTTCGTCGCTTCTGAGAGGTCATACCTTTCTCCATTTTATTTTTATCCTCTCTTGTTGGACTATGATGTTTCTTTGCATAATATTGTAGATATTTTTGTTCTCTTCAAAATGAGCGCAAGATCATCGAAATCGGAGTCCGGAGTCAAAAGTTATTGAAGTTTTCGTGCAATGCTGTCCAACGTTTTTGCTTGAGCGGTAGTACCGGCCCAAGTTCCGGCCAAAGTTCCAGTAAATCTCGTTTTTCTTCTGTACCTTGTGTTTCTATTTAGAGGTAGTACCTATGGGGCACCGGTAGTTCCGGTGGGGCGCGAATCTAGCCCAAACGGGTAGATTTCTCTTGCCCTATTTAAGGGCCCCCTCTTCCCAAAAGGTTCCCCAACTTTGGAGGTCATTTTTGCTAGCTCTTCCACTCTCTCTCTTCCATTGTTGACCTTCAAAAGCTTGCCCTCTTCCCTTCTCCCTCCCATGATTCTTGCATCTCTTTGAGGGATTTGAGAGAGGAGATCTAGATCTACAATCCGCACCAAACCAAATCCCTTCTTTGTGAAGGAATCCTTGGGATCTAGATCTTGGAGAGTTTTTGTGTTCTCCTCTTGTGTTCTTCCTCCCTTATTCCCCCAATAGCTTTTGTAGCTTTGGTGGAATTTGAGAGTGAAGAACTTGCCTCTTGCATTTGGTGCATAGGTTTGAGTTCTCCTTCGAGATTCGGCGAGTTCAAGCTCTTGAGCTTGTTTCTCTTGGGTTCTTGGAACCCTAGACCATTATGTAGAGTTGTGGTGTGTTCTTGGGGCTCCAATTGAGTTGTGGAGGTTCCCCAAGCTTGTTGGCCTTTTGTGGCATTGTGGAGCCTTTGTGGCGTTTCTTGGGAGCCCTCCAATTGAGTTGTGGAGATTGCCCCAAGCCTTGTACGGGTTCGGTGACCGCCCTCAAGTGTCCCATAGTGGAACGTGAGTAGGCCTTTGTGGTGATCTCACGGGAGAATAGGGTGAGCCTTTTGTGGTGTCGGTAGGTTGCGTGCCTTCGCATCTTTGGGTGAGGCCTTGTGTGGCGTTGGGTGAGCATCGAGCCACCACACCTCGAGGTGAGCCACTTGTGGCATTCGAAGTACATTGCACCCCCGCACCTCTCCAACAGAGACGTAGCTTCTTTGGAAGTGAACTTTGGGAAACAAATATTCGTCTCCGCATTCATCGGTTATCTCTCATCCGAGCCCTTTACTTATGCAATTTACATTGTGATAGCCATCGTGCTTGAAGTATTATATCTTGCTATCACCTTATTGCTTGCCTTGCTTAGCATAGGTTGTTGGTGCACTTAGTGAACCTAGTGGATATAGGTTTTGGCTTGATAAATTAAACGTTAAGTTTTATTCCGCATTTATTAGAGCCCAAACCATAATAATTTTAAAACGCCTATTCACCCCTCCCCCCTCTAGGCGACATCCATTTCCTTTTCAACATCGACTCTGTCCATCGCGCCAATCCTTTGACCTCGACTACGCATCCGCCGTATTGGATCCTTTCGGCTAAACATCACTCGACTCTCCACCGCGTTGATTCCTTTGGCTAAACGCCGCATGACTCGCCACTATGACAAGTCCGTCCACCTTGTCGACCATCAATAAAGTTAAGTTTTCTCTACCAAGAGTCAATGATTGTTACTTTAATCGCACTCAACACACTCAGGGGTTGTGCTCTTTCGAGTAACCTAAGTGTCATCGACTCTGCACACTCGAGCACCTAGTACGCGACTGCCCGAGTAGCTGACTCTGCCTGACTATCGAATCCTTGAAAACTCTGACCCAGTTGTAGCCCAACTGACAGGTCGGCAATATACTGAGACTAAGGGCATCTGGCTAACAAAAAGGTCTCGCATACAGTGTAAAAGTGTCAAGTCCAATGACACTAGAAAATGTTATAATAAGCCGGAAGGCAAATATTCTTTACAAGATATAGGTACTTCACAATTATTTATGGTTTTTGTAGCTTACAAAGATGTCGACTACATTGAGCTATTTTATCGGGTCCTCCAACGGAGTCGACTAACGCCAGCCACATAAACTTATGCCATGACCCGGGTCGAGTACCTCCTCAAATGAAGAGATTTTATGAGCCTATACTCGACTACAAGTAGTCAAGCATGGCCTTAGGGGCTACTCCCAACGGGAGCGCTCGCTGTGCACCCTCTGTACTTCCAGGCCAGCGGTATACCCTTATCATATTATCAACTGCGACCGCATGATATAAGACTTGAGTCTCTGCCCGAGTCTACGACTCGACCAGACACTTAGGGGCTACTCTCATCGGGAGCGTTGGTCGCGCACCCGATGAAAATATACCCTCCAACAGAGATGATAAAGACCCGAGTCGATTATCTCCTCAGATGAAGAAGATCTTTGAGCCTATGTTCGGCTACAAGTAGCCGAACATAGTCTCGAGGGCTACTCCCATCAGGAGCACTGACCGTGCACCCGATAGAAAATAAATTCCTCCTACGGAGTCGACATACAGGAAAAGCTACATGAAGATTAAACTTTGAGCCTACGCTTGGATGCAAGCATTTGAACATAGCTTCGGGGGCTGCTTCCATTGGGAGTGTTGTCCGCACACTGATAGAAAAAGAAAATATCCTCCAACAGAGTCGACAAAGGAATAACTTTGAATCTACACAAGTGAAGCTTTCCCATCGGAAGTACCCGATGAAAACATCGAGATTACTTCAACAAATTGTCAACTTCAGCAATTCCAATAGCTAAACAAAGCGGTTGATAGAAATTTTGAATTCTCGGACCATGTCCTTCGTGATAACATGTCTGAATGGTGTGTTTACAACATGAAGATAAGACCCCGGGATCCATCCTATGGGCCTGGTAACCGCACACAAATGCGCTCTGTCGGAAAATTTCTATATCTTCCATATGATGAAAAATCCTGATGGTCATGTTGGGTACCCAAAACACAAAACTGTAACTCACTATTAGGTCATACCTCCGTGGTACAAACAGAGTTGCACCAGTATATGCTGAGTTCGAGTTTGGGAACTCGAGCTTGAGAAGGTTCATGTTGTTTTTACCCAAGAACAATTAACTAGTTCCTGGCCCCGTTAGATGCACCAGATTCGTTATACCAAAATTCCCATGATACTTATTGAACTTACAATTCGCATACTCAAAATAAACTCTGGGTACGTTTGAATGAAAAAATGTCTTAGAGACTCAACTCGAATCTGCAATTCGAGTAGAGCCTTGGGGGCTACTGATACGTTGCTAACGTATCCATAATTTTTGATGTTCCATGCTTGGTTTTATCTACTTTCTTATGTTTTGTCCACACTTTGGAGTACTTTCTATACACTTTCTTGGACTAACCTATTAACAAGATGCCACAGTGCCAGCTGCCCGTTTTCTGCTATTTTTGGTTCCAGGAAAGTCAGAAAATAAATATTCTCGGAATTGGACGAGACAAAAGCCAAAGTCAGTTTTTCACCGAGGGGGACACGGAGAATCACGAGGCGGAGAGGGCTGGGCGCCACACCACCTGGCATGTGCCAAGCCTACCGCTGTGGGGTGGTCTGGCAGCCTAGGCATCCCCTTTCGCCTATAAGATACCTCCGATACAGAAACCCTAAGGACCTGATCAAATTTCCACGAAAGAGTTTGTAGCCGCCGTCATCTCCATCCCTAGATCGGGAGGGATCTGAAGCTCTTTCCGGCACACTGCTGGAGGGGAGAATTCACCCTGGAGGCCTTCTTCATCACCATGCAAGCCTCCGGTATGATGCGTGAGTAGTTCATCATTGGACTACGGGTCCATGTAGTAGCTAGATGGTTGGTTATTCTCCTTTGTGCTATCATGTTTAGATCTTGTGAGCTCCGTTCATGATCAAGATCATCTATTTGTAATTCTACATGTTGTGTTTGCGGGGATCCGATGGATATTGAGATGCTATTTCAGATTGATTATTGATTCTATCATGTCTTTGTTATTTGTGACCGTGCATGCTTTCCGTTGTTAGTAGCTATCTTGGCCAAGTAGATGCTAGCAACTTCAAGAGTTAGTATTTATGCTCGATAGTGGGTTCATGCCTCTAGTAATCTGGGGAAGTGACAGAAATCTCTAAGGTACTAGATGTGCTGTTGCTACTAGGGAGAAAATAATAATCCTTTGTTCATAGAACAATCGTATTGTTTACTTTACACGCAATGCATAATGCAATAATCTGTTGCTTGCAACTTAATACTGGAGGAGGTTCGGATGATAACCTGAAGGTGGATTATTAGTCATAGATGCAGTTGGATTACGGTCTATGTATAATGTTGTAATGCCCAATCGAATCTCAAAGGAGTCAAGATGGTTAGTATATGCATGTATTGCTTTCTCGATGTTTGTCAATTGCCCCGCTGTAATTTATTCACCCAACATGTCATTGATGGGTTCGTAGCATGGAAAACAAAAAAATTCTACCACAAGAACGAACAAAACCCAGATCTAATCTAGATAAAAGCCAAGATCTAATCTATTAGACATATGCAACGAGATAGATCTGTACTAACCCTCGTAGATCCGAAAGCGTTACGAGATTAGATCTCGGGGTTGATGTAGTCGATCACTTGCCGATCTCAAGATCGTGTGGACGATCCTTCCGGCTGCCCGTTCAGCGCTTCCATGATCGGTCACACGCATGCAGTCGGAAGGCACCTTCCTCTCCCCATTCCAGCGAGCAGCGGAGGTAGTAGATCTTCTCCACGGAATCCCAGCAGCACGACGGTGTGGTGGTGGTGGTGGAGTAGAGAATTCTGCAGGGCTTCGCCTAAGCCTGAGCAGAGGGAAGGAGGAGGAGAGAGGCGGCGACTAGGGCTTGAAGTGGAGGGGGCTAGGGGGTGGCGCCCCCTCCCTTCTATTTAAAGGAGGGAGGCGCCATGGGGAGGTCGAGTCCTTGTAGGACTCCCTCTCCTTGGCGGATCAAGGAGGTGGGGGAGAGTCCTACTCCCCCACGAATCCTTGTCTTGCCCCACAAGGATTCCTTGACCCTTTCTTGGTTTTCAAGCAAACTCCAAAAAATCTTCTAGAACCTTCCGGAACATTCCAAAACCTTCTAGAATCCGCATACAAACACTCCGGAACATTTCCTAACTTAGAAAATGATCCCCAGTATATGAATCTTATTCTCCGGACAATTCCGAATCTCCTCGTGATGTTCCGGATCCAATCTGAGACTCCGAACAACATTCGGTCTCCAACGCATATTCCATATCTACTTAAAACAACTTCGAACCTTAAGTGTGTCACCCTACGATTCGTGAATATGCAGACATGATGAAGACACCTCTCCGATCAATAACCATCAGCAGGATCTGGAGATCCATAATGGCTCCCACATACTCAACGATGACTTCGTGATCGATAGAACCATTAACATACGAAACCAATTCCCTTTGTCACGCGATATTCTACTTATCCGAGGTTTGATCGTTGGTATCTCCATACCTAGTTCTACCTCGTTACTGACAAGTACTCTTTACTCGTTCCATGTTATGTCATCCCTTGTGACCTAGTCACATGCTTGCAAGCTAACTAGATGACATTCCACCGAGAGGGCCCAGAGCATATCTATCCGTCATATGGATGGACAAATCCCAATCTTGGTTCATGCGCTTCAACACATACTTTCAGAATACCCAATGACACCTTTATAACCACCCGATTCTGAGCGGTGTTTGATGTCATCAAAGTACCCATCCGGTGATGGTGATTAACATAACCTCATGGTCGAAGGATTAGGTTACTATGCATTTGAAAGATTATAGCAATACGAACTTAATGACTTGATCTTATGCTACGCTTACTATGGGTGTGTGTCCATCACATCATTCTCCTAATGATATAACCTTGTTATTAATGACATCCAATGTCCATGATCAGGAAACCATGATCATCATTTAATCAACAAGCTAGTTCCACAAGAGGCTTACTAGGGACTCTTTTATGTTTACAAAACACACATGTATTAGTGTTTCCTTATAATACAATTATAGCATGGGATGTAATTCATCATAAACACAAAGATATAATAATAACCACTTTTATTATTGCCTCTTGGGCATATCTCCAACAGTCTCCCACTTGCACTAAAGTCAATAATCTAGATTACATGGTAATATACCTAACACCCATGGCATTCTGGTGTTGGTCATGCTTTGCTCTAGGGAGAGGTTTAGTCAACGGATCTGCCACATTCAGATCAGTGTGTACTTTGCAAATCTTTATGTCACCATCTCGGACATACTCGCGAATATCATGGAAACGTAGCTTGATGTGCTTCAGCTTGCTATGTGACCTTGGCTCCTGTGCATTAGCTATGGCACCTGTGTTGTCACAGTAGATGGCCATCGGGTCCAACGCACTGGGAACCACGCCAAGTTCAGTAATGAACTCCTTCATCCATATGGCTTCTTGTGCAACCTTCGAAGCAGCTATGTATTCCGATTCAGTTGAAGATTTCGCCACAACGCTTTGCTTGGCACTCCTCCAGCTCACTGCAGCACCATTCAAAATAAATACGTATCCAGACTGTGACTTCGAGTCATCTGGATCGGTGTTCCAACTAGCATCAGTGTAACCATTTACAATAAGCTGTTCATCTCCTCCATAAGAAAGAACCATATCCTTAGTCCTATTCAGGTACTTTAGGATATTCTTGACTGTCCGAGGTTCCATTCGGGATCACTTTGATATCTGCTAGTCAAACTAACAGCATGTGCTATATCCGGTCTTGTACACAGCATGGCATACATGATAGAACCTATGGCCGAGGCATAGGGAATATTATTCATCTTTTCTCTATCTTCTGCCGTAGTCGGACTTTGAGTCTTACTCAAGGTCTTACCTGATAACATGGGCACGAACCCCTTCTTGCTCTCTTCCATTCTAAACTTCTTTAGAACTTTGTCTAAGTATGTACTTTGTGAAAGCGCTATTAGGCGTCTTGATCTATCTCTATAAATCTTGATGCCTAGAATATATGCCGCTTCGCCAAGATCCTTCATTGAAAAACTATTATTCAAATAGGTTTTGACGCTATTAAGAAGTTCTATATCATTCCCAATGAACAATATGTCATCTACATATAGTACTAGGAATGCTACAGAGCTCCCACTCACTTTCTTGTAAATACAAGCTTCTCCATAAGTTTGTATAAATCCAAAGTTTTTGATTACTTTATCAAAACATTGATTCCAACTCCGAGATGCTTGCTTCAGTCCATAAATGGAGCGCTGAAGTTTGCATACCTTGTCAGCATCACTAGGATCGACAAAACCCTTGGGTTGTACCATATACAACTCTTCCTCAATGTCACCATTAAGGAACGCCATTTTGACATCCATCTGCCAAATTTCATAATCGAAATATGCAGCGATTGCTAACAAAATCCTCATAGACTTCAGCTTCGCTACTGGTGAGAAAGTCTCATCGTAGTCAACTCCTTGAATTTGTCAGAACCCTTTCGCGACAAGTCGAGCTTTATAGATGGTAACATTACCATCAACATCTGTTTTTCTTTTGAAAATCCATTTGTTCTCGATAGCCTTACGGCCATCCGGTAAGTCCACCAAAGTCCATACTTGGTTTTCGTACATGGATCCCATTTCGGATTTCATGGCTTCTAGCCATTTGTCGGAATTTGGGCTCACCATAGCTTCTTCATACGTCGCAGGGTCATCAGTGTTGTCCACCAACATGACGTTCAAGGCAGAGTCATACCAATCAGGAGTGGTACGAACTCTCGTTGACCTGCGAGGTTTAGTAGTAACTTCGTTCGAAGTTTCATGATCAGCATCATTAGCTTCCTCTCCAGTTGGTGAAGGCGGCACAAAAACATCTTCCGGTGCTGCGTTACTCTCAACTCTGAGAGAAGGCTCAATAACCTCGTCAAGTTCTACTTTCCTTCCAGTCACTTCCTTCGAGAGAAAATCCTTCTCAAGAAAGGATCCATTCTTGGCAACGAAAACTTTGCCTTCGGATCTATGATAGAAGGTATACCCAATTGTTTCTTTAGGGTATCCTATGAAGACGCATTTCTCCGCTTTGGGTTCAAGCTTATCAGGCTGTAACTTCTTTACATACGCTTCGCAACCCCAAACTTTAAGGAACGACAACTTAGGTTTCTTACCAAACCACAATTCATACGGTGTCGTTTCAACGGATTTAGATGGTTCCCTATTTAAAGTGAATGCGGCTGTCTCTAATGCATAGCCCCAAAACGATAGTGGTAAATCTGTAAAAGATATCATAGACCGAACCATATCTAAGAGAGTTCGATTACGATGTTCGGACACACCATTACACTGTGGTGTTCCCGGCGGTGTCAACTATGAAAGTATTCCACATTTCTTTAAATGCATGCCAAACTCATAACTCGGATATTCACCTCCGCGGTCAGAACGCAGAAACTTAATCTTCTTGTTACGATGATTTTCCACTTCACTTTGAAATTCCTTAAACTTCTCGAAAGTTTCGGACTTATGTTTCATAAAGTAGACATACCCATATCTACTTAAGTCATCCGTGAAAGTGAGAACATAACGATATCCACCACGCGATGCTACACTCATTGGACCGCACACATCGGTATGTATTATTTCCAATAAGTCTGTAGCTCGCTCCATTATCCTAGAGAATGGAGTCTTAGTCATTCTTCCCATTAGACATGCTTCGCATCTTTCAAGTGATTCAAAATCAAGTGATTCAAGAAGTCCATCAGAATGGAGTTTCTTCATACGCTTCACTCCAATGTGACCAAGACGACAGTGCCACATGTATGTAGAATTATCATTCAATTTTATTCGTTTAGCATCTATGTTGTGAACATGTGTATCACTACTATCGAGATTCAATAAGAATAAACCATTCATCTCAGGTGCATTACCATAAAAGATATTACTCATATAAATCGAACAACCTTTATTCTCAGACTTAAAAGAGTAACCGTCTCACAATAAACAAGATCCAGATATAATGTTCATGCTTAACGCAGGCACCAAATAACAATTATTTAAATATAAAACTAATCCCGAAGGTAGATGTAGAGGGAGCGTGCCGACGGCGATCACATCAACCTTGGAGCCATTTCCAACGCGCATCGTCACCTCGTCTCTTGCCAGTCTTCGTTTATTCTGCAGCTCCTGTTTCGAGTTACAAATATGAGCAACTAAACCAGTATCAAATACTCAGGCACTACTACGATTACTAGTAAGATACACATCAATAACATGTATATCGAATATACCTTTCTTATTGATGTTGCCGTTCTTCAGATCCGCCAGGTACTTGGGGCAGTTACGCTTCCAGTGACCAGCACCCTTGCAGTAGAAGCATTCAGTTTCAGGCTTAGGACCAGCCTTGGGCTTCTTAGCAAGTGTGGCAGCTTTCTTGCCGTCCTTCTTGAAGTTGCCCTTTTTCTTAGGCTTGCCTTGTTTCTTGAAATTGGTGGTCTTATTGACCATCAACACTTGGTGCTCCTTCTTGATCTCCACTTCAGCAGTTTTCAGCATGGACGATAGTTCAGGTAACGTCTTGTTCATGCAGTGCATATTGTAGTTCATCACAAAGTTTTTATAACTCGGTGGCAGTGATTGGAGGACACGTGAATCCCTAACTCATTAGGAATCGTTATCCCCAACTCTTGGAGCTTGTTTGCGTGCCTAGACATGGTGAGCACGTGCTCGCTAACGGAGCTTCCCTCTTCCATCTTACAGGTAAAGAACTTTTTGGAGGCCTCATAGCTCTCCACAGCCGCGTGAGTCTCAAAAATGAGCTTGAGCTCCTTAATGATCTCGAACGGGTCGTGATGCTCAAAACGCTTCTGGAGCTCCGTTTCTAAACCGTACAGGATGGCACATTGAACTGTGGAGTAATGATTTTTCCGAGTGGCGTAAACATTCTTTACGTCATTGGTGGCATCATCTGCAGGTGGGTCACCTAGCGGTGCTTCGAGCACATAGGTCATCTGACCAGCCCTGAGGACAATCTTCAGACCACAGAGCCAGTCCGTGAAGTTGCTTCCATTGTTCTTAAGCTTTTCTTTCTCTAGGAACGCATTGAAATTGATGGAGAGATTCGCCATAATCTACAACAAATTTGCAAGTAGTTTATGATAAATTGAGTTTATGATAAATTGAGTTAAATTTTAATTCTTAAATTAACTAGGTGAAATCCCACTCAAAACAACATCCCTCACATTGTCTTAGTGATTACACGAACCAAGTCCACTACACCAAGACCGATCTTCACGTGAGAAGATGTAGTTTCATCGGCGAACAATCTTCATGTTCATCATATCACTTATATGATTCATGCTCTACCTTTCGGTATTCCGTGTTCCGAGACCATGTCTGTACATGCTAGGCTCATCAAGATCAACCTTAGTTTCCGCATGTGTAAATCTAGCTTGCACCCGTTGTATGCACACGTAGAATCTATCACATCCGATCATCACGAGATGCTTCGAAACGACGAGTCTTAGCAACGGTGCCAACTAAGGACGAACACTTTATTACTTGATATTTAGTGAGAGGGATCATCTTATAATGCTACCATCGTGATCTAAGCAATACAAGATGCATAAAGGATTAACATCACAGGCAATTCATAATTAGTGTGATATGATATGGCCCTTTCTTCTTATGCCTTTGATCTCCATCTCCAAAGCACGGACATGATCTCCATCATCACCAGCATTGCGTCAAGGTCAGTGGCGCCGCTTCATGGTTGTCCATCATCACCAGCAACTATTACAACTACTTGGAATAAAGCTATTACAAGATGAATAGACACGCAGGTCTTAACAGAATTAAAGACAACCATTAGGCTCTCGTTTGCCATATTACAACAAGGATCATTGCATACATCAAATATAATCACAATCACATGATGGCCATATCACATCACAAAACCCCTGCAAAACAAGTTAGACGCCTCTAATTTTCTTTGCATGTTTTACGTGGTTTGGGGCTTTCGAATAAGAACGGATCTTACCTACGAAACTGAACCACAACGTTGATACAAGTGCTATCGAGTGCAAAGTGTAGATTGGATCTATACTATGATGGGAGAGACAGACACCGCATAAAGCCACTTGTGCAAGCAAGTTACACGTCAAGCGTGGAGCAAGTCTCATGTGTGATGACATGTAAGGTTAGCCCGAGCCGCTTCATCCCACCATACCGCAAGATGCAAAGTACACAAAGCAAAAGACGGTACGAGCACCAACGCCCACAAAACCATTGTGTTCTACTCGTGCAACAGATCTACGCATAGACAAGGCTCTGATACCACTGATGGGTTCGTAGCATGGAAAACAAAAAATTTCTACCGCAAGAACGAACAAAACCCAGATCTAATCTAGATAAAAGCCAAGATCTAATCTATTAGACATATGCAACGAGATAGATCTGTACTAACCCTCGTAGATCCGAAAGCGTTACGAGATTAGATCTCGGGGTTGATGTAGTCGATCACTTGCCGATCTCAAGATCGTGTGGACGATCCTTCCGGCGCCAGCGTTTAAGCAGCTTCATGATCGCACGCGTCGAGTCGGCAGACCTTCCTCTCCCGTTCAATGACAGCGGAGGTAGTAGATCTTCTCCACGGAATCCCAGCAGCACGACGGTGTGGTGGTGGTGGTGGAGTAGAGAATTCTACAGGGCTTCGCCTAAGCCTGAGCAGAGGGAAGGAGGAGGAGAGAGGCGGCGGCTAGGGCTTGAAGTGGAGGGGGCTAGGGGGTGGCGCCCCCTCCCTTCTATTTAAAGGAGGGAGGCGCCATGGGGAGGTCGAGTCCTTGTAGGACTCCCCTCTCCCTTGGCCGACGGATCAAGGAGGTGGGGGAGAGTCCTACTCCCCCATGAATCCTTGTCTTGCCCCACAAGGATTCCTTGACCCTTTCTTGGTTTTCAAGCAAACTCCAAAAAATCTTCTAGAACCTTCCGGAACATTCCGAAACCTTCTAGAATCCCCATACAAACACTCTGGAACATTTCCTAACTTAGAAAATGATCCCCAATATATGAATCTTATTCTCTGGACAATTCCGGATCTCCTCGTGATGTCCTGGATCCAATCCGAGACTCCGAACAACATTCGGTCTCCAACGCATATTCCATATCTACTTAAAACAACTTCGAACCTTAAGTGTGTCACCCTACGATTCGTGAATATGCAGACATGATGAAGACACCTCTCCGATCAATAACCATCAGCGGGATCTGGAGATCCATAACGGCTCCCACATACTCAACGATGACTTCGTGATCGATAGAACCATTAACATACGAAACCAATTCCCTTTGTCACGCGATATTCTACTTATCTGAGGTTTGATCGTCGGTATCTTCATACCTAGTTGTACCTTGTTACTGACAAGTACTCTTTACTCGTTCCATGTTATGTCATCCCTTGTGACCTAGTCACATGCTTGCAAGCTAACTAGATGACATTCCACCGAGAGGGCCCAGAGCATATCTATCTGTCATATGGATGGACAAATCCCAATCTTGGTTCATGCGCTTCAACACATACTTTCAGAATACCCAATGACACCTTTATAACCACCCGATTCTAAGCGGTGTTTGATGTCATCAAAGTACCCATCCGGTGATGGTGATTAACATAACCTCATGGTCAAAGGATTAGGTTACTATGCATTTGAAAGCTTATAGCAATACGAACTTAATGACTTGATCTTATGCTACGCTTACTATGGGTGTGTGTCCATCACATCATTCTCCTAATGATATAACCTTGTTATTAATGACATCCAATGTCCATGATCAGGAAACCATGATCATCATTTAATCAACAAGATAGTTCCACAAGAGGCTTACTAGGGACTCTTTTATGTTTACAAAACACACATGTATCAGTGTTTCCTTATAATACAATTATAGCATGGGATGTAAACATTCATCATAAACACAAAGATATAATAATAACCACTTTTATTATTGCCTCTTGGGCATATCTCCAACAGTCATCTATCTTAAGGAGAGCCACCACTAGTGAACTATGGACCCCGGTCCTTTCTTTTATCATCAATCTACAATTGTTTACTGCTTTCTATTTACTTTTTGCAAACTATTACTTTCTTCAACACAATACGTTTAATCCTTTGTTTTCGGCAAAACCGGTGAGATTGACAACCTCACTATAAGTTGGGGGCAAAGTTCTGTGGTTGTGTTGTGTAGGTTTCCACGTTGCTGCTGGCGCCGGTAGTACGCCCTGCCAAAGTCCAGCTAGCAACACCTTGGAGGTGTTTCCTTGCTCCTACTGGATTGATAACCTCGGTTTCATAACTGAGGGAAAACTTACTGCTGTGCTCATCATACCTTCCTCTTGGGGTTCCCCAACGAGCTCATTAATACACGAGTCAGCAAGTATATTTTCTGGCGCCGTTGCCGGGGAGTCAAGGACATCTTCACAAGGGGAGTCCCTCATAACTAATCTCTTTACTTTGTTATTTTTGTTTTGCTTAGTTTACTTTTGTTTTGTTTGCTTCTTTCTTTATCAAAAACACACAAAAAATAGTTTTACTAGTTTGCTTTCTTTACTAAAAACACAAAAAATTACTACACTTGAAAACACTAAGTTGTGTGACTTCACTAGCACCAACAACAATGATTTCATGTGCACACCTATTGCTCCACCTGTTCCTGAAGCTACTTTCTTTGAAATAAAACCTGCTTTACTCAATCTTGTTATGAGCGAACAATTTTCTGGTATTGGTAATGAAGATGATATTGCTCATTTAAATAACTTTGTTGAACTTTGTGAGATGCAAAAGCATAGGGATATAGATGGAGATATTATTAAGCTTAAATTGTTTCCTTTCTCTTTTAGAGGAAAAGCTAAAGAATGGTTGAATTCCTTAACTAGGAATAGTATTGATTCTTGGACTAAATGCAAAGATGCTTTTATTGGAAAATACTATCCTCCTGCTAAGATTATATCTATGAGAAGTGAAATAATGAAGTTTAAACAATCTGATAATGAACATGTTGCTCAAGCTTGGGAAAGAATGAAATCTTTGGTAAAGAATTGTCCCACTCATGGACTAACTGCTTGGATGATTATCCAAACCTTTTAGGCAGCATTGAACTATTCTTCAAGAAATCTATTGGATTCTGCTGCTGGAGGTACCTTTATGACCATTACTTTGGGTGCTGCAACAAAGCTTCTGGATAATATGATGGTTAACTATTCTGAATGGCACACTGAAAGAGCTCCACAAGGTAAGAAGGTAAATTCTGTTGAAGAAACCTCTTCCTTGAGTGATAAAATTGATGTTATTATGTCTATCCTTGTTAATGGGAAGGCTCATATTGATCCAAATCATGTTCCCTTAGCCTCTTTGGTTGCTCAAGAAGAGCAAGTTGATGTGAACTTTATAAGAAATAATAATTTTAGCAACAATGCCTACAGGAATAATTTTGGTAATAATAACTATAGGCCGTATCCTTCCAATAATGGTAATGCTTATGGAAATTCCTACAATAATAATAGGAGTGCTCCCTCTGAACTTGAAGTTATGCTTAAAGATTTTATTAGTAAACAAACTCCGTTCAATAAAACTATTGAGGAAAAACTCTCTAATGCTGAAAGAAATATAGCATCATTGGCTGAAGCACAATCTTCTTTTAATAAAATGGCTGCTAAACTTGAAACTATTGACAATCCCTTTGCTGCTACTAATGCCACACAAGTTAGAATTGATGAAAATGTTAGACTATTAGCTGAATTGCATGCTAAGTGGGAAAGAGAAGATGAAATTGCTAGAAACATTAGTGTTTCTACTATCACTACCACTAGTGTTGAGGCTAGTAATATCTCTACTACTTTAGATGATAATTATGATTTTGATCTTGATGGTTGCAATATCTCTGAAGTTATTAAATTCCTACAAAAGCTTGCTAAAAGTCCTAATGCTAGTACAATGAATATGTCCTTTACAAAACACATTACTAATGCTCTCATAAAAATTAAAGAAGAAAAGATGAAACATAAAGTTTCTATTCCTATAAAACAAGAAGATGGTTGGGAACCTATCATTAATATGAAAGTGAATGATTTTGATTTTAAAGCTTTATGTAGTCTTGATAGTAGTGTTTCTATTATGCCTAGAAGGATTTATGATATGCTTGATTTGCCACCATTGGAAGATTGTTATTTGAATGTCCCACTTGATGATAATGCTAAAAAGAAACTCATGGGGAATATTAATGATGTTCTTATTATGGTTAATAATGCTTATGTCCCCGTTGATTTCTATGTTTTTGATGTTGAATGCAATGCTTCTTGCCCTATTACTTTGGGAAGACCTTTTCTTAGAACTGTTGGTGCCATTATTGATATAAAAGAAGGCACTATTAAATATCAACTCCCACTCAAGAAAGGTATAGAACACTTCCCCAAGAAGAGAGAGAAGATTTCTTTTGCCTCTCCTATGAAAACAAAATTTGCTCTTAATGCTTCTTCTTTTGAGAACACTTGATCCTTTTTCTTGCTTCTTATGCCTCACTTAAAGGCGTTAAAGAAAAGTAATTATTGGGAGATAACCCAAAAAGTTTTAGATGAGTCTTGGAAGTAGTAATAACCTCTCCTTATCCTTTTTTTGCTTTTTGTGCCAAGAGTAACCTCTAATGAGAGAGAAGTAATGATTGGGAAAGTTGTTGTCCTGAAACAGATTTTTGTGCTTCACCGTAAAAATTCATGTAAAATATATGTACGTCATTTTGAGGCGTGAATTTTTGTGCTTCTGACCCAGTTTGTTACCTAACTTTCGTTAGTTCAACACTTTTTGATTTGAGAAACATAAGGTCTTCTAAAAAATTGGTGTTTACCTACTGGTCTATTCTGACAGATTTATGCCGTTATTTGCATTTGCTTCTTGTTGGCTCCTTTTTGAGTTATTTTGGGGAATTGAGCTTTTTGAGGGAAGTGCTACAGTAGCTTGTGTTTTAATGGAAGTTTTATTGGTTTTGAAACTAAACCTAAAAGACTTATTATGTTGAGTGCACTAATGTTGCTAATAAAGATTGTGTGAAGTTTTGTATGAAGGGAAAATTTTAGGTGTATGGAGAGAATGATGTAATGAGATAAAGAATGGACTAAAGCTCAAGCTTGGGGATGCCACCCCGTGTCACCCCAAGAAATATTCAAGAGGTACAAGCGTCTAAGCTTGGGGATGCCCAAGGCATCCCCTTCTTCATCAATAAAAATCCCAGGTTTCTTCCAAACACTTCATTTTTATTGTTTCATGCACAGTTGTGTAGTTCTTGGAGCGTCTTCTTTTTCTTTTTTGTTTTGGTTTTTCATTTGCTTGGTTTTCTTAGTTTGCTGAATAAATTGGTTGGACCCCCTCTTTCATACATTGGTTTTCAAATAGTTTGGTTTGGATTGGAAAAGAGTAGGAAAAGTCCATGCTTAAGTGGTAAAGAGAGCATGTTTTTGACTGTGGCCTATGCTTTGTCATGTCATGCTTGATATTGTTTTGTCTTTATGCTTAGTGATTTTTGCTATAGCATGACATGCTATAAACAATTGAGATTTCTTAATGTGCCTTGAAAGAATCATGCGTTGTTTTAGCATATTAAAGCATAGTAGTGTGGTATTCTCTTTTGATGCTTTATCTGGGTTGACTTGGCGCATGCTCACACCATGTTAAGACTATACCAAGTCACCATAGCCTCTATGATCCTTTAGTTTCCGACTTGTAATATCACTTTATGCTTTAATTAATGATGTTTTGTCGCTTTGCATGATTATGGCCATTATTGCTCTCTTAGTTGGTCGCTCCCAGTCTTTTGCTAGCCTCCACATGTACCAAGTATGAGTTCCACTCATGCATCCAACTCCAAATAAAACCAAGTTATTCCAAAGAGTCCACCATACCTACCTATTAGCATTATTTCTATTCCAAGTATATTCATGTTTTTATCTACCTTCCGAATTAAACTTGTTATGTGTAAATTAGTGATTAAAGCTCTCACGAACTTGATGGCACACTTTACTTTCTTGCACTTAATAAACTTGAACCATTGCGTCCATCTTTGTTGCGTATATGCTTGCGCTTTATAAGTTGAAGTTAGCAGAACCATGTATCATGGGGAACGCTTTCAACATTGCACTTGTACATTGTAACTAGTTGATATCATGTTCTTTTGCTTATGGATCCGATTGTGAAATAAAAGGGAACTTGTAAGATCATGGAGTTTGTATTTGTGTTAGAAAGCCTTTGGGCTAGCCTAAGCCATGCCTAATCATGGTGGAAACTTGCAGCATAACCATAATGAGCACTCTATGAAGCATCCTCAATAAAAACCTATGCAAATAAAAAATAAAAAGATCGTTGAGATGCTCATTGTCTGCTTGCCTTGTCATTTTGATTATGGGATAGCTCCTGTATCATGTGTAAGGGGTACCCCGTTGGCGGTTCTCTATGATACATATGTACTTACAGTGACAACAGCTTACTTGTGACTAAAGTTGAGTAGCATGAGGTTCAGTCTTTGTAAGTAAGGGGCATGAGATTTCAGCTTATAACTTGTCAACCATATCCTCTTAGTTGTGTCACTTTAACCTTAATCACCTAAAGATGCTTATGATAGGGGCAATGAGAGCTGAAAGCTAATAAGTACCATAATTTTTGGAAGCTCTTTATGAAACTTGATTCCCTACTTCCTTATATGAAGGCATTTCTTTTACTTTTATGTTGAGCCTCCACCTTCTATCTTTATGCACCTACTTTGAGAGCATAGTGGCCATTCTTAGTTCTATGTGCATTGTCCCAAGACTTGTTGATTGATGCATAATGTTGATATTGCTTGTTCTTAAACTATTTGTATCTAGTCACTCTTATGAACTTTGAAGGTGTCCTATGCATTTATGTTTGCTACTCTATGAGGGACAAGCTGAATGCCACTATGCTATGTTTTCTTTATGTGAAACAAACAAACGTCTTGCAAAGCATTGTTATTCATGAATCTTTTGTTTGTGCTTTTTCATGATGCAACATAGTTGCTATGTCTTATTGTTAGAACTTTATCTTTCATGTTATGTTGAAGTACTATGATCCCAGCTATCAATATTTTACAAATACTTTGATCAATTTTATGACGGTGCATGTCACCTCAAAAATTATTCTTTCTTTTTATCACTTACCTACTCGAGGACGAGCAGGAGTTAAGCTTGGGGATGTTGATACATTGCTAACGTATCCATAATTTTTGATGTTCCATGCTTGGTTTTATCTACTTTCTTATGTTTTGTCCACACTTTGGAGTACTTTCTATACACTTTCTTGGACTAACATATTAACAAGATGCCACAGTGCCAGCTGCCTGTTTTCTGCTGTTTTTGGTTCCAGGAAAGTTAGAAAATGAATATTCTCGGAATTGGACTGGATAAAAGCCAAAGTCAGTTTTTCACCGAGGGGGACACGGAGCCAGAATACGAGACGGAGAGGGGCCAGGGGACCGCCACACCACCTGGCCGCGCGGCCAAGCCTGGCCCGCGCCAGGGGGTGGTCTGGCCGCCTCGGGCACCCCCTCGGCCTCCCCTTTCGCCTATAAGATGCCTCAGATACAGAAACCCTAAGGACCCGATCAAATTTCCACGAAAGAGTCTGTAGCCGCTGTCATCTCCATCCCTAGACCGGGAGGGATCTGAAGCTCTTCCCGGCACCCTGCCGGAGGGGAGAATTCACCCTGGAGGCCTTCTTCATCACCATGCAAGCCTCGGGTGTGATGCGTGAGTAGTTCATCCTTGGACTACGGGTCCATGTAGTAGCTAGATGGCTGGTTCTTCTCCTTTTTGCCATCATGTTTAGATCTTGTGAGCTCCGTTCATGATCAAGATCATCTATTTGTAATTCTACATGTTGTGTTTGTGGGGATCCGATGGATATTGAGATGCTATTTCAGATTGATTATTGATTCTATCATGTCTTTGTTATTTGTGATCTTGCATGCTTTTCGTTGTTAGTAGCTATCTTGGCCAAGTACATGCTAGAAACTTCAAGAGTTAGTATTTATGCTCGATAGTGGGTTCATGCCTCTAGTAAACTGGAGAAGTGACAGAAATCTCTAAGGTACTAGATGTGCTGTTGCAACTAGGGAGAAAACAGCAATCCTTTGTTCATAGAACAATCGTATTGTTTACTTTACACGCAATGCGTAATGCAATTATCTGTTGCTTGCAACTTAATACTGGAGGGGGTTCGGATGATAACCTGAAGGTGGATTATTAGTCATAGATGCAGTTGGATTATGGTCTATGTATAATGTTGTAATGCCCAATCGAATCTCAAAGGAGTCAAGATGATTAGTATATGCATGTATTGCTTTCTCGATGTTTGTCAATTGCCCCGCTGTAATTTGTTCACCCAACATGTCATCTATCTTAAGGAGAGCCACCACTAGAAAACTATGGACCCCGGTCCTTTATTTTATCATCAATCTACAATCGCTATCGCTTTGCTTACATTTTACTTTCTGCAAACTATTACTTTCTTCCACATAATACGTTTAATCCTTTGTTTTTAGCAAAACCGGTGAGATTGACAATCTCACTGTAAGTTGGGGGCAAAGTTCTGTGGTTGTGTTGTGAAAGTTTCCACGTTGTTGTTGGCGCCGGTAGTGTGCCCTGCCAAAGTCCAGCTAGCAACACCTTGGAGGTGTTTCCTTGCTCCTACTGGATTGATAACCTTGGTTTCATAACTGAGGGAAAACTTACTGCTGTGCTCATCATACCTTCCTCTTGGGGTTCCCCAACGAGCTCGTTAATACACTATTGGTATACCTAGTACGTGTCTAAACTAGGGCACGTAAATCCCACAAGAAACAAAGAGTATTGGAGCATCCGAAGCCTAGGAACCAGACGTGGTGATCAAGGAAGAAGGCGAAAGCTATAAACTGACATAGCCGTAGAGTTTGTATTCGAGTTATAATCCAACCTGTGCAAGACTCTGGGACCCAGCCCGTCATATAAGGGCTGGGAGGAGCCGACGGAGGAGGTACCGTTTTTCTATAATAGAAATCTGATGTAAGTTAGATCACATCTGGCAACTCGGCGACTTTGTACTCCCCATCAATAAAGATCGTACAAGAAGGAGCAAAGTTTCCTCTACGAGGGCCTGAATCCGGATAAATCGCCTTTGTTGTTTGTCTGATAAGCCGGTGAAATCACCAGCGCTCTCTCTTCCCATAAACCCAATTCCACAACAATGGATATTGCTGAGGTCACCCCTGAGACAGTTGCACTATGGTTAACCGACATAGAAGTGTGTTCCATGATGCAAGTCTAGGTCCAATAAGGTCTCTCCTAAACGACATATTCTGAGGAGAAGTTTCCAGCACCACGGGTATTTCTCCTGGAGAGTAGCATTTCCAAGCAACTTATTCTCCCAGAAATGAATCTCTCATCCATCCTTAATAGAGAAAGTGCCAAAGCGTAAGAAATGTTTCTTTGAAGCTATCAGCCTGGCCCAAAAGTGAGAATCTGCTAGACAACACCTTCGAACCAACATATTTCCTCCCTAAGAGGGTTTGCCGAATACCATCCTCGGGAAGTAGCTTGAAAAACCATTTATCTAGTGGAGCGGTATTCTTAACCTCAAGGTCATAAATTTCAAGTCCACATTGGTCTTTAGGTTGGCAAATCATACTTCATTTGACCGGTCGATATTTCTTTTTTTCACTATCTCCTTGCTAAAAGAATCTAGAATGGAAATAATCCAACCTATTCAAAACTCCTTTAGGAAGTTGGAAGAAATAGATCATATATAGTACCATATTACTCAGTACTGAGTTTATGAGCACTAGTCTCCCACCTGGAGATAGCAATTTTCATTTCCAATTGATTAGTATTTTTTGTAGTTTCTCCTCGACATGCTTCCACACAATATTTTTGGGTATCCTATAATGAATCGAGATTTTCATATAGTTGATTGGAAACTGGCCTTGCCCGCAGCCAAATAAATCGGCATACCGATGGGCCTCATCTTGAGCCTCGCCAAAACAATATAGTTCGAATGCCGATAAAACCAATTTGAAATTCTTAGCTTTTTGACAAATCATGTTTGATGAATAGAATTGTATCGTCAGCATATTGAAGAGTATAGAGACCCCCGTTCACTAGTTGTGGGACTATACCTCCAATCCGACCATCAACTTTTACTCTCTGTATCATGATATCCAACGTATCCGTCACTGTATTAAATAGTATAGACGATTGTATTCTTGATGTGGTTTGAGGCCAGTCTTTGATCTGCAGTTGTCATCTTCGACGGTGATTGTTGCTCTGGTGCGCTAGTCCTGTCGGGTCTTAGCATGACGATTTTTCGTCTAACTACCCAAGCTCTACCATGACAAGTTTTGCCGTCTCGGGTGATGGAGGAACCAGTAAGGTGGCATGCCTTCAGCTCACATACTAGTGTCTATAGTCGCTAGATGGTCTAAAGATTTATTGGTAATTTTTTATTATTTTTAAAATTTCTTATACTGGCATTGATAATTAATAATAGATCGTTGAAATTTTGAAAAAGAAAAGATAGAACCAACGTGTACAGAAATACTGAGCTGGACCATGGACCGGACCGCGTCGGGTCAATGACCAAACACAGAATCCGCAGAAGAAGAAAAAAACACACAAACGATTGCTTTACCGACTCGGCCAGTATGTCATCAAGGCTGCAACTATACAACACCAAAAGCTGATGTTTCCGCGGACTCGGATGGGCTCCCCGAGTCCCTAATTCTGACCAAGTACTACACGGGCGCAAATATAAGCACGGCGCGGCCGCACCTCTACCAAACATCTCGGCTGCTACCCGTCCTGTTCGATCGACGAAAGCGACGCGAGCCGTCCCTATAAATCCACGTCGTACCACCTGATCTCCGGAGCCACCCAAATTGTCTGTCCGGAGAGGAGGGCCCCTTGTCTCTCTTTTAGGGAAATCTCCCTGCAGCCCGGCGGCGATGGCGGCGGTGGCAGCCGCTGCGCCGGTGGCCCTGCCGGCGGCCTTGGCGGGGTGGTGGGAGCACGTGAACGGCTCGCCGGCTTGGCAGGACGGGATCTTCTGGGCCTTCGCCGCTCTCTACGGCATCATCGCCGCCTCCTCCTTCGTAAGCATCTAATCTGAATAAACCTGTACTCCCCCCTAGTATTAGTTTGGTGCCCTGATGGCAAGACAGGAGAATAAAAGGGTTGATTATTGTGCCTCTTTTGGTAGGTCTAGGAATAAATTTGTGATATCACAGTCAGAGATTTCACTTGGGATCTTGTTAGCTTTGTGGCCTGAGCATAATAGTGTTTTGCATCTGAACCTCGTGAAAGCTGACAATGAGGACGAATCAAATACTTACATATACAGACCTTTAAGATCGATCAAGGGGAAAATTGTGATTCGGGATATAGGTAGTTGGACCAGTACTTCTGTTTATTTTCAATGCATATATGTCTGGTCAGTGAAGACCTTGCCAGATTAATGTGTGGATAGAATCTGATTTATGCTGATATTTATATGACTGAACTGCAAATAACAATAATGCATTGGTTCCTTGCAAAAAACACTGAATATCTTAGATAGTACTCTCTCTGTCCCATAATATAAGATGTTATTACAACCAATTTACATCTGGATGCAATAACATCTTATATTATGAGACGGAGCGAGTAAGGTTTATACTTGTGGTGTGCACATGTCAATGTTCGCAATTTGATGAGTAAATTTACTCTGTAAAATAAAAGGCAGTACTAACAATGAGCCATATGTGCAGATCCAAGTTGCCAGAATACAGCACAGAGTTCCTCAATATGGATGGACAACACAAAAGGTCTTCCAACTCCTCAATTTCGTGGTTAATGCAGGTATTTGGTTCAACTTTAAGTGGGATACAACTTGCATGCTCATGTATATCTCGTGTGATTCTAATCTTTACTCTCTTGCTGATCTGCAGCAAGGTGTTCTGTCTTTGCTTTCCGTCGCCAAGTGCAACTGGTGAACCCTCAGGTTTGTATTCATTCAATAGTTTCTGCCACCTAAATGAAATTTTCAATTTGATTGACCAGGGTTACTTTCCACATGTTTATCTTATTTCAGATCTTTCAGCATGTTATTCTTGATCTGCCGGGGCTGGCATTCTTCACTACCTATGCTATGTTGGCGCTTTTCTGGGCTGAAATATCTTATCAAGCACGTGGTCGAGATACTGATGGCCTGAGATCAGGTTTCTACATTATTAATGGTGTCATCTATGCAATACAGGTAAAGCAGGTTCACTGTAATTCTGTATTGCTTGTTAAGTGTCTGCAACTCTGCTAGGAATGTTTGTGCTAGACAATATTACACACGTAAGGCTGATCCTATCTATTCTTTTTTCAGACTGGTTCACTAAAATTTGTAAATGTGAATTCTCCCAATAACATTTTTTTTGAGAATGAACTCCTTACAACATGGAAAACGGGGATACACTTCTCGTTTTTTCGCAATAAAGATACACATGCTATTGCTAGTCCATATCTGAAATAGAAAAGTAGAAATACTGCTTGAAGGTCACCGGATATAACTGTACTTCACAGTTAGTCCTCTCTTTGACTTTCCTTGCAGTCTTGATGGTTGAGTGTTTTCTTTTAAATTCTGACCTCTCATGTAGTCATGTATCTGTTCTAGATGAGTTCTACTTCATTGATTTTATCTGTGCATATTTGTATATTCAATCACTGTTAGACTGCACTGTCCCAATATACTCACATATATTTACTTCTTCAGGTTTTATTATGGGTATTACTGTGGTTGAATCCAAATCCATCAATGCTTATCCTTTCAAAGTTATTCATCGCGGGCCTGTCCTTTTCTGCTGCTCTGGGTTTTCTGCTTTACGGAGGAAGGTAAGATTAAGAAGACTAATCAATGTCTCTTTAAGAAAGTTTAAACCATGATGCATTTGGATTATGTTTTCAGTTAAATTAATCTGGCAGTGTAGTTTGTTTACTATCACCATTAGTCCTGGATTTCTGTTAGAATATTACACAACTGTAACATCACATTAGAAGTTGTATTCATGTGCTCCTGATTTGATTGGCAGACTATTTCTCATGTTGAAACGTTTCCCTATCGAGTCTAAAGGGAGGCAACAAAAGTTGAGCGAGGTTGGCAAAGTGGCTGCTATTTGTTCCTTTTGTTTTCTCGCACGATGTGTAATGGTAAGGATTTCTGTCCTCTAATCCTCGAGATTTCCAAGTCATTTACTTTATTTCACACAATTTTTGTACTAATTCACTTTTGCTTTCCTGCAGATGTGTTTTGATGCATTCGATAAAGAAGCTGATCTGGATGTTCTTTACCATCCAATTCTGAATTTCTTCTATTACTTGGTATGTGTAACCCATACAGTCACAGTGTCGACCACCTCCTTATTTTAGTCTTTGCTATTGTCAACTCTAAACTGAAATTATCTTTTTTAATTGCATAGCTCTAACGTGCTGTTACCTCTTTTGCCACAGCTTGTTGAAATTTTTCCGTCAGCTCTTGTGCTTTTCATTCTCAGGAGAATCCCTTCGAAACTACCGCTCTCACAGTATCATCCCCTGAGCAGTGGCTAGAGATAAAGCTTTGTGTTCCCATCTGAAATTAGAGACACTGCAGCAGTGCAACCCTAATCGAGAAACGCTGGCCTATGATCTGATTGTTAACCTTCGTTCGAAATGTGTACAGCTATGAGATCTGAAATCTACACGTAACCTTTTACCTCCTGTAGCCGCTAACCTTTGTAGTTGTCCTGATTCCGTGGAATTAAATCTTGTTGCTGTTATTATTAGAAATCAAGCATCTTGACTAGTTCAGGTAAAATTCATCATCGAGCAGTATTGTAGAACTGAAAACCTGAGAGGGTAGAGTATGAATCAAACAACTTTTTGTGTGTGAATGAATCAAACAACATGAAAGCTCTGCAGTACATTGTTTTTCTTTCTCAAGAAACATACTAGATGACTAGTAAAACTGTAAAAGAACTAAATATTGGTAAAATCTAACTAGCACACTGCAACTTTGTCATTCATGTCAGCCGGTTTTCTAATGGGCAATTCCCATACAGAGAGCACGTGCAATTTGCCAATTCGTGCTAAAATTATCACATCATTTGTTAATTTCAAAAATTCAAAATCATTTATCTCCTAAATGGTTAACTTGATATATTTTTTTGAAACCTAGTTAACTTGATTTTTTTTTTGAAACAAACGGTGCACTTTATTGATCTAACAAAACCAAATCGTTCATTACATCACTTAACACAGAGGGAGGTGGATCACCATCCCAAGAAAAAAATACTATCAAATTTAAAACATAGTCTAGCTAAGTTGTGCGCCGCCTTGTTTGTCTCTCTTGGACAGTGTTGAAATTTGAGTAAACCAATCCTGTGAGCAACCTGAAAACAATCAGCTAAGATTGCCGTGTAAGGACTCCAAAGGTCAATTGCTCCTGTGCAAGCATTTATCAATTCGAGGCTATCAGATTCTACAATGACAGGTGAACACCCAATGTCTTCTAACAATTGCAAACCAAACCGAAGAGATGCGGCTTCGGCTGTTGCTGTATCCAGCATATTCTTCAGAGGAATAGCACCACCAGCAATTGCCGCCCCGTGATCGTTACGTATAATTGCTGCTGCAGCTCCCAAACCCGTAGGAAAAAAGCTTGCATCCACATTTAATTTATAATATCCTTGTGGAGGTTTGCTCCAAACCAATGATCTCTGTTTTGAAGTGCTTGAAACTGATCCATAATTCATAGTCAGCGCGTGTGTAGAGAAAGCTGTTCTAGCTACAGGTGCCACGGATACCCCTTTTACTGCCTCACGTCTGTGCCACCATATGTACCATGGCAGCTACAGCTATTGTTTCTCGTAAACCCAGTTGGCCAAGCACAAGTGATTTTGCGTGGATTTCTCAGGAGCTCCTTAAAAACGACTGATCCTGACTTATCCAACTTGACTGCATGGTCAATAATTTCATCCAGACCAAGAGCACGCCGTACATGCTTCGCTCGTTTGCATGTAAACATTAAGTGCAGTACATCTTCTGCACCTTGTTTGCAAATCGGACACTGAACTGAAACATTTATGTGTCTGCTTGCTAGCACTCCTCTAGGGATAATATTTTAATTTTTGCGGACACTTTCAACTTCCAAACAGTATCCCATACTGGATTCCTACTCACGGTACCTTGGCCATCTCCACGTCTCAGTTTACTCCCATATCGATGATTCCATTCAGAGTAATAAGCAGACCGCACAGAGAACATGTAATTTTTTGTTTTGTGCCACGCAGACAAAATCATCCTCCAAATTTAGACTTATAGGTATCTGAAGTATACTTTGGACCTCTATAGGATTAAATATGTCTCTAATTTGTACCTCATCCCAGGTCCCTGTTAGAGTTAATTAATGATGTTTGAGCATGTACTTTTTTTGAGTGTCTATTTATTTTCCATTGGTATCTATGGATTGATCACAAGTCGAGGATCTATCAACCGATCAACTGTTCGCAAAATCACTTGACCTCTCAAAGTTTCAATCTTTCTTGAGGCCATTCCCGGTACCCAATGGTCCTTCCATATATCAATAGATTTTCCATTACCAACTCTCCATATATGACCTCTTTTAAAAGTTTGCAAGCCCGTAACTATGCTTTGCCACGTGAAGGAGGATCCCTTGTTTGGTCCCGCATACGGGATTATACCATCAGGATAATACTTTGCCCGCAATATTTGAGCACATAGAGAATTTGGATTATTGATAAGCCTCCAAGTTTGTTTTGCCAACATTGTAAGATTAAAAGCATGCAAGTCCCTAAAACCCATGCCTCCATCTTTCTTTGGTACACATATTCTCCACCACGCCATCCAATGCATCTTGTTCTGCTCCTCGGTGTCTCCCCACCAAAAGGCCGCCATTGCATCTGTTAGTTCCTTGCATATATTTTTCGGAATCTTAAAAACAGCCATAGCGAAAACTGGAATGGATTGGATTATTGCCTTCAACAGAATCTCTTTTGCTCCCATGGACATAATCTTCTCCTTCCATCCCTTCAATCTAGCAATCACTCTTTCTAGAAGATACATGAAATTGTCACTTCTATCCAATCCCACCATGGAGAGTTAACTTGATTATTAATTTGTCTTCATAGTTGGCTTTTTCTAGACGGGAAGCTTCAGAACTCGTTCTCATGTTTCTACATTTCTGAAGAAAAAAATTGGCTCATTGCCTGATTATATTACTGTGGTTGCTAGATTATATTATTATGGTTTGCTAGATTAAGAGTGAAAATGAAATGTATAGCTAGAGAATGTGTATTCAAGTGTTTCCAAGAACTAAGCGATGATGATGACATCATGCCACAAATTACTATCTTGCAACTTGTTGGAAAATAATGTTTGGAATGTCGCAACCAAGTTATTTTAATCTAGTAGCTAAGTATCACATAATTGGGCAAGAAGTGTTACCATGTCATCTACTCCTTCCGTTCACTAATGTAAGATATTTTTGCCTTTTTTTTTAAACACATGCATGTAGACATATATGAGTGCGTAGGTTCTCTCATTTTGAAACATGTATCTAGTCCATTTTAAAATATGTAAAAGGTCTTACATGGAGGGAGTAGCTCGAAGAAAATGGATTATCAGCTAGATTAGCTTTTTGAGTTGTTTTAAAGAAAACACACTCTCATTCCACCACAGGATTAGAGCATCTCCACTCGTGCTCCTTATGACGCCGACGTTTGAGAAGGGGCGTTTGAGAAGGGGCGTCAGCACTGTTAGCTATATTTATTACTTCCGCTGTCCCACAATAAATGACGTGGGTTTGTCTAGATTCGGATGTATCTAGACACGTTTTAGTATATAGGTATAAGTGAATTTAGACAAACTCAAGTCACTTATTTTAAGACGGAGGGAGTATGTCTTTTGGTCTCTGCTTTTAGCCTCCTGAAAATACTAAGTTATCTATTCTTAACATGAGAATTAGGAATTTTTTTCCGCAGTGCTGCTCCGAGGTCTCTGTCTCTGCTCTTGCTTGTCCGTCGGACTGCTTCTCCTACCACCGCTACCTCTGCCCACTGCTGGTCTGCCTCCACTTTCCCAATCAAATTGGGCCTCTCCCAGATCGTGCTGCTCTGATCCTGATCGAGCTCCCCAGCTTCCGGACGTGTTGATGTTCTCTGTCCGCCGGAATCAGGCCGCCGCATCGTCTACCGCCGGCTGCCGGCCGCGACCCTGCTCTCCACCGTTGCCGCCTTGAGGGGATCCGACCGCCGCCGCCTTATCTACTCCGGCCCGGCAGCTGCCGCTTGCCTGCCGGAAGGATCCGGCCGCCTCTGGCAGATCCGTCGGGTGTGACGAGGTCGACACGATCTGATTGCATTCCGCTGGACGCGGTTGCTTCTTTGGTCGGCTTCATCTCTGCCTAGCGCGTCTCGGATCGCCGCCCCACGCGCCTCCGTAGGGCGCGTCTCCGTCTTCCGCCCCACGCGCGTCTCCAGCAAGCGCCTCTGCACGATGCTATCGTGGTCTGTTTTGGCTGTCTCGATCCGAGCAGGCCGGTTGGTCTTTTTTCAAAAAAAAAAAATGAAAAGAATCAGATGGACGCGTTGTTTCCGTTCGGCCCCTGTGCTGTTGTGCAGCGCGTCTGCTGCTCCGCTTGCTGCCAAGCGCTCTGGCCAGCTGACGGTCAGTGCATGTTCTCGCTTCCCACTCCCCTGCTTGGTGCGTGCTACTAGTTGCTCTCCGGCACCCTCTCAAAAGTTAAAAAAAAATGGTGATGTCAGGCACCGTTTCTTCTTTTGGCTGCCCGGTGATTTGTGACAATGGTCGTGGTACTGGCTTCGTCTCACGCGTAAACCTTCCTTCGGTGCTGGGTGCTCCTCCGTGTGCTACGCTACCTGCTCCTGTTGTGGCTTCTGGCCGTGGTTATGGCCGCTCGGCTGCTGTGTGCGGTTGTGACAGCTCTACGTCCACTTCTCTCGTGGCTTACACAGTGGCTTACACACGGCGTTGACCGCTCTACGTCAACTCCTCTCGGCGGCTGCCGCACGCGGTTTGACTGCTCTATGTCGACTCTACACATGGCTTCCACATGTGGTGGTTACCGCTCTTCATCGGAGTGTGTTTCTATCTAAACCTCTTTCGCTACATCTCTGTCTGCATATGAGATTGCGCAACTACGACGCCTACTTGCTGCTTGGGTTTCCTCGCCGACAGGTTCTGCAAGATTTGCGACTGACTTTTCTGTCATTAAGAGACCACCTTCTACTCATTCAGGTACATCCTCATGGATTTTGATACTGGAGCGTTTTTCATATGACTTGTGATTCTTCCTCTTTGGCCTCCGTTCGACCTGTCGAGTTTCCTGTCCGTGTTCTTACTACTGACGGTACTCCCCTTCCCGTCGCTAGCCGAGACATTCTTAGCTTGTAACACCCTCGAATCGGCCCTATGCAAGTTTCAGCGATTCCCGCCAAACCCGCATAGAAATGATTCAAAGATGCACACCAGGCACTTGCGTGCGGGTGGAAAACGAAGTAATATCATTACACAATAGTCCACGATAGGACCCACAGAACATATATATACAACAACGACTCCATGAGTCAAGAATATAGATATACAGTACAAAGATCCAAATCACCTCGAAAACGATACAACATCCGAATACGGATAAGATGCAAATGGGAATAAGAGCCCTGAAGAATAACCAATGGCGTCCATAACCCTGCCCAGGCCAAGCCGGAAGGGTAACCCTGCTAACGACGTCGAACTTATACCTGTTAAAACAAAAGGGGTGTCGACAAAGGGCAAAGAAAAAAGAGAGCGGTCGATCGAGGCCGATTACAGCGAGGCTAGAATTCAAGACTCTCGCCTACATAGGTATGGTGGATGAAGCGGCGTAAGCATGCACTAAACAATCTATAGAGACTCGATAAACTGTCGGCTATTAGAGAGAGATAAGAAAGACCTATTCGGAACCAACCTTATATTAACACCAATCATACCCATCCTGGTATTCCCCCTCGAGACCAAACGAGGAAGTCAAACCGAGGAACTCACATAGTTGGCAGTTTTATTCATTCCATTATAGTTGCAGCACTTACTAGTCAGATATAGATAGCACGAGTCATCCTGATATCATAATCAGTGGGCAGTTTTAGTTAACCATTCCATTGTAGTTGCAATACTTACTAGTCAGATACAAATAGCATGAAACCTCCAAAACCAGCAGTTGTTGGCACTTTTATTTACTCATTCCGTTGTAGTGAATCTGATTACTAGACATGTCAAAGTCAAATTTATAGCACTACTTTAGTTATAGCTGTCTATGATCGAGATACTGTGCTCCAAGTCGTCCATAACCGCGGACACGGCTTTTAGAAAGTTTTATCCTGCAGGGATACACAAATAGCAACACACACACGATCAACCTCGGGAAGAACCAAATAAAACGCAACGAGGCCTCATGACAAAGCATTCACGGGATTCATAAATCATTTCAGGGGCCACCCCACTAAGCTACCCGCAACGAAGTTGGCCGGCTCCGAGACGGACTCAGGGTTTGTGACAATGGCTGTAAACGACTGGGAACCCGAAAGTGTGACTGGGCTTGTCGATACCGCGAAAACATTCCACATTTCAAAACAGTACAGGTGATCCACACATAATCGTAAATAAAGAAGTAAAGTATGGCATAAGTACAGGATAGTAATAAAGCCTCAAACTACTTGTGGCCCCAAGAAATAAAGTGTGAATCAAGCTCAAGCAAAGGGGGATTCATAGAGTCTCCCGTATGTAGGGTTGAAAATGGTAAGGAAACTTTCTGTTCGTTTCCGAAGAAAAAGGAAATGGAGAGCTAAAAAGGAAACGAAAACGGCATTTTGCGAAAAAGGAATGGAAACAAAATATTTTAAACGGAAACGAAAAAGGAAACGGTGGAGCAATTATCGGTGGAAACGGAAACGGTAAGGAAATACCGGATAAACAAATATGGAAACTTTCTGGAAATATAACCAGTCAAGCCCATGTACGAGTTAGTACTTTGCATCAGTGATTTCTCTTGCGCTTGTTGAGCCATGGAATATAGGAAGGATCTATGTAATACATGCAACCAACCCATGCGGCATACTAACCAAGTGAGTGACTTAGCGATGACGTGAAACTAATTACGTGAACTTGTGTGCTTGTTGTAGTGTTAAATTATGTGTGTTATTGTATATTCAATAGTCGCTTTTCAAAGTTGTGAGATATTCTTTGTCTGTTATACGTTATTTTTAATTTACACACCATGATATTACACCACTATTATATTCCGACAAATGTCCATTTTTGTATCGTATCCGTTCCGTATCCGTACCATATTCATTTCCGATGATTTCCGATTTCGTGTTCGTTTCCGGAGTTTTCCGTTTCGTTTCCGATTCTGATAACACAAGAGGAAACGAAAACGATAACATTTGTTTCCGTCCATTTCTGTTCCGTTTTCAACCCTACCCGTATGTGTATAGTGCGAATAGTCAAGGACCACTCGGGGCCTACGGGACACAAGTGAGCGTGGAAGAACCAAATATTAGCTATTGCCCATCGGTGTCTCTGCATTAGTTATATCTATTCCCAGCATTTTAATTATCAGTTGAAATTAAAGTCATGATCCTCTCCATCATTAAGCATGCATGTGCCAACCTTCCAACAATGGTGGAACAGCAACGACACGAAGCAGCACCTGAGCAAGCAACTACGACTCGCAAGGCCGACTATCCATCAAACAATAGACAATAGGATGTGTCCAAGGCAATATAGAGGCTGCAAGGAATATAAATGGTACGGAAACTAAAGCATCACAACACGGATAGCAATAGATCAACAGGAGGAAATAAAGATAGGTAGAAAGTGGGAGATTGCTCGCCTGGCAAAACATAGCCGAAGATACATATCCGAAGAACTTGTCGATACTCGCATCAACTCAACGGCCTAATCCGCGAAGAACCAAAGCACTAAAAGAAACACCAGATGCACTATTTAATACTACAGTAGAAGAACGGGCATGATGCGTGTATGATGCATGACATGGCAAGGATGCGATGCAATTAGGCAATATTAAACAGAACCGGGGTCCCGACATTTAATTAGAATGTTCAAGTTATTTAGATACCCCGCAATTTTAAAAATGTTAGCTTAACAAGGCAAAACATGGCATCGGTTTGCTACACAAATTTAAATGGAGACGATATAAGACTAGAATAACCGCATATGGCCTCCATATTTAATTATGAGGTGAATCGACAAAATAACCCCAGACCACAATATGTATGCAAGCATGTTCAATTCATATGCAACAAGATAGATGTCATATATAAAAAATAGGGGTCTCGGAAAGGGGATCACACATCGGGGTTCGGCGATCTTGGGGTTTGATGGAATCGGTCTTCAGGGTTCAGACTCTGGGTTTCGGTCTTCAGAATCCCTGAAGGTGGGCTTGACGTTCCATGTAGAAGAATTCGGGGCGCGGCATCAGAGCGGTCTTGGAATCCGGGATGGAGAACTTGTCATCCGTGACGGAGAACTCGGTCTAGGAAAATCTTCAGGGTCTTCGAGGTTCCGCCTTTGGATCCGGGAAGAAGGTCATGGAGTTCACTCTTGAAGTCCACCGGGTTCATCTCCAAGCGTCATTCTTGCCGGCGTGCAGGTTCAGGGTACTCGGGAAGCCGGAGCAAGGCAGGTACATCTTCCCGAAGATCCTGTAGGTCATGGTCCGCAACGTGGCAATAGGTATCAATACTTGTATAGCCAAGGTGTTCGCAGGGGTACACAAGCACATGAGTCACACACCTACAAAACATCAGAAGGCCGACCCGTTCGACACTGGTGGCGCGGACGTCCTAAACGAGGCCAGGGAGGAGGCTGCTCGAGGCTTTACGCCGATGGGGGCTCGGGGACATGCGCAGGCAGGGCGAGGCACTGCAAGGGAGGGAGCTAGGGGCGGCATCCGACAGAGGCAGGGCCGACCCAAGGCTGCGGCGGCATACGGCAGAGGCGATGCAGGGCCAGCGAGGATCTGCGTAGGGCTCAGGGAGGCGGCCCGAGCGAGCGGCGGTGAGGTGGGGATCTCACTGGCGGCGGCGGGGTTGATCCTGGTCGGCGCTCGGACTGGCAGCAAAGATCGAGGAGCCAGCGGCGGCTCGACGGTGCCTGAGCGCGGCCATGGCAGTTGAGGGCCGGAGAGAGGAGGGCGATGACGGCTCGGGCGGCGACGCGGTGCTAGGGGCCAGGCGAGTTGAGGGAGGTGAGCATGGCGACGCGTCCTGGGGATCTGGCGGCAGCGATGAATCGCGGGGCCAGGGAGATCGAGGGAGCGAGGGGATCATGGGGATGTGGTAGGTAGGGAGGGTCCGCTTGGTGGGGCTGGGGCGCAAGGCAGCGGGGCGGGATCACGTCGAGGCAGGTGAGAGGAGCGATGACTCAGGGTGAGGCTGGGGTCGCACGGCGCTCGCGTCGATTAGCGGCAGGTGGGGTCGGGCGGTCGAATGGGTTGGGGTAGCATGCACTAGAGGTGTACCATTGGGTGGGGCAGGGAGGCGTCTTGGCGTGTCGGTCTTCTTGTGGCGTGGCGAGTGTGTGCTTGGGTGTAGCTTCAGGGTGGCGGCGGCATAGGGGTGGTTTGGTATAGGGTTAGGGTTTGGTTTAGTCCAGATCTTTTAGGATTTGTCCGGTAGTAGGTGGTCTGGCGTGGTTAGGCCTCTAGCTTGACCGGAGGGACTACCTCCCGGGATTTATACAAATGCGTTTTTTCTTATTTATTTGATTTTGTTTAAAATGAACATTTGTAAATAGGTTTTTAGGCGAACCAAAAATCCGGAAGAGATCAGGTTTTTTTATATTTGAAATAAAGGCGGGGAATGTTTAGAAAACAAAAATAGGCTTTTAGAAAATAGTTTGAGGCAAACAGATGCACGATGACATGATGATGCTCAAATGCAATGTGGCATGATGACATGAGCATGCGGTCATGATGATGCACAAAACAAAACACTGCGATTTTCTAGTAGTGGTTTTACCGGGGTGCTACATAGCTCTCCAGAGTTCCATGTTCCTTCTGTTGCCCATATTCTTCGACTCACCATGCAGCTCTTTTCTGGTAGTCAGATTGTTGACTCTCGTTGTAGGGTCACCCTTGACTTTGATTCCTGTTCAGTTCATAGATGGCCCCCGACACCATGATGGCCTCTAGGAGCTTGACTGGCTCCGTCTTCCCTCCGCTGCCATCAATGTCAATCTCTCGGCCCTAGTTGTTGCCTCCACTAGCTCTTTTCAGCAGTGGCATCATCGTCTTGGACATTTATGTGGTTCTCGTCTCTCATCCTTAGTTCATCGCGGTGTCTTGGGGTCTATCTTTGGAAATGCTTCTTTGGATTATCTAGGTTGTCGTCTTGGCAAGTAGATTCAGCTCCCCTATCCTCACAGTGAGTCAGTGTCCGAGCGTCCTTTTGATCTAGTTCATTCGGATGTTTGGGGTCCGGCTCCCTTCACTTCGAAAGGGGGCCATCGCTACTATGTTGTATTTATAGATGATTTTTCTTGCTATACTTTAATTTATTTCATGTCTTCTCGTAGTGAGGTCTTATCTATATATAAACAATTTGCTGTCATGGTTCATACCCAGTTCTCCACTCCTATTCGTGTTTTTCGTGCAGATTCTACTAGAGAGTATATCTCTCATTCGTTGCGAGCATTTCTTGCTGAATAGGGCACTCTTGCTCAGTTCTCTTGTCCAGGCGCTCATGCTCAGAATAGCATGGTTGAGAGAAAGCATCGTCACCTTCTTGAGACAGCTCGTGCGTTGATGATCACCGCTTCTCTACCGCCTCACTATTGGGCTGAGGCTATTTCCACTTCCACCTATCTCATCAATATTCAACCATATGCTGCTCTACAGGGTGGTATTCCTCTCGAGCGTCTTTCTAGTCGTTCTCCTGATTATTCAGAGCTTCGTTTGTTTGGTTGTGTTTGCTATGTTTTCCTTGCCCCTCGCGAACGCACCAAATTGATATCTCAGTCTATTGAGTGTGTTTTTCTCGGATACAGTGATGAGCACAAGGGCTATCGATGTTGGGATCCCGTCGGTCGTCGGATGCGTGTTTCCTGGGATGTGACATTCGATGAGTCTTGTCCCTTCTACCCACGTCCATCCTCCTCGACCTTTTCAGTAGATGATATTGGTATGTTGTAAATGTATCTATAATTTTTTATGTTCCATGCTTGTTTTATATCTACTTTCTTATGTTTTGTCCATACTTTGGAGTATTTTTACACATTTTCTAGAACTAACCTATTAACAAGATGCCATAGTGCCAGTTGCCTGTTTTCTGCTGTTTTTGGTTTCAGAAAATCTAGTAAGGAAATATTCTTGGAATTGGACCGGACAAAAGCAAAGTCAATATTTTACCCGAAGAAACACGGAGTCCGTAGGGGAGACGAAGTGGCGCACCAGGGAGGCCACACCTGGTGGCAGCGCGGCCTGGGGGCGCGCCACCAGGGGTGTGGGCCCCCTGATGCTCCACCGACCTTGCCCCTTCGCCTATAAAAACCTCCCGGGACAAAAACCCTAAGTACCCGATCAAAAATCCACGAAAGAGTCTGTAGCCAGCGCCATCTCCATCCCTAGATCAGGGGATCTGAAGCTCTTCACGGCACACTGTTGGAGGGGAGAGATCACCCTGGAGGCCTTCTTCATCACCATGACTGCCTCTGGTGTGATGCGTGAGTAGTTCATCCCTGGACTACGAGTCCATGTAGTAGCTAGATGGTTGGTTCTCCTCCTTTGTGCTACCATGTTTAGATCTTGTGAGCTCCGTTCATGATCAAGATCATCTATTTGTAATCTTACATGTTGTGTTTGAGGGGATCCGATGGATATTGAGATGCTATTTCAAATTGATTATTGATTCTATCATGTTTATGTTATTTGTGATCTTGCATGCTTTCCATTGTTAGTAGCTATCTTGGCTAAGTAGATGCTAGCAACTCCAAGAGGGAGTATTTATGCTCGATAGTGGGTTCATGCCTCTAGTAATCTAGGGAAGTGACAGGAATCTCTAAGGTACTAGATGTGTTGTTGCTACTAGGGAGAAAACAACAATCCTTTGTCCATAGGGAAATTGTATTGTTTAGTTTACAAACTTTGCCTAATGCAATTATCTGTTGCTTGCAACTTAATACTGGAGGGGGTTCGGATGATAACCTGAAGGTGGATTATTAGTCATAGATACAGTTGGATTATGGTCTATGTATAATGTTGTAATTCCCAATCAAATCGCATAGGAGTCAACATGATTATATATGCATGTATGCTTTCTCGGTGTCTGTTAATTGCCTCGCTATAATTTGTTCACCCAACATGTCATCTATCTTAAGGAGAATCACCTCTAGTGAACTATGGACCCCGGTCCATTCTTTTACCATCAATCTACCATCTATTTACTGTTTACTGTTTACTTTCTAAAAGCAATTACTATCTTCCATACAATACGTTTAATCCTTTGTTTTCAGCAAAACCGGTGAGATTGACAACCTCATTGTAAGTTGGGGCAAAGTTCTATGGTTGTGTTGTGCGGGATTCCAAGTTGGAAACAACACCTTGGAGGTGTTTCCTTGCTCCTACTAGTTCAATAACCTTGGTTTCATAACTGAGGGAAAACTTGCTGCTGTGCGCATCATACCTTCCTCTTGGGGTTCCCAATGAGCTCGAATATATTTTGAGCCATCAAGCCTTTTTTATGGTGCCATGGCCGGGGAGTCAAGGACATCTTCACAAGGGGAGTCCCTGGTAACCAATCTCTTTACTTTGTTTTTTGTTTTGCTTAGTTTAGTTTTGCTTTGTTTGCTTGTTTCTTTTATCAAAAACACAAAAAATTAGTAGTACTGGTTTGTTTCCTTTATCAAAAACACACAAAAAATTAGTTATACTAGTCTGCATCTTTAAATCAAAAACAGAAGAAAAATTAGTTTCTATCTCCAGTTGCTATTATGTCTAGCATTGCTCCAATCACTATGTCACCTGAGGAAATGATTTTCACTTTCAAACAAGGAATTGAAGAGAGTTTCAATGAAGCTTGGTCTAGAATCTTTGATTTACATGAAAAACTGAACCTAAAATGACTCTTAAGCTTGTTTCTTAGCAGTTTCTACTTTGGAACTGCCCTTTGCTATAGATATGCTTTGGATGCTGTAGTAGGAGGATATTTCCTCCAATGCAATGAGGGTGAAGCTTTTAATGCCATAAAAAAGTTGGTTGCAACATATGACTTGCCTAGCAAATCTAATTCCTCCATTACAAACATTATTGCTAGATTGAACACTCTTGAGACCAATACGGCTAGTTTAAAAGAATTGTATAACATGCTTAGAGAGCATCATGAATATGTTCCAATAAATTCTGAATCTTCAAAATGGCTTCCTACAGTAAAAGTTGTTATAAATAATGAAAAAAATTATGCTTGTTGTGATATCATGTCTGAATTCTGTCTTATGCCTAAAGATGTCTATGAATCTTTAATTCTTTGGGGACTTTCTGAAGGGGGAGAAGAAATATCTCTTACTAATAATGCCACAATATTACCCACTAGAATAACTGAAGGAGTGTTTACAAAGATCCTAGGGAAAGTGGTGTCTAATGATTATCTTGTTATTGAATGTGTAGGAAAAGGACAAATTACACTTGGAAGATCCCTACTAAAACTCCTTAGAGCAATAATAGATGTGGAAAAAGGCACTATGAATTTTGCTTCTCTACCAAACAATCATATGTTCCCCAAGGATAAGAATAAAGGTAAGAAAGGTAGGGGTAAGGAATTTGGTTTTAATGCTTTTTCATTTGAGAATACTTGATTCTTGCTTCTTATGCCTAGCTCAAAGGCTTTAAAGAAAAGCACTTATTGGGAGATAACCCAAATTTTTAGTAGATAAATTTTTCTGTTGTTGAGTCTTGGAAGTTATTGTCTCAGTAATAACCTCTCCTTATCCTTTTTGTGTGGTTTTTGTGTCAAGAGTAACCTCTAATGAGAGAGAAATAATGCTTGGAAAAGTTGCTGTCCCAAAACAGATTTTTGTGCTTTGCTGTAAAAATTCGTGAAAAATCTATGTATGTCGGATAGAGCTGTAATTATTTGTGCTTCTGCCCCAGGTTGTTATCCAACTTTCGTTAGTTCAACACTTTTCGATTTGAGCAACAGAATGTCTTCGAAAAAATTGGTTTTACCTGCTGATCTGTTTTGATAGATTTCTGCCATTATTTGTATTTGCCTCTTAATCTCTTTCTCTTTGAGTTCTCTTTGATCATTTGAACTTTTAAAAGGAAGTTATACAGTAGCTTGTGTTTTAATGGAATTTTTACTTGTTTTTAAACTGAACCTAAAGACTTATTATCTTGAGTACACTAATGTTGTTAATGAAGATTGTGTAAAGTTTTGTATGAAGGAAATTTTAAAGTGTAGGGAAGAACAATGTGATAAGATGAAGTATGGACAAAAGCTCAATCTTGGGGATGCCACCCGTGTCACCCCAAGAAATATTCAAGAAGTACAAGCGTCAAAGCTTGGGGATGCCCAGGGCATCCCCTTATTCATCAATAAAAATCTCAAGTTTTCTTCCAAACACTTCATTTTTATTGTTTCAGGCACAATTGTGTTGTTCTTGGAGCATCTTCGTTTTTGTTTTTAGTTTTCTTTTGCTTAGTTTGCTTGAACAAATTGTTTGGACCCCTACATTCATACATAGTTTCAAATAAGTTGATTTAGATTGGAAAAGAGTAGGAAAGTTCATGCTTATAAGTGGTATAAAAGGAGCTTGTTTTTGATTGTGACCTAGGCTTTATCATGTCATGTTTGATATTGCTTTGACTTTATGCTTAGTGATTATTGCTGTAGCATGACTTGTTATAAACAATTGAGATTGCTTAATCTTCCTTGAAAGAATCATGAGTTGTTTTAGCATATAAAAGCATAATATTGTAGTATTCTCCTTTGATGCTTTATTTGGGTTGACTTGGCGCATGCTCACACCATGTTAAGACTATACCAAGTCACCATAGCCTCTATGATCATTTAGTTTTTGACTTCTAATATCACTTTATGCTTTAACTAATAATGTTTTGTCGCTTTGCATGATTGTGGCCATTATTGCTCTCTTAGTTGTTCGCTCCCAGTCTTTTGCTAGCCTCCACATGTACCAAGTATGAGTTCCACCCATGCATCCAACTCCAAATAAAACCAAGTTATTCCAAAGAGTCCACCATACCTACCTATTAGCATTATTGCTATTCCAAGAATATTCATGTTTTATCTACCTTCCGAATTAAACTTGTTATGTGAAAATTAGTGATTAAAGCTCTCACGAACTTGATGGCACACTTTACTTTTTTGCACTTAATAAACTTGAACCATTGTGCCCATCTATGTTGCGCATATGCTTGCGTTTTGTAAGTTGTGAATTAGCAGAACCATGTTACCATGGGGAACGCTTTCAACATTGCACTTTATTCAGTTGATATCATGTTGTTTTGCTTATGGATCCCGGCGGTGTGAAATGAAAGGGGAGCTTGTAAGGCTCATGGAGTTCGTATATGTGTTAGAGAAATGCCTGGGCGGCTGGTCTAAGCCATGCCTAATCATGGTGGAAACCTGCAGCATAACCATAGTGAGCAATCTGTGAAGCATCCTCAATTAAAAAACCTATGCAAATAGGAAATAAAAATATCCTATGCAAATAGGAAATAAAAGAATCGCTGAGATGCTCATTGTCTGCTTGCCTTGTCATTTTGATATGGGGAATCTATCGTATCATCGGGCAAGGGGTACCCCGTTGGTGGTTCTCTATGATACACATGTACTTACAATGACAAGAACTTACTTGTGACTAAAGTTGAGTAGCATGAGGAACGGTACTCGTAAGTAAGGGGCATGAGATTTTCAGTTTATAACTTGTCAAGCATATCCTCATATTTGTTCACTTTAACCTTAATCACCTAAAGATGCTTATGATAGGGGCAATGAGAGCTGAAAGCTAATAAGTACCATAATTTTTGGAAGATCTTTATGAGACTTGAATCCCTGCTTCCTTCTATGAAGGGCCTTTCTTTTACTTTTATGTTGAGTCTCCATCTTCTATCTTTATGCACCTATTGAGAGAGAATAGTGGCCATTCTTAGTTTAATGTGCATTGTCCCAAAACTTGTTGATTGATTCATAACTTTGATATTGCTTGTTCTTAAATTATTTGTATCTAGTCACCCTTATGAACTTTGAAGGTGTCCTATGCATTTATGTTTTGCTACACTATGAGGGAAAAGATGAATACCGCTCTCATTATGTTTTCTATATGTGAAACAAACAAATGTCTTTCAAAGCATTGTTATTCATGAATCTTTTGTTTGTACCTCTTCATGTTACAACATAGTTGCTATGTCTTATTGTTAGAACTATATCTTTGATGCTATGTTAAAGTACTATGATCCCAACTATCAATGTTTTACAAATACCTTGATCAAGATTATGATGGTGCATGTCACCTCAATTTTTTTATCACTTACCTACTCGAGGACGAGCAGGAGTTAAGCTTGGGGATGCTGATACATTGTAAACGTATCTATAATTTTTGATGTTCCATGCTTGTTTTATATCTAATTTCTTATGTTTTGTCCACACTTTGGAGTATTTTTACACATTTTCTGGAACTAACCTATTAACAAGATGCCACGGTGTCATTTGCATGTTTTCTACTATTTTTGGTTTCAGAAAAGCTAGTAAGGAAATATTCTCAGAATTGGACCGGACAAAAGCCAAAGTCAATATTTTACCTAAAGCAACACGTAGTCTAGAGGGGAGACAAAGTGGCGCACCAGGGCAGCCACACCTGGTGGCGGCGTGACCTGGGGGTGCGCCACCAGGGGGTGTGGGCCCCCTGATGCTCCACCGACCTTGCCCCTTCACCTATAAAAGCATCCCGGGATGAAAACCCTAAGTACCTGATCAAAAATCCACGAAAGAGTCTGTAGCCGCCGCCATCTTCATCCCTAGATCGGGGTATCTGAAGCTCTTCCCGACACCCTGTCGGAGGGGAGAGATCACCCTGGAGGCCATCTTCATCACCATGACTGCCTCCGGTGTGATGTGTGAGTAGTTCATCCCTGGACTATAGGGTCCATGTAGTAGCTAGATGGTTGGTTCTACTCCTTTGTGCTACAATGTTTAGATCTTGTGAGCTTCGTTCATGATCAAGATCATCTATTTGTAATCTTACATGTTGTGTTTGCGGGGATCCGATGGATATTGAGATGCTATTTCAGATTGATTATTGATTCTATCATGTCTATGTTATTTGTGATCTTGCATGCTTTCCGTTGTTAGTAGCTATCTTGACCAAGTAGATGCTAGCAACTCCAAGAGGGAGTACTTATGCTCGATAGTGGGTTCATGCCTCTAGTAATCTGGGGAAGTGACAGGAATCTCTAAGGTACTAGATGTGCTGTTGCTACTAGGGAGAAAACAACAATCCTTTGTCCATAGGGCAATCATATTGTTTACTTTACACACTTTTCTTAATGCAATTATCTGTTGCTTGCAACTTAATATTAGAGGGGGGTCGAATGATAACCTGAAGGTGGATTATTAGTCATAGATGCAGTTGGATTACGGTCTATGTATAATGTTGTAATGCCCAATCAAATCTCATAGGAGTCAAGATGATTAGTATATGCATGTATGCTTTCTCGGTGTTTGTCAATTGCCCCGCTGTAATTTGTTCATCCAACATGTCATCTATCTTAACGAGAATCACCTCTATTGAACTATGGACCCCGGTCCATTCTTTTACCATCAATCTACCATCTATTTACTGTTTACTATTTACTTTCTGCAAGCAATTACTATCTTTCACACAATACGTTTAATCCTTTGTTTTCAGTAAAACCGGTGAGATTGAGAACCTCACTATAAGTTGGGGCAAAGTTCTGTGGTTGTGTTGTGCAGGATTCCAAGTTGGAAACAACACCTTGGAGGTGTTTCCTTGCTCCTACTGGTTCAATAACCTTGGTTTCATAACTGAGGGAAAACTTGCTGCTGTGCTCATCATACCTTCCTCTTGGGGTTCCCAACAATCTCGAATATATTTTGAGCCATCATATATCTCTTTCCTCTCGTTTCCAGATACACCTCCCTCTATGCCTCGCATTCCTACTCCTCCTCGTCCCACTATTGTCAATCCAACACTGTCTTCTCCTATGATTTCTCCTTCCCTGTCGCATGACTCTCAATATTCACCCACTATCTTCCACATCTATGTCACCTCTAGTGATTCCTTCTCGTCCCACTTTTCCTTTTCACTATACTCGTCGCCCACGTGTGGTGGATGAATATACTAACATGACATCATCTTCTGGTGTGCCGTCTCGGTTGACTTATGGTCTTCGTCCTCAGCCTTACCCCCACCTGACTGATATTCCCCTAATTGCTTTGGTTTTTCTATTGTCCTTGAGCTGACCTCTTATCGAGATGTTGTTGTTCATCCTGAATGGCAGTTTGCGATGGCAGAGGAGATTGTTGCGCTTGAGCGCACCGACACATGGGATTTGGTTCCTCTTCCTCCCCGTGTTCGTCCCATCACTTGTAAGTGGTTCTATAAGATTAAGACTCGCTTTGATGGTTCTCTTGAGCGTTACAAAGCTCGTCTTGTGGCTCGTGGCTTTCAGCAGGAGCATGATCGTGATTATGATGAGACTTTTGCTCCTGTGGCCCATATGACCACTCTTCGCACGCTTCTTGCCATGGCCTATGTTCGCCACTGGTCTGTGTCTTAGCTTGATGTTAAGAATGCCTTTCTTAATGGTGAGTTGTGTGAGGAGGTTTATATGTAACCACACCTAGGTATTCTGTTCCTAATGGCATGGTTTGTCGTCTTCGTCGCTCTCTCTATGGCCTTAAGCAAGCCCCTCGCACATGGTTTGAGCAATTCGCCTCTGTGGTGACTACTGCTAGTTTTTCACCTCGTGCTCATGATCCCGTGTTATTTGTCCACAATTCTGCTCGTGGTCGGACTCTTCTTCTTCTATATGTTGATGACATGATCATCACTGGTGATGACTCTGAGTACATTGCCTTTGTCAAGGCCTGTCTTAGTGAGCAATTTCTTATGTCAGATCTTGGTCATATTCGCTACTTTCTTGGGATTGAGGTTTCTTCTACTTCTGATGGATTTTTTATTTCCCAAGAAAAGTATATCCATGATCTTCTTATGCGTGCTGCTCTTAGTGATGAGCGTATTGTTGAGACTCCTATGGAGCTCAATGTTCACCAGCGTGCTTCTGATGGTGATCCCTTACCTGACCCGACGTGTTATCGTCATCTTGTTGGGAGTCTTGTCTATCTAGCTATCACTCGTCCGGATATTTCTTATCTTGTCCATGTTCTTAGTTAGTTTGATTCTGCTCCTACTTCATTTCACTACTGTCACCTTTTGCATGTTCTACGATATCTTCATGGCACTATTTCTCACTGTCTTTTCTTTCCCCGCTCCAGCCCGTTATAGCTTCAGGCCTATTCGGATGGTATGTGGGCTAGTGATCCTTCTGATCGCTGTTCACTTTCTCCTTACTGTGTTTTTCTTGGTGGTTCTCTCATTTCCTGGAAAATAAAGAAACCGACTGCAATTTCCCGTTCGAGTGCAGAAGTCGAGTTGCGAGGTATGGCTCTCTTGACGGCAGAGCTGACTTGGTTGAGATGGTTACTTGAGGATTTTGGTGTTTCTGTTACTACACCTACTACCCTCTTGTCAGACAGTATAGGTGCTATCAGTATTGCGCGTGACCCTGTGAAACATGAGCTCACCAAGCATATTGGTGTTGATGCTTCGTTTGTGCGTGCTGGTGTGCAAGATCAGATTATTGCTCTTCAGTATGTGCCTTCCGAGTTATAGTTGGCAGATTTCTTCACGAAGTCATAGACTAGAGAGCAACATAGATTTTATCTCTCCAAACTCGGTGTTATAGACCCACCATGAGTTTGAGGGGGGTGTTAGCTATATATATTATGCCTTTTGGCCTCCTGCATGTTGGCATTTGGCCTGCCACCTATACATGTATATATGATGGCTTTTAGCCTCCTAGAAATACTAAGTTATCTATTCCTAACAGGCACAACTACCTCCTATCGGAAGGCGTCAGATCCCAGCCGTCCCTCCCAAACTTCGCCCCTAAATGGATTTTGACAAATTCAAACATAAATGTCGTTGGGTCATCTAGTTTTTGCCATTATCAAACACGTCATAGTCTCGACGATCAAGTCGCCGCAATTCAAGTCTAGCGATCGAAAGAGGTGCATGCCGGCCTCACATTACATAGCTAATGGAAATCAAATGGCGAGAGCATTTGCAGTGATAGGAGGCACCTCCGGGGTAGCCAACAATGGAGTAGTGGTGCTGGCCTAGGTGGCGATCGGGGTCAGGGTCGTCGGTGGATTTGAAGTCACCAGTGGTGTAGTGGTGCTGGCCTGGGTGGCGATCGGGGTCACTGGTGGTGCCATGCTCTTGGACAGGATCATAGTGCACTGATCAACGCACCACAACCTCACCTCGTCATCCATGTCTCTTGTGTCGACCATCAAGATCACCAAGTCCTTCCTCCTCTTCTTTGCCGCCATGTTGGCCTTGATGATGCCGAGCTTGATGTCTTGCCTCTATGACCGATGACCACCTTGCCGTGGTGACCTCTTCCATCCTGGCATCTTGCTCTGTCCTCTTGGCGGTGTGCGATATGATGTCGGCCATGCACGCCATGATGGATGAGTGCATCTTCTTGATGGCCGGCACCGCGTCCATCATAGCCTTTGCCTTCTTGTCAACAATGGCATGACCCTCCGTGGCTGCCGATGACACCGCATTGGGGTCGTAGATGGCATCCTTGGACTTGGCAAGAGCGCCCCGCATCTCCGTCCACTTGTCGCATGTCTCGATCCTTGCAAAGACATGGATGAACTTGAACTCATTGTCATCATTGTCCTCTTGATAAGCGGCGATTATAGCGCGCATCTACAATGTATAATGTCGCATCACACCGTGAGATACAATCTTCAATGGGCATCAGCTAGTTTTGGTTGCTTACTTGGTCGTTGAAGTTGGTGCCACTAACATGGACTCAGTGCACCTCCTCCACGCCACCATGTCACTTGTTGCAATCATGTTGGATCATGGCTCAACAGTTTGACATGCCCGAGTCGTTGCGATCATGGCACAACTTCTTGAAGTAGGGATCCAAGAGCCACCGCTCATCGAATGCCGCCTTGTTTTGGTTGGCACCTGTGAAAGGGTCAATACTCACCGATTTTCAAGCTTCGGTGAGGCACTCGTCCTCCCTCAAACTCCAATTGGGTCCACGGCTACCGCCGCCTTTATTTTTGTTCTCCATGACACCTTCTTCTTCTTCCCTTTCGTGTTGGCCATGATGGGCACCGACACCTCCTCTACTACCTCCTCGTCGGCCTCGACATAGCTGTAGGCCTTGTCTTCCCAAGGATCTGCGCCGCCCTCTTCTTCACCGTATGCCTCGACTTATTTTTTGTGTAGGTTTGGTTGTCACCATTGTTGATGATGTCAACCATGACGGGTCCGCCATTGCACATACCGCTGAATAATCTAGGGGCACCCTGACTGCTGTTGCATGCGATGAACTGGTGGAAGTCGTCCTATGGTGGAGGCGCACCGCCATTGAAGAGAGGAACTCGTAGGGCCGGCAAAGTGGAGGCAACATCTTGGTTGGTGTTGGGGTTGAAACCTCCGAGCAGATCGAAGTTGTTGTAGCCCAGCGAGAAACACGAGAGTTGCGGCATTGTGTTCCCCTAGCTTTCATGAACATCGCTAGGAAGGCTTGCAACACGCTTGAAGGTGAGCGTGACAAGAAGGTGCTTTGGCTCCCCCACACGCTGGGATGTAATAGCCAGCGTTAGGAGGAGGCGGTGTTGCCATCCCTGACATGGCTGCAACCCTCTGCGCCATTAGAGTGGCTGCCTGCGCCTCCGCTGTTGGGGATATACTTTCCGGGTATCCTCACAGTCCTCACTGACCAGGGTGGCCTACTTCGGGTTAGAGCTTCGCTTCACGGGCGGCCCAGTCAGGGAGAAGAGACGGAGTCCAATCCGGCTACGAGAAGGCCCAGAATACTTACCGACTTAGGCCCATAGCGTTACTTGTAGTTCAAGATGTACTCTGTAACCGACTCTCAGTCGTAGCCGGATAGATCTCTCCTGTAAACGCTAGGCCGGATATCTATATAAGCCGTTCTAGGGAGAGCCTTTAGGGCACCCTCAATAGTCTACAATCTCAACTCGCATAGGCGAACCCTTGTAACCCATATTTCGGCTGTGCCGTATTACTGGATTGCTAGCAGGAGTAGGATCCGTCCAAAGCCGGCGGATTCGAACCTGGTTAAACTTGTGTGCTCACTGTCCCGGAACACTGTACGTCTCACATCCCTCTCTTCCGCACGCCTCGAGGACCCCCTCATGGCGTACTTGTCATCAATCCGATGATAGTTGGCGCCCACCGTGGGGCAAGTGAGCTTCAGATCTGCGTTCCGAGCAGAATCTACAAGAATTGGAATCAGCGAGACCATCGCCATCGGTCGCATCCACTAAACCAGCGACGTCCCTCTCATTGTTCTTGACGAGACCTGGATTCCGGCTAGGGAGGCTGTGACTGCCTACACCATCATGTCTTTTGGTGAGATCGATGTTTACATCGGTTTTGCTGAACCTGTCCCACCCACCCCAGCAGTGATGATAGAGCCAGAGGAAACTTCTGGGTCCCATTTGTCCACGGAGGCGGCAGAGTTCTAGATCTTAGAAAACCCTAATCCCACCCAGCCCGCACCAGTTGTGGAGATAGTGGAGAAATCCGAGCTTGAGGCAGACCTGGCGGTCCAAGTTGAATCTGGAGTGGATCTCCCTGGAGAAGCCGAATCCTAGATCGACCCACCCGCTGAAGTCGAAATCTAGGAGGAGCATAGCAACGGCACTGATTCCGGCTCTAATGACGCCGGGACAGACAGACCTTTCCTGAGATACACGCTAAGACGCATGATGATGCAAAACTCTGGCGTAGATGAAATCCTCGAGACCATCAAACGTTTCGACGAGGCCGATCGCGAGAGCCGCAGGTACCTCAGGAAGCACAGGTCGCACTTCGTCGAATACGTGGGATCCGGATCAGGCTCTGCCGATGCTGGAGACAACACCGACTCTGTCCTGGAGGCAATTGGAACAAATGCCGACGTACCCGCATCCTCGGATGAATCGATGACGTCAGCAGATTTCTGAAAGTTCTCCGCGAAATATGAAGAGGAGTATAACTCCAAAGCTGTAGAGGAAGGAGAAGCCATGGATGAAGGATCCGGGGAACACTCTCCCAAAGCGTAGGATGACATGGAAGTCGGAGATAATCCCAAAGTCCAGATGTCCGAAAGTACCGATCAGAGCTTGAGTCCGGGAAACGGACCCAATGCCGTCTTTGATACCGGCGCTGCCAAGAAGGCAAAGAAGAAGAACAAGACCCTGGCAAAAGACCCTCCGATAGAGGAGGTGATTGCCGAGGAATACGAGGAAGACTCGGATGGAGCGCTTATCCCAGAAGAGCCCAAAAAAGAAGAATCGTTGGATGGACACGTGATCACTGAAGGTGCACGTAAACTCATCGATATTGCATTAACCACACCTATTCCTACAGCTGTAGAACTTACTGCTGAAGAACTGGACGAGAGGGCACATGCCCTAGAAGCGCGTCATCAAGTACTCCTCGATGAAGCCAAAAACATTGAGGAGGAAAAGAAACGCATAACATATACGGAGAAGTACAACTCCAGGCAATACCAGAAGACCAGGAAGGGTCATACTAATGACAACCAATTCCTGCAGATTCACGCCGTCCTTTTCAGAGAAGAAATGGGGAAGCCTCGGAAAGATAGCAAAGGGGATTGGGTGTATCCAACCCCAGTACAAAACACCGTGGTGGCCCAAGAAATTCTATCGGCTAATCCAGGCCCGGAGGAGATCCAGTTGGGAATTAAATTACTCAACAAGGGACTGGAGCACCAAAAGGTCACCATGTCCGGAAGTCAAAAGGTGGTATCTGATTCTGACCAGTGTTGCACAGATCCGACATGGGCTGACGTAAGACCCCAACACGTTCCGGAGCAACACCACCGTTCCGATCACTGTGAGGACAATTACTCAAGAACCGGATCTTCGGGACAACACCACAAAGCTGCCCGTGACTAGCGTAACGTTAACCCAGTTGCAGAGCAAGAGGCAATTGCTGCAATGAATCCGAGGAACCCGCCTCAGCGAGAGTCGAAAGACTGTAGGGACGATGATAAGGAGAAACGTCGGGAGGAGGAACGACAAAGAATGCCACCTCCTAGACATGCAAGCCGTCCGGATGATGGACGAAGGAACGATGGACACCGTGCTGAGACAAGCCGGCAGGGGGCTCGTCACAATGAAGACCCTCCCCGGAACCGGAATAATGACGCTCCGGATGGAGGCCGGCGATCAGTCGGAAATAACCCAGCTGCTCCACCCTCTCCACCAAGCAGCCATCACAACGGCTCCCAAGGAGGCCAAGGAGGGCGTCGTGGTGGAGGAGGTGGTGGCAGAAGCCAAAGTCTGGCTCCAAGGCACCACATCCATAGCCGATACTCGGGACGATTTCTATCCCCGAACGATGCAAGGCACATGATTAACTCCAATATAGAGGCGCGACACTACGAAAATGATGATATATACGTGGGCCCAAAGTGCTTCGAACCAAGCATAAGAGCTACAAGATTCCCGGAAGGATTTGCTATCTCACGACATATCCAAGCCTACGACGGCATTGCTCGGCCAGATACCTGGCTATAGGATTTCTTCCAAGCTTGTTGCATTGCCAAAGGCGGAAACAGCCTGGTCGCAGCCCGATATCTCCCACTCATGTTGCGGAAGACGGCAAGATCATGGCTCAATGAACTTCCGGAGAACACCATCCATAACTGGTATGACATGCAAAGTGCGTTCTTTCGAAATTTCGAAGGCACATACCGGAGGCCCTATACGGTTGGAGACCTACAACATTGCACCCAGAAAGCCCGAGAAACTTGCCAGGATTACCTCGGACGATGGATTGACACCAAGAACTCCCGTGAAGGAGTAAATGACCAAACTGCGATTGAATCTTTCATTGCAGGTCTCCCAATTGGTTTACTACGTCATCGCTTGAAGTGTGACAAAGTCACTGACTTGGGAGAGATGATAGAAACAGTGAGCAAGTATGCATATGCTAACGACGATGCAGAGGGATTACTCAACACCCTGGCTGTACCACAGTCGGCAAAACAACCAAATCAACAACCTCAGAAGCGCAAGAATACCTCGGAAGAGAAACCCAACGCAGAAACAGTAGTGGTCACTACTTCTTTTGGGTCTAGAGGACGAGGAGGACGTGGCGGAGGCCACGGGCATGGCCGTGGGACTTAGAGAGTTCAAGGTAGAGGAGACGAGCAACCAGGCAAAACCTACTCTTGGGCCGACATTGCCAATAACCCATGTTGCATCACTTAGACGCCAATGGGGGCTCGTCCCACACCAACGCCGAGTGTCGTTTCAATGACGACATTAAAAGAGATGATACCACTGGCTACAAAGCTAAGCGGAAGAAGGGAAAGAAGAATCCCGAAAAAGATAAAGAGACCAAGGAAGATTTCGACATGGAGGAAGCTGATGCTTCAAATCCCAAGCCGGAAGGGAAGAAAAAAATTCCGACCAAGAAAGACACTTATGTCACCTTCCTCGGATCTCAACCAGCAAAGGTCAAAAAGCAGTGCTACATGAGCTCAATGCAACAGTTCTGGCTGTCCCCCAATTCTTGGACTGGTCGGAAGTGGCAATCACATTTGACCGCGCTGATCATCCGCCTAAGTTGCACAGGCGAGGAAAATACACCTTAATCGTCAACCCACTCATTGACGGTTATGGTTTCTCCAAGACTCTCATGGACGGTGGCAGTAGTATTAATATTCTGTATGTCGAAATGCTAAGCCGGATGGAGATCTCGGAGACCCAGCTGAACCACAGCTCTCTGATCTTTCACGGGGTTGTCCCAGGAAGACAAGAAAATTCCCTGGGAGAAAGCACTTTGGATGTTACTTTTGGAACTCCAAAGAACTATCGGACGGAGGCACTTTCCTTCGAAGTGGTCCCGTTCAAGAGCGCGTACCATGCTATATTCGGACGTCCGGCTTACTGGGCTTTTATGGCTCGTCCGTGTTACATTTACAATATAATGAAAATTCCAGGTCCCAATGGCGTAATCACCATCAGGGGAGACCCGAAGAAAGAGCGAGAATGCGAGGATGGAAATGCCGCCTTTGCTGAAGCCATGCTGCACGCCTAGGAGTACCAGGAGATCAAGAAGAGCATGGATCCATCCGAGATGCCCGCAACGAAGAAGGAGGTGACAAAGCCGAATCCGGAGTTCAAGGCATCATAAGAGACGAAGAAGACGCTTGAAGGATGATGACCCCTCCAAGGTGACCTAGATAGGCGTAGGCCTAGATAGGCATAGGAAAGCGCGCTCATCAAGTTCCTCAAAGAAAATCAAGATATCTTCGCATGGCAGCCATCTGACATGCCGGAGTACCTAGGGAACTTGACGAGCACTCTTTAAATATAAACCCGAATGCTAAACCCGTCAAACAGTCCTTACGATGTTTCAGCGATGAAAAGCGTAAGGCAATAGCTAAGGAACTAGCACGGCTCGAGTTAGCCAGATTCATAGAAGAGGTCATCCACACTGAGTGGTCGGCCAATCCTGTAACGGTCCCTAAAAAGTACACCACTGATTTAAGGATGTGTGTTGATTATACTGCCTTGAACAAGGCTTGTCCAAAAGATCTGAACTCCTCTGTTTTCTCGACGCATATTCCGGTTATCACCAAATCCGGATGAAGGAATCTGACAAAGTCAAAACTTCATTCATAACCCCTTCGGAACCTTCTGTTTTGTTACAATGCCCTTTGGGCGGAAAAACACAGGAGCTATGTACCAGCGCACAATGCAGCGTTGCCTCCACGACCAAATCAGACGCAATGTACATGCATATGTGGATGATATTGCGGTGATGTCCAAAAAGAAGGAAACACTGATTTCTGACTTGGAGGAAACGTTCGCCAATCTACGAAAATACAACATCATTCTTAATCCGAAGAAAATTCCAGCTGGAAAATTGTTAGGTTTCATCGTGTCCCAAAGAGGCATAGAGGTGAACCGAGACAAAATCAAGGCTATACTCAATATTTCCAGGCCGACTCACCTGAAGGACGTACAAAGACTAACTGGTTGCATCGCTGTAGTCAGTCGGTTTGTAAGCCGGCTCGGTGAAAGATCCGCACCATTATACAAACTCCTGAAAAAGACCAAGGATTTTGTGTGGACCGACGAAGCTGAAGCTACATTACAAGACATGAAGAAAGTACTCTCATATGCTCCTATCCTTGCTGCACCGGAACCACAGGAACCAATGTTGCTTTATCTTGCTGCGACAAATAAAGTCGTTAGTATCATCATGGTAGTTGAGAGACTGGAGGAAAATCAGGAACACTTGGTGCAGCATCCGACTTACTTTGTCAGTGAGGTTCTAACAGAATCAAAACAGCGGTATCCGCACTATCAAAAGCTGGCTTACGGTGTTTTTCTGGCATCTCGTAAGCTACGACACTATTTTCAGGAGCATCCAATTACCGTGGTGAGCACAGCTCCCATGAGAGACATAATTAACAACAGTGACGCCACAAGACGTGTCGCCAAATGGGGCATAGAGCTTTCAGCTTTCGATATTGACTATAAACCTCGGATAGCAATCAAATCCCAAATCATTGCCGACTTTGTTGCTGATTGGACAGAGACGAAGGAAAATATGACCCTCCCTGAGTCGGAATATTGGACCCTGTACTTTGATGGGGGGGCTCGGGGTCTGGCGTGGTGCTCAAATCACCCCAAGGAGATAAACTTCTATACGTGTTGCAGATCTACTTCACAGCGACAAACAATATTGCCGAGTATGAAGCACTGCTACAGGAATCCGGATTGCTAAGGATATCGACATCCGACGTTTGATGTGTTATGGAGATTCAGATCTTGTTGCTCAACAAGTTTCGGATATTTGTAATGCAAATAAACACATGTCAGCATATAAAGCTGTCGTGGATGATTTATCTAAATCGTTCGAAGGGTTTGAAGTTCAACACATCCCTCGAGCAGAAAATGAGGAAGCAGATGCATTATCTCGAATAGGCTCTGCACGGAAAGAGGTCCCGGATGGCACTTTTTTAGAGCACCTCAAAGCTCCCTCAATAAAGGGAGTGGATGAGGAATATCCGACCAAATCCGACTCACCTCTAATAGCAGTCCTGGCTGTAATTCCCAGTTGGACTCAACCCTACCTTGATTATCTGGTAGATGGAAAATTACCCAAAGATGAGGTTCTGAGGCGGCAGATTATCCAACGAGCAAAAGCCTACACTATAGTTAAAGGTGAGCTCTATAAGCGGAGTGTGTTTGGGGTTTTTCAGCACTGCGTATCTCCGGAAGAAGGAGTGGAAATCTTAAGGGAAATCCATGAAGGCGAGTGTGGTCACCATGCTGCAGCCAAATCTTTAGTGGCAAAAGCTTCCAGACACGGTTTTTTACAGCTTACGACTCGGCAGATGCCGAGCGGCTAGTCAAGACGTGCAAAGGCTGCCAAAAATCGCCAAACAAGCTCACGTTCGGTGATCGATTCTGAAAAATACCTATAACATGGCCTTTTGCGGTCTGGGGGCTTGATATGGTAGGACCATTTAGACATGCTCCAAGTGGATTTACTCACCTCTTAGTGATGGTGGATAAATTCACCAAATGGATTGAGGCTAAACCCGTCACTAGTTGTGATGGAGCAACAGCCAAAAGATTTGTCGAGGATGTTATAATCCGGTATGGTTATTCGCATAGTATTATCACGGACAACGGGAGTAATTTCTCTATGGGAGAATTGGCCGAATTCTGCAATGAACAAAATATCCGGCTTGACATTGCGTCAGTCGCACATCCACAGGCTAACGGACAAGTCGAAAGGGCAAATGGTTTAATCCTACAAGGCCTAAAACCGAGACTCGAAGCACCACTATGATGTGCTGCGGGGGCTTGGGCAGAGGAATTACCCTTTGTGATATGGAGTTTACGAACAACTCCGAACAGGTCAACCGGATACACACCTTTCTTCTTGTTCTATGGCGCAGAAGCAGTTCTTCCTAGTGATTTGATTCACACTTCTCCTAGAGTGGCCACGTATATCGAAGAATATGCCAAGATTTCTCGACAAAATGATCTCGACTTAGTCGAAGAAGTTCACGTCATTGCTGAAATGAGATCAACAGCCTATCAGCAGAAGTTACGCAAGTATCATAGCCAGAGAGTCCGAAACAGATCTTTCAATAAAGGCGATTTGGTTCTCCGGCTTGTGCAACAAAGAAAGCACAAACTTTCCCCAGTTTGGGTAGGGCCCTTTTTAGTTAGTCGAGTATTGCACAATGGTTCGTACTACTTAACTGACATGAGGCCAGTCAAAGAAAGACCTGCTACTAAGAAGAGAAAGAGAGTTGGAGGCAGTACAAATCCAGATGAGTTAGACAGACCATGGAATATTGCTCAGCTACGTCCCTTTTATTCTTAGTTTATCCTTCTTTGTAATCATACATATGTACATGTTCTATGAGAAATAAAAGTCTTGGTTGCCTCAAGTTTTTTCTGAGAAGTTTTTACCATCTTATTTCCGAATGATCATGTCATAGTCGAAAATCCCAGAATACTTGAAAGTACTTTATGTTCATGTTTGTTCTAGTTTAGATTTCCGATTCTAAAAATGGTACCTTCGGGTATAACTCTAAAGTTTCTAGTCCATACTTTGGCTATTTGTCTGATTGCCAGATGCGGGCATTTTCTGAGTAGTGAATTGTTGGTACTGGAAGCCGGCTTTGTTTCTGAGTTTAAACTGGTTTAGCAATTGAGCTCCATTGCTCGGCAAAGTTTCTGTGCAGAAGGTTTAGCTGGCTCATGAAAGGGACGAGGCGGAAAGCCAGATATACGATAAGTATAGACGAAAAAGTATAAGTGCTTATGTAAACATTTCAGTCACACAAAAAATTAAAGCCAAAAGTGTTGAATAGATTAAAAGCTTAGCACTAGCAAAATTTTAGTACTACATATTTTACAGACCCATAATGTTTCTCGGAATAATACAAATGTTTCTGGTAATCTATGGAGCAAGAGAAGAGGTAGGCGCTACCGGCTCGCTAGATGCATCGGCCTCGGTTTGATAACGCTCCGAGATGTTCAAATCCGATACGGTCTGTTCATCGTCGGAAACTTCAGCAGCTTCTTCCAGAGGCGGGGGCGGTGTATCCACGCGAGTGAAGAAGGGAGTGTCATAGCTGGTTAAGTCAGCCACGCGACACCCATATCCGGCGTAGGAGTCCATTATGGCCTTGATATCTTTCTCCTGGTCATCTTCATCCACCTTGCAGTACCGTCTGGTCACTTGCCATATCTCCATGTTTCCATGGTGGCTCATGACCATGGTGAGAGCATTCGGCATCGCGGATCGCGCGTAGGACATGTTCTAGTCCCAGACGAGTTGCGGCATCTCCTTCGCCTTGTCTCGCACCTGAAAGTCCGACATGTTGTGCATGTTCGGAACCCTGAGAGCTTCGCCAATGTCCTCGATGGATTGGCGGAAGTCATGAACTAAATACCAACTTGGGTAACTCGGTGGGTGCGAGGCTCGGTGGAAGCAGAGTTCGTCAAGTTAAGAGGACCTATATATATAACACAAAAATGGTTAAGAAAAATCCGACATCGAAAGAGTCGAAGAAAATACACAAGTCAGAAAGATGGAAACATACCAAAGATGACGTCGTCAACTTTGGTCTTCTCTTCTCGAAGACTCCGGAGTTCAGCCCAGAGCGCCTCGGAAAGGTCCTTCTCTCTGCAAAGCTCATTGTTGATATCCAAGATTCTCTGATCTTGAACTGAAATCTTACGATCATGTTCATCAGTAGCCATGGAGGAGGATTCGAGAATTTGAGCAATGCTCTTCTCATGATCTGCCTTGAGCTTATCCAGCTCTTGGCAAAGTTCTTTATTCTCCACCACCAGGGTTTTGAGGTTCTCGGCCCCTTCAATCATAGCACAGGACTGTTTTACCAGTGCTGTCAGTCAAAAAGAACAACAGTTCAGCAAAAAAAATCGACTATGAAAACATAGGACAAGGTTTGAATCTCGAAATGTTTACCTTTGGCCTCATCCTTGGAAACCTTCAGCTCAGTATTCTTAAGCCGGAGAGCTCTGATCTCTCTCCGCTTGTTGCAAACATTCTTCAACAAATCCTGGTTAAATGAATTAACTTTCTGTAAGTCAGAATACCCAAAGTCAGAAGTCTACTGAAGACTCGAGCTAATATTGTTACTAATATCAGCACGAGCCTTGGGGGCTACACTAGTTCATTCTTTGGCATCCTAAGGAAACATAAACCCAGATTGTATATCCTACTTCATGCTTCGGGGCTAGAGGATATGATATAAAGTACAATAAAGAAAATCGTGAGTTGGAATTCCGACTTACATGATGTTCATGTGTGAGCTTGCTCAGACACATGTTCACCTTGGTGGTAACCTTCTCGGCGAGGGTGAGTGGGATAACCGGAGGTGGTGGAAGCACACCAGCTCTAAGTCCCTCATCGCGAAGGCGGACTTGTTCAAGAAGGTCGGAGTACTTTATGTCCTCCGCCTCTTGTGCTTCTTCTTCGACAGAGAGATTTCGGCTCTCCAGGCATTGCTGGGCCAGAAGCTGAATTTCTTCTACAGATTTCTGAGACAAGCCAAATTTGGCAAGTCCCGGATTATTCAGGAGGTTTTCGGCAAAGGTCTCTGCCGATGGATCATTACCCGAAGAGGGTTCACCCTTATCTAAACCTGAGCCACCCGTGGTGGCGTCAGTCTGCGATTCAAGGATCGCTGGCCCCGTTGAAGGAGTCGGATCTTCTGCGACAAATGGTGATGGAGTAATCACCGGTGTTGCGGAAGGTTGAGGAGCAGGAGTTGGAGGAGCCGTAGCAGGAGAAGCCATAGTCAGCTTCGTCTGCCGCAAGGGCTTCGAAGAAGTTCCCTTCCCCTTGCCCTTGATGAGCTGCTTAGCTTTGAGAAGTGTAATAGAATGGAAAATATTACATCTCGGAAGAAAATTCGAGTAAGGAACAAAGGTGGAAGTTGTGTTGAAAGTTACCTCTTCACGACTGGCACCTCCTTTGTGCCGACAGCCACTGTCGGAGCTTTGCGCTTCCTGGGCACAACGTCTGGCAGTGGGACCAGTTCCGCCTCCTGAGAAAACTCTGGAGGATATCCCTCGATAGGAGCTAGCTCCGACTCGGGGAGATCGGCAAGATGAAAAGAAGTAAGTATCTCAGTATTGCAAAATAACTTAAAAGGTGAAACACATAAAAGGTTTTATTATTAAAGCTTACCGGAACTACAGGGTCTTCCGCTATGTGCATATCCAGAGACAAGTCCAGAATGTTTCTCTCAATCCGCTCCTTGATCAGCCATTTGATCTGGCTTATGTAATCCTATGGCTTTAAAGCCTTAGGACTGATGTGGAGGGAATCATTCTTCAACGCCGTGATGGAGTGCATCAGATGGTCATCGTGGTGTTGGAGAGGCGGGATCCGACGTGCAACCCAAGACTGAACTAAGTCGGACCCTTTCAAGCCCTTGTGTTTCATCAGGTATTCGATCCGCCTCTTAGCAAGGATCAGATTGTCACTAAGAGCTGGAGGAGCCTCGTCCCAAGATGGAAGGGCCATGGCGGCTCCGTCGATGAAAGCCGGCAAAGCAGTAGCTTTGTCGGGAGCAGGAATGTCCTTATGATAAAAGAAAGTGGCCGGCCATTGTTTAACCGAGTCACTGGCAGAAATGCGAGGATAACTACGCTCGCGTCTAACAAGAAGGCCAATAGTGCCAGTAATATAAGGATTACCGGCAATGATGCAGTTTCTCCGGACATGAAAGTAATAGCGGAACAAAGTAAGACTTGGCCTAATGCCGATATACCCCTCGCACAAAGCTGCGTAAGAACTCATCTCTAAGATGGAGTTCGGGGGAAGATGATGGAGCTGAACGCCATAGTGATCAATCACCTCGAAAAAGAATTCTGAGGGAGAGAAAGACAAACCTCTGTCGAGGTGGGTGCCGAAGTGTACCCGCTCGTCGGCTTGCGGGTTGGGGATGATTTCTTCGAAGCCACTCCGCCAGTCGCCGGCATGGAGGAGACCTTCATTCTCCATGCCATGGAGCTTCTCGTTGTCGAGGAGACAAGAGATCCAAACCCCACGGTTGCTCTCTTTCTCCGCTGCCGTCGCTGCTACGAAGCCAGCCAAGCCGAAAGTTGAGGAAGAAGCCATTTCTCTGGTGCGCCGGTGACCTTGGATGGGCGGCGCTAGGAATCTGGGAGGTGGGAGAGCTCTGTACGCGAGGGAGAAGTGGGGGAGAAGGAACGGCAAGGGAACAGGTGAAGATGAGAGAGAGGATCCTCACCCCTTATAACCACCTACCCACGCTAAGATTCGTGCAAACGGCACTGTGTAAACGCCACGCGTCGTGGAAGGAACTGGGAAGGACCCACGTGATGATTACGTCGCCTCGATCTTCACGTACGCATTGAAACGGCGCCTCGGTTCTGCGAACGGCGGATCCAGCAACAGTCATGCTGACAGGATGTTTGTCAGATGACGTGACTTGACCATGACGAGTGTCATATGACGTTAGAGACCAAGTTCCGGCTTAGTTTGAATATCAAGTTGGAAAAATCAAATAATGTACTGATATGTTCGACTTATTTTTGAGACTCGAATCGTATCTTTTGTTTTGAAGTTTCAGGAACCCTTCAAGATTCTGCAAGTTGAACATCAAGCTAGACGATGATGAATCCGACTTTGGATCTTGGAGACTTCCGGGGGCTGCTGTTGGGGATATACTTTGCGAGTATCCTCATAGTCCTCACTAACTAGGGTGGCCCACTTCGGGTTAGAGCTTTGCTTCACGGGCGGCCTAGTCAGGGAGAAGAGACAGAGTCCAATCCGGCTACGGGAAGGCCCAGAAGACTTACCGACTTAGGCCCGTAGCATTACTTGTAGTTCAAGATGTACTCTGTAACCAACTCTCAGTCGTAGCTGGATAGATCTCTCCTGTAAACCCTAGGCCAGATATCTATATAAGCCATCCTAGGGAGAGCCTTTAGGGCACCCTCAATAGTCTACAATCTCAACTCGCACAGGCAAACCCTTATAACCCATATTCCGGTTGTGCCGTATTACTGGATTGCTAGCAGTAGTAGGATACGTCCAAAGCCGACAGATTCGAACCTGGGTAAACTTGTGTGCTCACCGTCTCGGAACACCGCACGTCTCACACCCCTCTCTTCTACACTCCTCGAGGACCCCCTCATGGAGTACTTGTCATCAATCCGATGACATCCGCCGCATTTCACTGTCTCGCTTTCTGCTCCCTCTACCGGTGATCATCATTCTCCATCAGCCGATGCTAAAGGTCGAAAGCCTAGTTGGTGTTGGACATCCCCTCCGGCCTCTCCTTCTTAGCCTTTCCCTTCCTCTTCGAGGCTGGGATGGCTACCGCCAACGCACGGGGAGCTTGGTACTTTTTTGGCAGCATGGCGGCACAAATCTCGTCTGGTAGGGGAAATGGCGGGAGTGGGCGGCGAGGAAGAATAAACATGGTGATGTCCCGTGGATAAGGATCACTTTTTCAACTCCATCCGACACCCTCACAAGCCCTCGGATTTGGAGTCGGCACTAAAAGATGTCTAGATACATTCATTCCACATAAGATAAAACATCTTATATTATCAAAGCGGAGGGATTATATTGTAGGGGTTTGCGTATGAAAACAATAAAATTTTACCCTACACCCCTGAACCCCTGATGCTGATAGGAGCTATCTATTAGTAATGTAGTAATGGGAGAGGCTTTTCGCGAACTTACCCTTGAAGACCGAAAAGCGTTGTCAATGCTTAGGAGAGCATGGTTGATGTAGATGAGCCGAAGCCGACCTCAAGGTCGTGATGAAGTCCTTGCGCTCCTGCGGCTCCAACGAGAGAGAATATCAATTGGAGGTCTCCCCAAAAGTGAGGAAACCTTTATTGAATATTGGTTGTGTCTTTTCTGGTCAAAATACCCTACTATATATAGGGGGAGGGGAGGTATTACATCCCTCAAAGTCTCGGGGTGGGACTAATCATGGGAGAGAGGGAGGGGGAGGCGCCATCGGCCACCCCCATGGGCCCCACGTGGGGGGCTGGCTGATGGCCCAAAATATATCGAGCTCGTTGGGGAACCCCAAGAGGAAGGTATGATGAGCACAGCAGCAAGTTTTCCCTCAGTATGAAACCAAGGTTATCAATCCAGTAGGAGCAAGGAAACACCCCAAAGGTGTAGCTACCTGAACGTTGGCGGTATGACTACCGGTGATGACAAGAATGTGGAGACCTGCACAACACAACCACAAAACTTTGTCCCCAACTTGCGATGAGGTTGTCAATCTCACCGGTTTTGCTAAAAACAAAGGATTAAACGTATCGAATGGAAGGAAGAAATAGTTTGTAGAAAGTAAACACAAAGCAGTAAACAGTTTGTAGATTGAATGTAAAAGAAAGGACCGGGGTCCATAGTTCACTAGAGGTGGCTCTCCTTAAGATAGATAACATGCTGGGTGAATAAATTACAACGGGGCAATTGACAAACATCGAGAAAGCATATAAGCATATACAAATCATCTTGACTCCTTTGAGACTTGATTGGGCATTACAACATTATACATAGACCGCCATCCAACTGCATCTATGACTAATAATCCACCTTCAGGTTATCATCCGAACCCCCTCCAGTATTAAGTTGCAAGCAACAGATTATTGCTTTACTTAATTCAAAAGTAAACAATACGATTGTTCTATGAACAAAGGATTGTTGTTTTCTCCCTAGTAGCAACAACACATTGATGTCTACGCACTTCTATTCTTGTAGACAGTTGTTGGGCCTCCAAGTGCAGAGGTTTGTAGAACAGCAACAAGTTTTCCCTTAAGTGGATCACCCAAGGTTTATCGAATTTAGAGAGGAAGTGGTCAAAGGTATCCCCTCTCAAGCAACCCTGCAATCAAGATACAAGAAGTCTCTTGTATCCCCAACACACCCAATACACTTGTCAGGTGTATAGGTGCACTAGTTCGGCGAAGAGATAGTGAAACACAAGTGGTATAGATAATTATAAGTGGTAACAGTGATAGAAAATAGCTTGATGGCGTGAAAAAGACTAAAGTAAAACTGAAATAAAGATAGAAGCAAGCAAACATGTAATAGATCTAATAGCAAACGGTGTTTTAGTGCTTAGAAACAAGGCCTAGGGATCATACTTTCACTAGTGAACACTCTCATATAAATATATTTTTCTTTATGATACTACGCTGAACTACTCTCCGGTTGGACACTCTAATCCATGAGATTATCATTTTGCGGCCCAAAAGTTGGGGTGTCCAGGCAACACGGCACCCGAGTTCCCTGAAATCATCCGCGATAACTACAGTTGGTGTGCCAAATACTCAGAGGGTCTTTTTGGCACGAATTCAACTTTACGTTTCAATACAAAAAATTAGGCTAACGGCCGTCAAGTTGGCCCCCCTATCAGTTCTCGCTGTTATGTTGCTCCTGTCGCTCCCGTCGCTTAGGTGTCAATTAGGCTTGCAGCGTTGGCGCCTGCATCCATTACGCGTCTTCTTATTCCCCGGAGCGGCAATCTGTGGGGTGTCGTAGCCATGGCGCGGAGCTGGGACGTGGACGAACCTGCTCGACCCAGCTCTCCTCCCTGTAGGCTTGCAGCGTTGGCGCCTGCATCCATTATGCGTCTTCTTCCCCGGAGCGGCAATCTGTGGTCGCGGCCATGGCGCAGAGCTGGGAAGTGACGAAGCTGCTCGGCCCCGCTCTCCTCCCCATCCCGAGTTGGAGATCGCCCTCACCGTGGACGCACCCATGGCATGGTTGGGGACGAGAATTGGTTCCCGGTGAGATCTATCACCTTGTCGACCATGCTCGGTTCTATTTTCCTCCTCTAGAATCCAAGCTCGCCGTTGCCGTGGTTGCACCTGCACCAATTCTGCCACCTCTGCCGAGGTCTCTGTGGTAGCTCAAGTTCTGGGGCTCTCCAAGTTCTGCCATGTTGGTCCTATAAGTGTTGTTGTATGTTAAACTAGCAAATCTCTTTTGTTCAAATCTCTTGGGATGTACCAACTTCATTGTGTTTAATTATGAAAGGCAAAATATAAATGACTTCTCTCAATTTCTTGCATAGAAAAATGCACAGCTAATTTCATATTCTCGCAGGAACTAGACCCACTTGTTGAACCGGCGGCACTACCACGATCTCCACGTAACCACGGTGAGTTCTCGAACCGAAAGTTGCAGTTACCACGTTTCTTCTGCAGTCATTCCTCTTCCTCAGTCATTCCTCTGTAGTTTTTCCTGGGCGCTTCTTCCTTTGTTCTGGAACTGTCGGTTCATCTTCTTCTTCCTCTCGCAGGTAGTTCCTTGCAGGCATTTCCTTTCACCCATTTCCTTGTAGGCATGGACGATGGGAAACGCACAACAGAGACCCACTTGGTCCCTGCCCATGGCACCACGACTTTGACAGTGGTGTACACAAATGATGAAGCGACTATGGAGACAACTCTCGCCAGGTTTGAGCAATTGCTTGAGAAAGATAAGCACAAGTTTATGGGGCTAGACTTGGAGTACACCCGTGCAAATAAGTGAAAAAAATCCTCCACAAGAAATCGCTATCGTGCAAATCGCCATACATGAGGAGGTCCTCATTTACCACTTCTGCAGGTATGTGAAATTTAAATTTGAGATCACCACTTCTGCATCCCTTGTTCCCTTACATCCCTAGAACCATCTAACTGCAGGAGTAAACCAACGGAGATGCGTTGTCCGGCTCTGGTCGAGTTCTTGTGTAGGAAAGGGATAACTTTCACTAGCGTGGATATCACAAATGACACAATTATGCTTTCTCGTGCATTGATAAAAATCCCAGAGGGGCGCCACGTCGACATCCAAAATCTGTACAAGATCAAATCATACCCAACGAAGGATGGCATGGGTGATCTGGCAGCAGAAATCATCAATAAATCCTATGAAAAACTGAAGAAATTGAAGCGACTCGATCATGACTACAGGGAGTGGAAGCCGATGAGCCAGGTGCGCCTTGAGTATGCAGCCAGAGATGCCTACATGGCGTACGAGTTGTACAGTAAGCTCATTACCATGAAAGATGAGATGGTTAAGGCGGGGTTTTTCGTGAGAGAGCTATGCCCTGGTTGCAAGCTAGCCCAGGAGAAGAAGCGTGAGGAGGATAGAAAGCGGATTTAGGACAAGCAGGGATCTTGGGACGATGGCGACATCAAGCGGCCGAAGGGGAAGCAAGTCAAGGACAACAACAAGTGGTGGTGATACATTATGTGTTTGAACTAGATTTTAATTTCTAGTTTATTATGTGTGTGATACATTTAGTTACTTCAATACAAAATTTCGACCAATTTAACTTATTGATGTATTTCTTGACAATTATAATATAATTGAGCACTAGAAATATTTGTAGAGTGCATGAGCATGATCAGTAAATATAATTGAACACTAGAAACTTTAAGGCACTCCATATAAAGGAGTAGATTAATATAGAAGGTTCACCAGAGACACCACGGATATATTGTCTTACATGCCACACACAGGTAATAATTAACTAGAACAAAATAAAAGCAGGGGCTGCAGCAGGAGGCCGGGACATGAAGATGCCTAGCAGGGCAGGGGTTTATCAGTAGGAGGCAGCGACAGCCTAGTCGATGGGATACATGCCAGTCCTAACATACTCCCGGAGGAATTTGCCGTAGGCTGCGTGCCGCGCCAAGGTGATAAGCCTATGCCTTCTGCCTCCGCCTCTGCCAATGCCCTCCGCGTGCTGGATCATGCTGTTGAGGTCCATGTTGATTGCTCTGCCACAGAATGGGCAAAACAGTCTCCCCCTACGGTGGAAACGGATTAGCCCACACCATAACCGCCTCAGCATGTAGCGGCTCTTGTTGTCCCTGGATACCTTTCTATCGTCCACTTCATCATCATCCTCCTGTTGATTTTCAAGAACATAACTTAGAACTCATACATATGATTGAATTGTACTACAACTCAAGAATTGACAACATGTATATGTAAGACAATATATCCGTGGATATCAAAGATAAAGCATCTCAGCAATAGTTTGATCGGTTCATATATCATTTCATCTCAACACAATGACAAATAATTGCATTAGAGTGAATGTAGGATAAAGATTGCGGCCTCATAAGTTTCTTTAGGGATGGAGTCAGCGAACCAAGTAACAATTGGACAACCTGTAATGTTGTTGTACATCGCCCCAGGTTCACTAACTCATCCCTGAAAAAATCTGACACCAATGTGTTTGCCTCTCTTTTGGGACAAATTTGAATCATTGGCCACAATAAGAAATTGAAATGTAATCGTACAAAACATTATTCAGGGATATACATAGTCAGGTACAAAAACAAGCCTCAATATTGTAATTATAAATAAAAAACCAAACAATTAATCTTCAGGTGCATGTTAAAAATACTTATGATCAAAACCATTCATATATATGCATCATACCAATCATTAAAAGATCAGAAACAATTCAAGGATCATATATGTAGTTCCATATGAGAATAACTCTAGGGCCTCATAATTTATTTTAGAGATGGAGTTGGCGAACCAAAGTACCAACACCACAACCTATATTGTTTATGTGCATTGCTGCCTCAGGTTCACCAACCCATCCCTAAAACACGACACCATCATACGTGTCTCCCCTTGAACTCTTTTGGGGCTAATTTCAATCATCGGCCTCGGTGAGAAACTAAAATGTAATTCGTATACACTATGAATGCACGAATATCATAGTTCTATGAATGTAGAATAAAGATTGCGGCCTCATAAGTTTATTCAGGGACGGCGTGAGTGAACCAAGTAACAATTGCACAGCCTATATTGTTGTTGTACATCGCCCTAGGTTCACTAACTCGTCCCTGAAAAAATCTGACACCAATGTGTCTGCCTCTCTTTTGGGGCAAATTTGAATCATTGGCCACAATAAGAAATTGAAATGTAATCGTACAAAACATTCTTCAGGGATATACATAGTCAGGTACAAAAACAAGCCTAAATATTGTAATTATAAATAAAAAAGCAAACAATTAATCTTCAGGTGCATGTTAAAAATACTTATGATCAAAACCATTCATATACATATGCATCATACCAATCATTAAAAGATCAAAAAACAATTCAAGGATCATATATGTAGTTCCATATGAGAATAAAGCTAGGGCCTCAAAATTTGTTTCAGAGATGGAGTTGGAGAACCAAAGTACCAACATCACAACCTATATTGTTTGTGTGCATTGCTGCCTCAGGTTCACCAACCCATCCCTAAAACACAACACCGTCATACGTGTCTCCCCTTGAACTCTTTTGGGGCAAATTTCAATCATCGGCCTCGGTGACAAACTAAAATGTAATTCTTATACACTGAATGCATGGAATAGGTAATTCGAATATCATAGTTCTATGAATGTAGAATAAAGATTAAGGCCTCATAAGTTTCTACAGGGACGGCGTAAGTGAACCAAGTAACAATTGCACAGCCTATATTGTTCTTGTACATCGCCCCAGGTTCACTAACTCGTCCCTGAAAAAATCTGACGCCAATGTGTCTGCCTCTCTTTTGGGGCAAATTTGAATCATTGGCCATAATAAGAAATTGAAATGTAATCCTACAAAACATTATTCAGGGATATACATAGTTAGGTACAAAAACAAGCCCAAATATTGTAATTATAAATAATAAACCAAATAATTAATCTTTAGGTACATGTTAAAAACACTTATGATCAAAACCATTCATATACATATGCATCATACCAATCATTAAAAGATCAGAAACAATTCAAGGATCATATATGTAGTTCCATATGAGAATAAATCAAGGGCCTCATAATTTGTTTCAGAGATGGAGTTGGGGAACCAAAGTACCAATAGCACAACCTATATTGTTTGTGTGCATTGCTGCCTCAGGTTCACCAACCCATCCCTAAAACACGAAACCATCATACGTGTCTCCCCTTGAACTCTTTTAGGGCAAATTTCAATCATCGGCCTCGGTGACAAACTAAAATGTAATTCTTATACACTATGAATGCATGGAATAGATAATTCAAATATCATAGTTCTATGAATGTAGAATAAAGATTGCAGCCTCATAAGTTTCTATAGATATATGGCGTTTAACCAAGTAACAATTGCACAGCTTATATTGATCTTGTACATGGCCCCAGGTTCGCTCACTCATCCCTATAAAAATTTGACACCAATGTGTCTGCCTCTCTTTGGGGCAAATTTGAATCATTGGCCACAATAAGAAATTGAAATGTAATCATACAAAACAATATTCAGGGATATACAAATGCATCATACAACGCATTCGTAGATCAGAAACAATACAAATATTATATATTTAGGTTTCATATGAGAGAAAAAATTAGGGCCTCATTTTTTTAGTGATGGAGTCGGAGAACCAAAATACCAACAACACAACCTATATTGTTTATGTGCATTGCTGCCTCAGGGCCACTAACCATCCCTAAGAAAACGAGACCATCAGATGCCCTTGCACTATTTTGGGGCAAAATTGAATCATTGGGCTCAGTATGGAATAGAAATGTAATGTTATAGGCCTGCTGTGTATTGAAATCAACACTCAACTAGCAAACTCAACTAGATGGCAGATGAGCAGATTGGGGTTTTGTGACTAGACGGATTGGGGTTTTATGACTAGATGGCAGATGCATCAATCAACCGATCAAATCATATATATACTACCCTACTTCAAGAGCAAAATAATCTGTACACGATTGAGCAAATCCTATGTATGAACAGTGAAAACTGCGGCTGCGACTAGAGAAGCTAGCAATGTAGTACCTCGAACTCCTCATCAGGGACCTCCTCCTCGAACTCATCATTCTCCGCGATTGCGTCGAAGATTTCTTGAACAGCGATGGGGTCGTCGATGTAGATCACCGGATTGCCTCCGCCTGCCGCCTGCCCCCATCCAGATATGCCGCTGGCACCACGACGTTGTCGGCCACCTACTGATCGGCGGTGACAGCTACTACCTGCTGCTCGGCGGCGATGGCTACCACCTGCTGCTCGGCGGTGACGGCTACCAACTGCTGCTCGGTGCCGATGGCTACTGGCTGGATGGATGAGTTCGCACCCTCGACGGCGTGGCGACGAGCGGCGTTCGTTCCCGGAGAAGACGCCTCCGCCTGCTTGGCGATGACCGAGCCATCTGCTGCTGCGCCTTCAACTGGCTTCACCTCCAGATCGTCTCCACGCGTACGCTTCATGGCGCACCAAGGGAAGGAGGTAGTGAAAACGAGGGAGCTTCGGCGCGTCCAGAAGGTGTAGATTGGGGTCTTGGGACTAGACAGACTGGGGGGAAATGACACGAGCTCATGGAAGAAGAAGGTCGAGGGGGGTTATAAACATCAGACCATTCGTAGTCCTCGAGTGGACACGTGTGGTGGGCGGGGGGGGGGGGTGCTACCACGATCTCCACCCTTTTTTCGGTTCTTTTTTTTGAAACAGCCACGGTCTCCACTTTAGAGCTGCATTGAAAACACGCTCATGGCAGACCTCGATTCCACTGCATGCAAGTGGCGCGGAACTAATTTCTAGCAACGTTAGATCTACTCGAGGGGGCCTTGACTCATGGAAATTACTAGCGGTAGGGCCCAGTTGGAAGTGAGATTGAGAGCACTGCATAAAAATGGGATATGTCTGATTAAAATCAAGTGGCAATAAATTGCAGCGTCCCGTCGACAACCGTGCACTCGATGACCCTGTTTCCCTATGCATGAGTTGTAGTAGCAGTAGTAGGCTTTTCAGACTTGATTAAACTTGACATGACCGCTCGACGACTTTTTCCATGGACGACATCATGTTCCTTCCTGTAGAAGTCTCGCTGAGGGAGACGTCTGTGTTGTCTCACTGTGTACTGTGACGGGCACGGCGTGTGCAATGATCATCGTTGGATCACACAGAATCAACGGTTGGTGCGCACGATCCGCGTGACAACTGTGACAACCAATCAGGGAGTAGCAGACAGGTTGAGCACATGTTTGGGCTTCTATGAAAGATAGAGAGGGAGGCAAAACTAAGTAGTACCACATAAAACCAAGGGCAAAACTGAGTAGTATAAAAATGTAAAAGTGTCTTGTACAATGAAATACATCGTGGAATACATCAAATTAAGCTAAGATAGATCCACTAGAGTTCATTGGATGTGTGTTCTTCTCATAAACCACACATGGATCCACCAGTGTCATTGCATGTGTGTTATTCTAAACAAACCACAACTAGAGTCCACCAGTGTCATTGGATGTGTGTTCTTCCCATGAACCACACATGGATCCACCAGTGTCATTGCATGTCTGTTCTTTTCATGAATCATAGCTAGAGTCATTGCATGTCTGTTACTTCCATAAACCACATATGGATCCACCTAGTGTGATTGCATGTCTGTTCCTCTAAACAATCCACATAAGGATCCACTAGTGTCATTGGATGTGTGTTCTTTTCATGAACCACACCTAGTGTCATTGTATGTGTGCTCTTCTAAACAAACCACATAAGGATCCACCAGTGTCATTGCATGTCTGTTCTTTTCATGAACCACACATAAGGATCCACCAGTGTCATTTAATGTCCGTTATTTTCATGAACCACACCCAATGTCATTGCATGTCTATTATTTTCATGAACCACATAAGGATCTACCAGTGTCATTGCATGTCTGTTCTTTTCATGAACCACACCCAATGCCATTGCATGTGTGTTCTCCTGACAAGCCACATATGGATCCACCAGTGTCATTGCATGTCTGTTCTTTTCATGAACCACACATAAGGATCCACCAGTGTCATTGCATGTCTGTTCTTTTCATGAACCACACCCAGTGTCATTGCATGTGTGTTCTTTTCATGAACCACATAAGGATCTACCAGTGTTATTGCATGTCTGTTCTTTTCATGAACCACACCCAATGTCATTGCATGTGTGTTCTCCTGACAAACAACATATGGATCCACCAGTGTTATTGCATGTCTGTTCTTTTCATGAACCACACATAACGATCCACCAGTGTCATTGCATGTCTGTTATTTTCATGAACCACACATGGATCCACCAGTGTCATTGCATGTATGTTCTTTTCATGAATCACAACTAGAGTCATTGCATGTCTGTTACTTCCATAAACCACATATGGATCCACCTAGTGTGATTTCATGTCTGTTCCTCTAAACAAACCACATAAGGATCCACCAGTGTCATTGGATGTGTGTTCTTCTCATGAACCACACATGGATCCACCAGTGTCATTCCATGTTTGTTCCTCTAAACAAACCACATAAGGATCCACCAGTGTCATTGCATGTATGTTCTTTTCATGAACCACACATAAGGATCCACAAGTGGCATTGCATGTCTGTTATTTTCATGAACCACACCCAGTGTCATTGCATGTGTGTTCTTTTCATGAACCACAGCTAGAGTCATTGGATGTCTATTCTTTTCATGAACAACACACAGTGTCATTGCATGTCTGTTCTTTTCATGAACCACACCTGGTGTCACTTCATGTCTATTCTTTTCATGAACTACATTAGGATCTACCAGTGTCATTGGATGTGTGTTCTTCTCATGAACCACACGTGGATCCACCGGTGTCATTGCATGTCTGTTCCTCTAAACAAACCACATAAGGATCCACAAGTGTCATTAGATGTGTGTTCTTTTCATGAACCACACCCAGTGTCATTGCATGTGTGTTCTTTTAAACAAACCACATATGGATCCACCAGTGTCATTGCATGTCTGTTATTTTCATGAACCACACATAAGGATCCACCAATGTCATTGCATGTCTGTTCTTTTCAGGAACCACACCCAATGTCATTGCATGCGTGTTCCTCTAAAAAAACCACATAAGGATCTACCAGTGTCATTGCATGTCTGTTCTTTTCATGAACCACACCCAGTGTCATTACATGTGTGTTCTCGTGACAAACCACATATGGATCCACCAGTGTCATTGCATGTCTGTTCTTTTCATGAACCACACATAAGGATCCACCAGTGTCATTGCATGTCTATTCTTTTCATGAACCACACCCAATGTCTTTGCATGTGTGTTCCTCTAAACAAACCACATAAGGATCCACTAGTGTCATTGGATGTGTGTTCTTTTCATGAACCACACCCAGTGTCATTGCATGTGTGTTCTTCTAAACAAACCACATAAGGATCCACCAGTGTCATTGCATGTCTGTTCTTTTCATGAACCACACATAAGGATCCACCAGTGTCATTGCATGTCTGTTCTTTTCATGAACCACACCCAATGTCTTTGCATGTGTGTTCCTCTAAACAAACCACATAAGGATCCACCAGTGTCATTGCATGTCTGTTCTTTTCATGAACCACACCAGTGTCATTCATGTGTGTTCTTCTAAACAAACCACATAAGGATCCACCAGTGTCATTGCATGTCTGTTCTTTTCATGAACCACACATAAGGATCCACCAGTGTTATTGCATGTCTGTTCTTTTCATGAACCACACCAAATGTCATTGCATCTTTGTTCTTTTCATGAACCACATAAGGATCTACCAGTGTCATTGCATGTCTGTTCTTTTCATGAACCACACCCAATGTCATTGCATGTGTGTTCTCCTGACAAACTACATATGGATCCACCAGTGTCATTGCATGTCTGTTCTTTTCATGAACCACACATAAGGATCCAACAGTGTCATTGCATGTCTGTTCTTTTAATGAACCACACCCAATGTCATTGCATGCGTGTTCCTCTAAACAAACCACATAAGGATTTACCAGTGTCATTGCATGTCTGTTCTTTTCATGAACCACACCTAGTGTCATTGCATGTGTGTTCTCCTGACAAACCACATATGGATCCACCAGTGTTATTGCATGTCTGTTCTTTTCATGAACCACACATAAGGATCCACCAGTGTCATTGCATGTCTGTTCTTTTCATGAACCACACCCAGTGTCATTGCATGTGTTTTTTTTCATAAACCACATAAGTATCTACCAGTGTCATTGCATATATGTTCTTTTCCTGAACCACATCCAATGTCATTGCATGTGTGTTCTCTTGATAAACCACATATGGATCCACCAGTGTCATTGCATGTCTGTTCTTTTCATGAACCACACCCAGTGTCATAGCATGTGTGTTCTTTTCATGAACCACACCCAGTGTCACTGCATGTCTGTTCTTTTCATGAATCACATAAGGATCTACCAGTGTCATTGGATGTGTGTTCTTCTCATGAACCAAGCATGGATTCACCCATGTCATTGCATGTGTGTTCCTCTAAACAAACCACATAAGGATCCACCAGTGTCATTGGATGTGTGTTCTTTTCATGAACCACACCCAGTGTCATTGCATGTGTGTTCTTCTAAACAAACCACATAAGGATCCACCAGTGTCATTGCATGTCTATTCTTTTCATGAACCACACATAAGGATCCACCAGTGTCATTGCATGTCTGTTCTTTTCATGAACCACACCCAATGTCTTTGCATGTGTGTTCCTCTAAACAAACCACATAAGGATCCACCAGTGTCATTGCATGTCTGTTCTTTTCATGAACCACACCAAGTGTCATTGCATGTGTGTTTTTCTAAACAAACCACATAAGGATCCACCAGTGTCATTGCCTGTCTGTTCTTTTCATGAACCACACCAAATGTCATTGCATGTTTGTTCTTTTCATGAACCACATAAGGATCTACCAGTGTCATTGCATGTCTGTTCTTTTCATGAACCACACCTAGTGTCATTGCATGTGTGTTCTTCTAAACAAACCACATAAGGATCCACCAGTTTCATTGCATGTCTGTTCTTTTCATGAACCACACATAAGGGTCCACCAGTGTCATTGCATGTCTGTTCTTTTCATGAACCACACCCAATGTCATTGGATGTGTGTTCCTCTAAACAAACCACATAAGGATCTAACAGTGTCATTGCATGTCTGTTCTTTTCATGAACCACACCCAGTGTCATTGCATGTGTGTTCTCCTGACAAACCACATATGGATCCACCAGTGTCATTGCATGTCTGTTCTTTTCATGAACCACACATAAGGATCCACCAGTGTCATTGGATGTCTGTTCTTTTCATGAACCACACCCAGTGTCATTGCATGTGTTTTTTTCATGAACCACATAAGGATCTACCAGTGTCATTGCATGTATGTTCTTTTCATGAACCACATCCAATGTCATTGCATGTGTGTTCTCCTAATAAACCACATATGGATCCACCAGTGTCATTGCATGTCTGTTCTTTTCATGAACCACACCCAGTGTCATTGCATGTGTGTTCTTTTCATGAACCACAGCTAGAGTCATTGGATGTCTATTCTTTTCATGAACCACACCCAGTGTCATTGCATGTTTGTTCTTTTCATGAACCACACCCGGTATCACTGCATGTCTGTTCTTTTCATGAATCACATAAGGATCTACCAGTGTCATTGGATGTGTGTTCTTCTCATGAACCAAGCGTGGATTCACCCATGTCATTGCATGTGTGTTCCTCTAAACAAACCACATAAGGATCCACCAGTGTCATTGCATGTCTGTTCTTTTCATGAACCACACCAAATGTCATTGCATGTTTGTTCTTTTCATGAACCACATAAGGATCTACCAGTGTCATTGCATGTCTGTTCTTTTCATGAACCACACCCAGTGTCATTGCATGTGTGTTCTTTTCATGAACCACATCTAGAGTCATTGGATGTCTATTCTTTTCATGAACCACACCCAGTGTCATTGCATGTTTGTTCTTTTCATGAACCACACCCGGTGTCACTGCATGTCTGTTCTTTTCATGAATCACATAAGGATCTACCAGTGTCATTGGATGTGTGTTCTTCTCATGAACCAAGCGTGGATTCACCCATGTCATTGCATGTGTGTTCCTCTAAACAAACCACATAAGGATCCACCAGTGTCATTGCATGTCTGTTCTTTTCATGAACCACACCAAATGTCATTGTATGTTTGTTCTTTTCATGAACCACATAAGGATCTACCAGTGTCATTGCATGTCTGTTCTTTTCATGAACCACACCCAATGTCATTGCATGTGTGTTCTCCTAATAAACCACATATGGATCCACCAGTGTCATTGCATGTCTGTTCTTTTCATGAACCACACCCAGTGTCATTGCATGTGTGTTCTTTTCATGAACCACAGCTAGAGTCATTGGATGTCTATTCTTTTCATGAACAACACACAATGTCATTGCATGTCTGTTCTTTTCATGAACCACACCCGGTGTCACTGCATGTCTATTTTGTTCGTGAACCACATCAGGATCTACCAGTGTCATTGGATGTGTGTTCTTCTCATGAACCACACGTGGATCCACCGGTGTCATTGCATGTCTGTTCCTCTAAACAAACCACATAAGGATCCACCAGTGTCATTGGATTTGTGTTCTTTTCATGAACCACACCCAGTGTCATTGCATGTGTGTTCTTCTAAACAAACCACATAAGGATCCACCAGTGTTATTGCATTTCTGTTCCTTTCATGAACCACACATAAGGATCCACCAGTGTCATTGCATGTCTGTTCTTTTCATGAACCACACCCAATGTCATTGCATGTGTGTTCCTCTAAACAAACCACATAAGGATCCACCAGTCTCATTGCATGTCTGTTCTTTTCATGAACCACACCCAGTGTCATTGCATGTGTGTTCTTCTAAACAAACCACATAAGGATCCACCAGTGTCATTGCAAGTCTGTTCTTTTCATGAACCACACATAAGGATCCACCAGTGTCATTGCATGTCTATTTTTTCATGAACCACACCAAATGTCATTGCATGTCTGTTCTTTTCATGAACCACATAAGGATCTACAAGTGTCATTGTATGTCTGTTCTTTTCATGAACCACACCCAATGTCATTGCATGTGTGTTCTCCTGACAAACCACATATGGATCCACTAGTGTCATTGCACGTCTGTTCTTTTCATGAACCACACATAAGGATCCACCAGTGTCATTGCATGTCTGTTATTTTCATGAACCACACCCAGTGCCATTGCATGTGTGTTCTTTTCATGAACCACAGCTAGAGTCCTTGGATGTCTATTCTTTTCATGAATCACACCCAGTGTCATTGCATGTGTGTTCTCCTGACAAACCACATATGGATCCACCAGTGTCATTGCATGTCTGTTATTTTCATGAACCACACATAAGGATCCACCAGTGTCATTGCATGTCTGTTCTTTTCATGAACCACACCCAATATCATTGCATGTGTTTTTTTCATGAACCACATAAGGATCTACCAGTGTCATTACATGTATGTTCTTTTCATGAACCACATCCAATGTCATTGCATGTGTGTTCTCCTGACAAACCACATATGGATCCACCAGTGTCATTGCATGTCTGTTCTTTTCATGAACCACACATAAGGATCCACCAGTGTCATTGCATGTCTATTCTTTTCATGAACCACACCCAGTGTCATTGCATGTGTGTTCTTGGCATGAACCACATAAGGATCTACCAGTGTCATTGCATGTCTGTTCTTTTCATGAACCACACCCAATGTCATTGCATGCGTGTTCTCCTGACAAACCACATATGGATCCACCAGTGTCATTGCATGTATGTTCTTTTCATGAACCACACATAAGGATCCACCAGTGTCATTGCATGTCTGTTCTTTTCATGAACCACACATGGATCCACCAGTGTCATTACATGTATGTTCTTTTGATGAATCACAGCTAGAGTCATTGCATGTCTGTTACTTCCATAAACCACATATGGATCCACCTATTGTGATTGCATGTCTGTTCCTCTAAACAAACCACATAAGGATCCAACAGTGTCATTGGATGTGTGTTCTTCTCATGAACTACACATGGATCCACCAGTGTCATTGCATGTATGTTCCTCTAAACAAACCACATAAGGATCCACCAGTGTCATTGCATGTATGTTCTTTTGATGAACCACACATAAGGATCCACCAGTGTCATTGCATGTCTATTCTTTTCATGAACCACCCCCAGTGTCATTGCATGTGTGTTCTTTTCATGAACCACAGCTAGAGTCATTGGATGTCTATTCTTTTCATGAACAACACACAATGTCATTGCATGTCTGTTCTTTTCATGAACCACACCCGGTGTCACTGCATGTCTATTTTGTTCGTGAACCACATCAGGATCTACCAGTGTCATTGGATGTGTGTTCTTCTCATGAACCACACGTGGATCCACCGGTGTCATTGCATGTCTGTTCCTCTAAACAAACCACATAAGGATCCACCAGTGTCATTGGATTTGTGTTCTTTTCATGAACCACACCCAGTGTCATTGCATGTGTGTTCTTCTAAACAAACCACATAAGGATCCCCCAGTGTTATTGCATTTCTGTTCCTTTCATGAACCACACATAAGGATCCACCAGTGTCATTGCATGTCTGTTCTTTTCATGAACCACACCCAATGTCATTGCATGTGTGTTCCTCTAAACAAACCACATAAGGATCCACCAGTCTCATTGCATGTCTGTTCTTTTCATGAACCACACCCAGTGTCATTGCATGTGTGTTCTTCTAAACAAACCACATAAGGATCCACCAGTGTCATTGCAAGTCTGTTCTTTTCATGAACCACACATAAGGATCCACCAGTGTCATTGCATGTCTATTTTTTCATGAACCACACCAAATGTCATTGCATGTCTGTTCTTTTCATGAACCACATAAGGATCTACCAGTGTCATTGTATGTATGTTCTTTTCATGAACTACACCCAATGTCATTGCATGTGTGTTCTCCTGACAAACCACATATGGATCCACTAGTGTCATTGCATGTCTGTTCTTTTCATGAACCACACATAAGGATCCACCAGTGTCATTGCATGTCTGTTCTTTTCATGAACCACACCTAGTGCCATTGCATGTGTGTTCTTTTCATGAACCACAGCTAGAGTCCTTGGATGTCTATTCTTTTCATGAATCACACCCAGTGTCATTGCATGTGTGTTCTCCTGACAAACCACATATGGATCCACCAGTGTCATTGCATGTCTGTTATTTTCATGAACCACACATAAGGATCCACCAGTGTCATTGCATGTCTGTTCCTTTCATGAACCACACCCAATATCATTGCATGTGTTTTTTTCATGAACCACATAAGGATCTACCAGTGTCATTACATGTATGTTCTTTTCATGAACCACATCCAATGTAATTGCATGTGTGTTCTCCTGACAAACCACATATGGATCCACCAGTGTCATTGCATGTCTGTTCTTTTCATGAACCACACATAAGGATCCACCAGTGTCATTGCATGTCTATTCTTTTCATGAACCACACCCAGTGTCATTGCATGTGTGTTCTTTGCATGAACCACATAAGGATCTACCAGTGTCATTGCATGTCTGTTCTTTTCATGAACGACACCCAATGTCATTGCATGCGTGTTCTCCTGACAAACCACATATGGATCCACCAGTGTCATTGCATGTCTGTTCTTTTCATGAACCACACATAAGGATCCACCAGTGTCATTGCATGTCTGTTCTTTTCATGAACCACACATGGATCCACCAGTGTCATTACATGTATGTTCTTTTGATGAATCACAGCTAGAGTCATTGCATGTCTGTTACTTCCATAAACCACATATGGATCCACCTATTGTGATTGCATGTCTGTTCCTCTAAACAAACCACATAAGGATCCAACAGTGTCATTGGATGTGTGTTCTTCTCATGAACCACACCTGGATCCACCAGTGTCATTGCATGTATGTTCCTCTAAATAAACCACATAAGGATCCACCAGTGTCATTGCATGTATGTTCTTTTGATGAACCACACATAAGGATCCACCAGTGTCATTGCATGTCTATTCTTTTCATGAACCACCCCAGTGTCATTGCATGTGTGTTCTTTTCATGAACCACAGCTAGAGTCATTGGATGTCTATTCTTTTCATGAACAACACACAATGTCATTGCATGTCTGTTCTTTTCATGAACCACACCCGGTGTCACTGCATGTCTATTTTGTTCGTGAACCACATCAGGATCTACCAGTGTCATTGGATGTGTGTTCTTCTCATGAACCACACGTGGATACACCGGTGTCATTGCATGTCTGTTCCTCTAAACAAACCACATAAGGATCCACCTGTGTCATTAGATGTGTGTTCTTTTCATGAACCACACCCAGTGTCATTGCATGTGTGTTCTTTTAAACAAACCACATATGGATCCACCAGTGTCATTGCATGTCTGTTCTTTTTATGAACCACACATAAGGATCCACCAGTGTCATCGCATGTCTGTTCTTTTCATGAACCACACCCAATGTCATTGCATGCGTGTTCCTCTAAACAAACCACATAAGGATCTAACAGTGTCATTGCATGTCTGTTCTTTTCATGAACCACACCCAGTGTCATTGCATGTGTGTTCTCCTGACAAACCACATATGGATCCACCAGTGTCATTGCATGTCTGTTCTTTTCATGAACCACACATAAGGATCCACCAGTGTCATTGCATGTCTGTTCTTTTCATGAACCACACCCAATGTCATTGCATGTTTGTTCTTTTCATGAACCACATAAGGATCTACCAGTGTCATTGCATGTCTGTTCTTTTCATGAACCACACCCAATGTCATTGCATGTATGTCCTCCTGACAAACCACATATGGATCCACCAGTGTCATTGCATGTCTGTTCTTTTCATGAACCACACCCAGTGTGATTGCATGTGTGTTCTTTTCATGAACCACATCTAGAGTCATTGGATGTCTATTCTTTTCATGAACCACACCCAGTGTCATTGCATGTTTGTTCTTTTCATGAACCACACCCGGTCTCACTGCATGTCTGTTCTTTTCATAAATCACATAAGGATCTACCAGTTTCATTGCATGTGTGTTCTTCTCATGAACCAAGCGTGGATTCACCCATGTCATTGCATGTGTGTTCCTCTAAACAAACCACATAAGGATGAACCAGTGTCATTGGATGTGTGTTCTTTTCATGAAGCACACCCAGTGTCATTGCATGTGTGTTCTTCTAAACAAACCACATAAGGATCCACCAGTGTCATTGCATGTCTATTGTTTTCATGAACCACACATAATGATCCACCAGTGTCATTACATGTCTGTTTTTTCATGAACCACACCCAATGTCTTTGCATGTGTGTTCCTCTAAACAATCCACATAAGGATCCACCAGTGTCATTGCATGTCTGTTCATTTCATGAACCACACCCAGTGTCATTGCATGTGTGTTCTTCTAAACAAACCACATAAGTATCCACCAGTGTCATTGCATGTCTGTTCTTTTCATGAACCACACATAAGGATCCACCAGTGTCATTGCATGTCTGTTCTTTGCATGAACCACACCAAATGTCATTGCATGTTTGTTCTTTTCATGAACCACATAAGGATCTACCAGTGTCATTGCACGTCTGTTCTTTTCATGAACCACACCCAATGTCATTGCATGTGTGTTCTCCTGACAAACTACATATGGATCCACCAGTGTCATTGCATGTCTGTTCTTTTCATGAACCACACATAAGGATCCACCAGTGTCATTACATGTCTGTTCTTTTAATGAACCACACCCAATGTCATTGAATGCGTGTTCCTCTAAACAAACCACATAAGGATCTACCAGTGTCATTGCATGTCTGTTCTTTTCATGAACCACACCTAGTGTTATTGCATGTGTGTTCTCCTGACAAACCACATATGGATCCACCAGTGTTATTGCATGTCTGTTCTTTTCATGAACCACACATAAGGATCCACCAGTGTCATTGCATGTCTGTTCTTTTCATGAACCACACCCAGTGTCATTGCATGTGTTTTTTTTCATGAACCACATAAGGATCTACCAGTGTCATTGCATGTATGTTCTTTTCATGAACCACATCCAATGTCATTGCATGTGTGTTCTCCTGATAAACCACATATGGATCCACCAGTGTCATTGCATGTCTGTTCTTTTCATGAACCACACATAAGGATCCACCAGTGTCATTGCATGTCTATTCTTTTCATGAACCACACCCAGTGTCATTGCATGTGTGTTCTTTGCATGAACCACATAAGGATCTACCAGTGTCATTGCATGTCTGTTCTTTTCATGAACCACACCCAATGTCATTGCATGTGTGTTCTCCTGACAAACCACATATGGATCCTCCAGTATCATTGCATGTCTGTTCTTTTCATGAACCACACATAAGGATCCACCAGTGTCAGTGCATGTTTGTTCTTTTCATGAACCACACATGGATCCACCAGTGTCATTGCATGTATGTTCTTTTCATGAATCATAGCTAGAGTCATTGCATGTCTGTTACTTCCATAAACCACATATGGATCCACCTAGTGTGATTGCATGTCTGTTCCTCTAAACAAACCACATAAGGATCCACCAGTGTCATTGGAAGTGTGTTCTTCTAATGAACCACACATGGATCCACCAGTGTCATTGCATGTTTGTTCCTCTAAACAAACCACATAAGGATCCACCAGTGTCATTGCATGTATGTTCTTTTCATGAACCACACATAAGGATCCACCAGTGTCATTGCATGTCTATTCTTTTCATGAACCACACCCAGTGCCATTGCATGTGTGTTCTTTTTATGAACCACAGCTAGAGTCATTGGATGTCTATTCTTTTCATACACAACACCCAGTGTCATTGCATGTATGTTCTTTTCATGAACCACACCCGGTGTCACTGCATGTCTGTTATCTTCATGAACCACATAAGGATCTACCAGTGCCATTGGATGTGTGTTCTTCTCATGAACCACACGTGGATCCACCGGTGTCATTGCATGTTTGTTCCTCTAAACAAACCATATAAGGATCCACCAGTGTCATTGGATGTGTGTTCTTTTCATGAACCACACCCAGTGTCATTGCATGTCTGTTCTTCTAAACAAACCACATAAGGATCCACCAGTGTCATTGCATGTCTGTTCTTTTCATGGAACACACATAAGGGTCCACCAGTGTCATTGCATGTTTGTTCTTTTCATGAACCACACCCAATGTCATTGGATGTGTGTTCCTCTAAACAAACCACATAAGGATCCACCAGTGTCATTGCATGTCTGTTCTTTTCATTAACCACACCCAGTGTCATTGCATGTGTGTTCTTCTAAACAAACCACATAAGGATCCACCAGTGTCATTGCATGTCTGTTCTTTCCATGAACCACACCCAATGTCATTGCATGTCTGTTCTTTTCATGAACCACATAAGGATCTACCAGTGTCATTGTATGTCTGTTCTTTTCATGAACCACACCCAATGTCATTGCATGTGTGTTCTCCTGACAAACCACATATGGATCCACTAGTGTCATTGCATGTTTGTTCTTTTCATGAACCACACATAAGGATCCACCAGTGTCATTGCATGTCTGTTCTTTTCATGAACCACACCCAGTGTCATTGCATGTTTGTTCTTTTCATGAACCACACCCGGTCTCACTGCATGTCTGTTCTTTTCATAAATCACATAAGGATCTACCAGTTTCATTGCATGTGTGTTCTTCTCATGAACCAAGCGTGGATTCACCCATGTCATTGCATGTGTGTTCCTCTAAACAAACCACATAAGGATGAACCAGTGTCATTGGATGTGTGTTCTTTTCATGAAGCACACCCAGTGTCATTGCATGTGTGTTCTTCTGAACAAACCACATAAGGATCCACCAGTGTCATTGCATGTCTATTGTTTTCATGAACCACACATAATGATCCACCAGTGTCATTACATGTCTGTTTTTTCATGAACCACACCCAATGTCTTTGCATGTGTGTTCCTCTAAACAATCCACATAAGGATCCACCAGTGTCATTGCATGTCTGTTCATTTCATGAACCACACCCAGTGTCATTGCATGTGTGTTCTTCTAAACAAACCACATAAGTATCCACCAGTGTCATTGCATGTCTGTTCTTTTCATGAACCACACATAAGGATCCACCAGTGTCATTGCATGTCTGTTCTTTGCATGAACCACACCAAATGTCATTACATGTTTGTTCTTTTCATGAACCACATAAGGATCTACCAGTGTCATTGCACGTCTGTTCTTTTCATGAACCACACCCAATGTCATTGCATGTGTGTTCTCCTGACAAACTACATATGGATCCACCAGTGTCATTGCATGTCTGTTCTTTTCATGAACCACACATAAGGATCCACCAGTGTCATTGCATGTCTGTTCTTTTAATGAACCACACCCAATGTCATTGAATGCGTGTTCCTCTAAACAAACCACATAAGGATCTACCAGTGTCATTGCATGTCTGTTCTTTTCATGAACCACACCTAGTGTTATTGCATGTGTGTTCTCCTGACAAACCACATATGGATCCACCAGTGTTATTGCATGTCTGTTCTTTTCATGAACCACACATAAGGATCCACCAGTGTCATTGCATGTCTGTTCTTTTCATGAACCACACCCAGTGTCATTGCATGTGTTTTTTTTCATGAACCACATAAGGATCTACCAGTGTCATTGCATGTATGTTCTTTTCATGAACCACATCCAATGTCATTGCATGTGTGTTCTCCTGATAAACCACATATGGATCCACCAGTGTCATTGCATGTCTGTTCTTTTCATGAACCACACATAAGGATCCACCAGTGTCATTGCATGTCTATTCTTTTCATGAACCACACCCAGTGTCATTGCATGTGTGTTCTTTGCATGAACCACATAAGGATCTACCAGTGTCATTGCATGTCTGTTCTTTTCATGAACCACACCCAATGTCATTGCATGTGTGTTCTCCTGACAAACCACATATGGATCCTCCAGTATCATTGCATGTCTGTTCTTTTCATGAACCACACATAAGGATCCACCAGTGTCAGTGCATGTTTGTTCTTTTCATGAACCACACATGGATCCACCAGTGTCATTGCATGTATGTTCTTTTCATGAATCATAGCTAGAGTCATTGCATGTCTGTTACTTCCATAAACCACATATGGATCCACCTAGTGTGATTGCATGTCTGTTCCTCTAAACAAACCACATAAGGATCCACCAGTGTCATTGGAAGTGTGTTCTTCTAATGAACCACACATGGATCCACCAGTGTCATTGCATGTTTGTTCCTCTAAACAAACCACATAAGGATCCACCAGTGTCATTGCATGTATGTTCTTTTCATGAACCACACATAAGGATCCACCAGTGTCATTGCATGTCTATTCTTTTCATGAACCACACACAGTGCCATTGCATGTGTGTTGTTTTTATGAACCAGTGCTAGAGTCATTGGATGTCTATTCTTTCATACACAACACCCAAAGTGTCATTGCATGTATGTTCTTTTCATGAACCACACCCTGTCACTTTGCATGTCTGTTATCTTCATGAACCACATAAGGATCTACCAGTGCCATTGGATGTGTGTTCTTCTCATGAACCACACGTGGATCCACCGGTGTCATTGCATGTTTGTTCCTCTAAACAAACCATATAAGGATCCACCAGTGTCATTGGATGTGTGTTCTTTTCATGAACCACACCCAGTGTCATTGCATGTCTGTTCTTCTAAACAAACCACATAAGGATCCACCAGTGTCATTGCATGTCTGTTCTTTTCATGGAACACACATAAGGGTCCACCAGTGTCATTGCATGTTTGTTCTTTTCATGAACCACACCCAATGTCATTGGATGTGTGTTCCTCTAAACAAACCACATAAGGATCCACCAGTGTCATTGCATGTCTGTTCTTTTCATTAACCACACCCAGTGTCATTGCATGTGTGTTCTTCTAAACAAACCACATAAGGATCCACCAGTGTCATTGCATGTCTGTTCTTTCCATGAACCACACCCAATGTCATTGCATGTCTGTTCTTTTCATGAACCACATAAGGATCTACCAGTGTCATTGTATGTCTGTTCTTTTCATGAACCACACCCAATGTCATTGCATGTGTGTTCTCCTGACAAACCACATATGGATCCACTAGTGTCATTGCATGTTTGTTCTTTTCATGAACCACACATAAGGATCCACCAGTGTCATTGCATGTCTGTTCTTTTCATGAACCACACCCAGTGTCATTGCATGTGTGTTCTTTTCATGAACCACAACTAGAGTCATTGGATGTCTATTCTTTTCATGAACCACACCCAGTGTCATTGCATGTCTGTTCTTTTCATGAACCACACCCGGTGTCACTACATGTCTGTTCTTTTCAAGAATCACATAACGATCTACTAATGTCATTGGATGTGTGTTCTTCTCATGAACCACACGTGGATCCACCTAATGTCATTGCATGTGTGTTCCTCAAAACAAACCACATATGGATCCACCAGTGTCATTGGATGTGTGTTCTTTTCATGAACCACACCTAGTGTCATTGCATGTGTGTTCTTCTAAACAAACCACATAAGGACCCACCAGTGTCATTGCATGTTTGTTCTTTTCATGAACCACACATAAGGATCCACCAGTGTCATTGCATGTCTGTTCTTTTCATGAACCACACCCAATGTCATTACATGTGTGTTCCTCTAAACAAACCACATAAGGATCCACCAGTGTCATTGGATGTCTGTTCTTTTCATGAACCACACCCAGTGTCATTGCATCTGTGTTCTCCTGACAAACCACATATGGATCCACTAGTGTTATTGCATGTCTGTTCTTTTCATGAACCACACATAAGGATCCACCAGTGTCATTGCATGTCTGTTCTTTTCATGAACCACACCCAGTGTCATTGCATGTGTGTTCTTTTCATGAACCACAGCTAGAGTCATTGGATGTCTATTCTTTTCGTAAACAACACCCAGTGTCATTGCATGTCTGTTCTTTTCATGAACCACACCCGGTGTCACTGCATGTCTGTTCTTTTCATGAACCACATAAGGATCTACCAGTGTAATTGCTTGTGTGTTCTTCTCATGAACCACATGTGGATCCACCGGTGTCATTGCATGTCTGTTCCTCTAAACAAACCACATAAGGATCCACCAGTGTCATTGGATGTGTGTTCTTTTCATGAACCACACCCAGTGCATTGCATGTGTGTTCTTCTAAAAAAACCACATAAGGATCCACCAGTGTCATTGCATGTATATTCTTTTCATGAACCACACATAAGGATCCACCAGTGTCATTGCATATTTGTTCTTTTCATGAACCACACCCAATGTCATTACATGTGTGTTCCTCTAAACAAACCACATAAAGATCCACCAGTGTCATTGCATGTCTGTTCTTTTCATGAACCACACCCAATATCATTGCATGTCTGTTCTTTTCATGAACCACATAAGGATCTACCAGTGTCATTGCATGTCTGTTCTTTTCATGAACCACACCCAATGTCATTGCATGTGTGTTAACCACATATGGATCCACTAGTGTCATTACATATCTGTTCTTTTCAGGAACCACACATAAGGATCCACTAGTGTCATTGCATGTCTGTTCTTTTCATGAACCACACCTAGTGTCATTGCATGTGTGTTCTTTTCATGAACCACATAAGGATCTACCAGTGTCATTGCATGTCTATTCTTTTCATGAACCACACCCAATGTCATTGCATGTGTGTTCTCCTGACAAACCACATATGGATCCACCAGTATCATTGCATGTCTATTCTTTTCATGAACCACACATAAGGATCCACCAGTGTCAGTGCATGTTTGTTCTTTTCATGAACCACACATGGATCCTCCAGTATCATTGCATGTATGTTCTTTTCATGAATCATAGCTAGAGTCATTGCATGTCTGTTACTTCCATAAACCACATATGGATCCACCTAGTGTGATTGCATGTCTGTTCCTCTAAACAAACCACATAAGGATGCACCAGTGTCATTGGATGTGTGTTCTTCTAATGAACCACACATGGATCCACCAGTGTCATTGCATGTTTGTTCCTCTAAACAAACCACATAAGGATCCACCAGTGTCATTGCATGTATGTTCTTTTCATGAACCACACATAAGGATCCACCAGTGTCATTGCATGTCTGTTCTTTTCATGAACCACACCCAGTGCCATTGCATGTGTGTTCTTTTTATGAACCACAGCTAGAGTCATTGGATGTCTATTCTTTTCATAAACAACACCCAGTGTCATTGCATGTCTGTTCTTTTCATGAACCACACCCGGTGTCACTGCATGTCTGTTATTTTCATGAACCACATAAGGATCTACCAGTGTCATTGGATGTGTGTTCTTCTCATGAACCACACGTGGATCCACCGGTGTCATTGCATGTTTGTTCCTATAAACAAACCACATAAGGATCCACCAGTGTCATTCGATTTGTGTTATTTTCATGAACCACACCTAGTGTCATTGCATGTGTGTTCTTCTAAACAAACCACATATGGATCCACCAGTGTCATTGCATGTCTGTTCTTTTCATGAACCACACATAAGGGTCCACCAGTGTCATTGCATGTCTGTTCTTTTCATGAACCACACCCAATGTCATTGGATGTGTGTTCCTCTAAACAAACCACATAAGGATCCACCAGTGTCATTGCATGTCTGTTCTTTTCATGAACCACACCTAGTGTCATTGCATGTGTGTTCTTCTAAACAAACCACATAAGGATCCACCAGTGTCATTACATGTCTGTTCTTTTCATGAACCACACATAAGGATCCACCAGTGTCATTACATGTCTGTTTTTTCATGAACCACACCCAATGTCATTGCATGTCTGTTCTTTTCATGAACCATATAAGGATATACCAGTGTCATTGTATGTATGTTCTTTTCATGAACCACACCCAATGTCATTGCATGTGTGTTCTCCTGACAAACCACATATGGATCCACTAGTGTCATTGCGTGTCTGTTCTTTTCATGAACCACACATAAGGATCCACCAGTGTCATTGCATGTCTGTTCTTTTCATGAACCACTCCTAGTGTCATTGCATGTGTGTTCTTTTCATGAACCACAGCTAGAGTCATTGGATGTCTATTCTTTTCATGAACCACACCGAGTGTCATTGCATGTCTGTTCCTTTCATGAACCACACCCAGTGTCACTACATGTCTGTTCTTTTCAAGAATCACATAAGGATCGACTAATATCATTGGATGTGTGTTCTTCTCATGAACCACACGTGGATCCACCTAATGTCATTGCATGTGTGTTCCTCTAAACAAACCACATAAGGATCCACCAGTGTCATCGGATGTGTGTTCTTTTCATGAACCACACCTAGTGTCATTGCATGTGTGTTCTTCTAAACAAACCACATAAGGACCCACCAGTGTCATTGCATGTTTGTTCTTTTCATGAACCACACATAAGGATCCACCAGTGTCATTGCATGTCTGTTCTTTTCATGAACCACACCCAATGTCATTACATGTGTGTTCCTCTAAACATACCACATAAGGATCCACCAGTGTCATTGCATGTCTGTTCTTTTCATGAACCACACCTAGTGTCATTGCATGTGTGTTCTTCTAAACAAACCACATAAGGATCCACCAGTGTCATTGCATGTCTGTTCTTTTCATGAACCACACCCAATCTCATTGCATGTCTGTTCTTTTCATGAACCACATAAGGATCTATCAGTGTCATTACATGTCTGTTCTTTTCATGAACCACACCCAATGTCATTGCATGTGTGTTCTCCTAACAATCCACATATGGATCCACCAGTGTCATTGCATGTCTGTTCTTTTCATGAACCACACATAAGGATCCACCAGTGTCATTGCATGTCTGTTGTTTTCATGAACCACACCCAATGTCAATGCATGTCTGTTCTTTCCATGAACCACATAAGGATCTACCAGTGTCATTGCATGTCTGTTCTTTTCATGATCCACACCCAATGTCATTGCATGTGTGTTCTCCGACAACCACATATGGATCCACCAGTGTCATTGCATGTCTGTTCTTTTCATGAACCACACATAAGGATCCAGTGTCATTGCATGTCTGTTCTTTTCATGAACCACTCCCAGTGTCATTGCATGTGTGTTCTTTTCATGAACCACATAAGGATCTACCAGTGTCATTGCATGTCTGTTCTTTTCATGAACCACACCCAATGTCATTGAATGTGTGTTCTCCTAACAAAATACATATGGATCCACCAGTGGCATTGCATGTCTGTTCTTTTCATGAACCACACATAAGGACCCACCAGTGTCATTGCATGTCTATTCTTCCCATGAACCACACATGGATCCACCAGTGTCATTGCATGTCTGTTCTTTTCATGAATCACATCTAGCGTCATTGCATATCTGTTACTTCCATAAACCACATATGGATCCACCTAGTGTGATTAAATGTCTGTTCCTCTAAACAAACCACATAAGGATCCACCAGTGTCATTGGATGTGTGTTCTTCTCATGAACCACACATGGATCCACCAGTGTCATTGCATGTTTGTTTCTCTAAACAAACCACATAAGGATCCACCAGTGTCATTGCATGTATGTTCTTTTGATGAACCACATATAAGGATCCACTAGTGTCATTGCATGTCTGTTCTTTTCATGAACCACACCAAGTGTCATTGCATGTGTGTTCTTTTCATGAACCACAGCTAGAGTCATTGGATGTCTATTCTTTTCATGAACAACACACAGTGTCATTGCATGTCTGTTCTTTTCATGAACCACACCCGGTGTCACTTCATGTCTGTTCTTTTCATGAACCACATAAGGATCTACCAGTGTAATTGCTTGTGTGTTCTTCTCATGAACCACATGTGGATCCACCGGTGTCATTGCATGTCTGTTCCTCTAAACAAACCACATAAGGATCCACCAGTGTCATTGGATGTGTGTTCTTTTCATGAACCACACCCAGTGCATTGCATGTGTGTTCTTCTAAAAAAACCACATAAGGATCCACCAGTGTCATTGCATGTATATTCTTTTCATGAACCACACATAAGGATCCACCAGTGTCATTGCATATTTGTTCTTTTCATGAACCACACCCAATGTCATTACATGTGTGTTCCTCTAAACAAACCACATAAAGATCCACCAGTGTTATTGCATGTCTGTTCTTTTCATGAACCACACCCAATATCATTGCATGTCCGTTCTTTTCATGAACCACATAAGGATCTACCAGTGTCATTGCATGTCTGTTCTTTTCATGAACCACACCCAATGGCATTGCATGTGTGTTAACCACATATGGATCCACTAGTGTCATTACATATCTGTTCTTTTCAGGAACCACACATAAGGATCCACTAGTGTCATTGCATGTCTGTTCTTTTCATGAACCACACCTAGTGTCATTGCATGTGTGTTCTTTTCATGAACCACATAAGGATCTACCAGTGTCATTGCATGTCTATTCTTTTCATGAACCACACCCAATGTCATTGCATGTGTGTTCTCCTGACAAACCACATATGGATCCACCAGTATCATTGCATGTCTATTCTTTTCATGAACCACACATAAGGATCCACCAGTGTCAGTGCATGTTTGTTCTTTTCATGAACCACACATGGATCCTCCAGTATCATTGCATGTATGTTCTTTTCATGAATCATAGCTAGAGTCATTGCATGTCTGTTACTTCCATAAACCACATATGGATCCACCTAGTGTGATTGCATGTCTGTTCCTCTAAACAAACCACATAAGGATGCACCAGTGTCATTGGATGTGTGTTCTTCTAATGAACCACACATGGATCCACCAGTGTCATTGCATGTTTGTTCCTCTAAACAAACCACATAAGGATCCACCAGTGTCATTGCATGTATGTTCTTTTCATGAACCACACATAAGGATCCACCAGTGTCATTGCATGTCTGTTATTTTCATGAACCACACCCAGTGCCATTGCACGTGTGTTCTTTTTATGAACCACAACTAGAGTCATTGGATGTCTATTCTTTTCATAAACAACACCCAGTGTCATTGCATGTCTGTTCTTTTCATGAACCACACCCGGTGTCACTGCATGTCTGTTATTTTCATGAACCACATAAGGATCTACCAGTGTCATTGGATGTGTGTTCTTCTCATGAACCACACGTGGATCCACCGGTGTCATTGCATGTTTGTTCCTATAAACAAACCACATAAGGATCCACCAGTGTCATTCGATGTGTGTTCTTTTCATGAACCACACCTAGTGTCATTGCATGTGTGTTCTTCTAAACAAACCACATAAGGATCCACCAGTGTCATTGCATGTTTGTTCTTTTCATGAACCACACATAAGGATCCACCAGTGTCATTGCATGTCTATTCTTTTCATGAACCACTCCCAATGTCATTGCATGTGTGTTCCTCTAAACAAACCACATAAGGATCCACCAGTGTCATTGCATGTCTGTTCTTTTCATGAACCACACCCAGTGTCATTGCATGTGTGTTCTTCTAAACAAACCACATAAGGATCCACCAGTGTCATTACATGTCTGTTCTTTTCATGAACCACACATAAGGATCCACCAGTGTCATTACATGTCTGTTTTTTCATGAACCACACCCAATGTCATTGCATGTCTGTTCTTTTCATGAACCACATAAGGATCTACCAGTGTCATTGTATGTATGTTCTTTGCATGAACCACACCCAATGTCATTGCATGTGTGTTCTCCTGACAAACCACATATGGATCCACTAGTGTCATTGCATGTCTGTTCTTTTCATGAACCACACATAAGGATCCCCCAGTGTCATTGCATGTCTGTTCTTTTCATGAACCACTCCTAGTGTCATTGCATGTGTGTTCTTTTCATGAACCACAGCTAGAGTCATTGGATGTCTATTCTTTTCATGAACCACACCGAGTGTCATTGCATGTCTGTTCCTTTCATGAACCACACCCAGTGTCACTACATGTCTGTTCTTTTCAAGAATCTCATAAGGATCTACTAATATCATTGGATGTGTATTCTTCTCATGAACCACACGTGGATCCACCTAATGTCATTGCATGTGTGTTCCTCTAAACAAACCACATAAGGATCCACCAGTGTCATCGGATGTGTGTTCTTTTCATGAACCACACCTAGTGTCATTGCATGTGTGTTCTTCTAAACAAACCACATAAGGACCCACCAGTGTCATTGCATGTTTGTTCTTTTCATGAACCACACATAAGGATCCACCAGTGTCATTGCATGTCTGTTCTTTTCATGAACCACACCCAATGTCATTAAATGTGTGTTCCTCTAAACATACCACATAAGGATCCACCAGTGTCATTGCATGTCTGTTCTTTTCATGAACCACACCTAGTGTCATTGCATGTGTGTTCTTCTAAACAAACCACATAAGGATCCACCAGTGTCATTGCATGTCTGTTCTTTTCATGAACCACACCCAATCTCATTGCATGTTTGTTCTTTTCATGAACCACATAAGGATCTATCAGTGTCATTACATGTCTGTTCTTTTCATGAACCACACCCAATGTCATTGCATGTGTGTTCTTCTGACAATCCACATATGGATCCACCAGTGTCATTGCATGTCTGTTCTTTTCATGAACCACACATAAGGATCCACCAGTGTCATTGCATGTCTGTTGTTTTCATGAACCACACCCAATGTCATTGCATGTCTGTTCTTTCCATGAACCACATAAGGATCTACCAGTGTCATTGCATGTCTGTTCTTTTCATGATCCACACCCAATGTCATTGCATGTGTGTTCTCCTGACAAACCACATATGGATCCACCAGTGTCATTGCATGTCTGTTCTTTTCATGAACCACACATAAGGATCCAGTGTCATTGCATGTCTGTTCTTTTCATGAACCACTCCCAGTGTCATTGCATGTGTGTTCTTTTCATGAACCACATAAGGATCTACCAGTGTCATTGCATGTCTGTTCTTTTCATGAACCACACCCAATGTCATTGAATGTGAGTTCTCCTAACAAAATACATATGGATCCACCAGTGGCATTGCATGTCTGTTCTTTTCATGAACCACACATAAGGACCCACCAGTGTCATTGCATGTCTATTCTTCCCATGAACCACACATGGATCCACCAGTGTCATTGCATGTCTGTTCTTTTCATGAATCACATCTAGAGTCATTGCATATCTGTTACTTCCATAAACCACATATGGATCCACCTAGTGTGATTACATGTCTGTTCCTCTAAACAAACCACATAAGGATCCACCAGTGTCATTGGATGTGTGTTCTTCTCATGAACCACACATGGATCCACCAGTGTCATTGCATGTTTGTTTCTCTAAACAAACCACATAAGGATCCACCAGTGTCATTGCATGTATGTTCTTTTGATGAACCACACATAAGGATCCACCAGTGTCATTGCATGTCAATTCTTTTCATGAACCACACCAAGTGTCATTGCATGTGTGTTCTTTTCATGAACCACAGCTAGAGTCATTGGATGTCTATTCTTTTCATTAACCACACACAGTGTCATTGCATGTCTGTTCTTTTCATGAACCACACCCGGTGTCACTACATGTCGATTCTTTTCATGAACCACATAAGGATCTACCAGTGTCATTGGATGGGTGTTCTTCTCATGAACCACACGTGGATCCACCGGTGTCATTGCATGTCTGTTCCTCTAAACAAACCACATAAGGATCCACCAGTGTCATTAGATGTGTGTTCTTTTCATGAACCACACCCAGTGTCATTGCATGTGTGTTCTTTTAAAAAAACCACATATGGATCCACCAGTGTCATTGCATGTTTGTTCTTTTTATGAACCACACATAAGGATCCACCAGTGTCATTGCATGTTTGTTCTTTTCATGAACCACACCCAATGTCATTGCATGTGTGTTCCTCTAAACAAACCACATAAGGATCTAACAGTGTCATTGCATGTTTGTTCTTTTCATGAACCACACCCAGTGTCATTGCATGTGTGTTCTCCTGACAAACCACATATGGATCCACCAGTGTCATTGCATGTCTGTTCTTTTCATGAACCACACATAAGGATCCACCAGTGTCATTGCATGTCTGTTCTTTTCATGAACCACACCCAATGTTATTGCATGTCTGTTCTTTTCATGAACCACATAAGGATCTACCAGTGTCATTGCATGTCTGTTCTTTTCATGAACCACACCCAATGTCATTGCATGTGTGTTCTCCTGACAAACCACATATGGATCCACCAGTTTCATTGCATGTCTGTTCTTTTCATGAACCACACATAAGGATCCACCAGTGTCATTGCATGTCTATTGTTTTCATGAACCACATCTAGTGTCATTGCATGTGTGTTATTTTCATGAACCACAGCTAGAGTCATTGGATGTCTATTCTTTTCATGAACAACACACAAGGTCATTGCATGTCTGTTCTTTTCATGAACCACACCCGGTGTCAGTACATGTCTGTTCTTTTCATGAACCACATAAGGATCTACCAGTGTCATTGGATGTGTGTTCTTCTCATGAACCACACGTGGATCCACCGGTGTCATTGCATGTCTGTTCCTCTAAACAAACCACATAAGGATCCACCAGTGTCATTAGATGTTTGTTCTTTTCGTGAACCACACCCAGTGTCATTGCATGTGTGTTCTCTTAAACAAACCACATATGGATCCACCAGTGTCATTGCATGTCTGTTCTTTTTATGAACCACACATAAGGATCCACCAGTGTCATTGCATGTCTGTTCTTTTCATGAACCACACCCAATGTCATTGCATGAGTGTTCCTCTAAACAAACCACATAAGGATCTAACAGTGTGTAGCATCCCAATTGTCTAACAATTGCAATGCTACTAGCCTAGTCTATATAATGGCTACCTCATATATATAATTGTTGCATCATAATTATATCGTGCTCATGTCATCATGCCACCTTGCATTTGAGCATCATATAAAACCCTTTTCCATTTGGTTCTTATCTCATATGCATTATTAATTGTATTTGCCTCTTGATATTGTATTTGGTTGTTGATATATTGTTTAAATGCCCAAGTTGAGTTGGGGGCATATCTTTTATTTAACTCCACCACCTTTCTTGTCATCACCCCATCTTTCCACCATTCCACCATATATGAGCATTGCAACTTATTTGGTTTTACCTCTAGCTCATGTGGGTTGGGATGGATCCAATTCATTTTTCCACATGCTCTCATCTTAGCATCATGTTGTTTTCACATTATTGATATATGAGAGCCACATGGCCACCTTTGCATGCCTTGTGAGTGGAACCCTTTTCCTAGCTTCTATATGGATTATTATGGATTTATGCTCATGTGGGAATATTTTTTGGAATAGTAAGCATCTAGTGGGATATACACACTAGCAAGTCCCAATTATAATCAAATGTGATCATCTCCATCTACTCCACATGGAGTTTTCTTTTAAATTCTTTTGCTTAGTCCTTACTCCACATTTTGGAATGCATAAGAATAATGCCATGTAAATAATCTTGTTTTCACAAAAATAAGCATGGTATTAATTATTTATGCATGGCCCATGCAAGTACCACCTTTTTCTAGCCTTTGGTTTTTATTTGAATCTTTGAGTGGATCTTACCATATCTCTCTCTACCCTCTTGTGCTTGATCTTGCTTGATGCATGCAAGCATCTAACCCTAAAACCTACATCTATCTCCATCCTTACCCTCACCACCTTTTTTATCTCACCCTCTCTTTTCTTGTCTAGATTTTGTCGAGCTTGACATGTTCTTGCTTGATCTAAGTTTGGAGCATGCAAGCTTCTAAAAAACCACACCACATCTCCCTCTCTCTCTTTTCTTCACCTCCCTCTCCTTTTCACCTCCATCCATGCTTGGTCATGTGGTTTATCTCTAAACCCTAACCATACCTCTCATCTCTCCTATCACCTCATCTAAGCCCAAAAACCCCTCCCTCTTATTCCATCTCTAACCCGAGCCCCTCCCCATCTAACCCTAGTTCTCTCTCTCTATCTCTCTCGGCCTCTCCCCTCTCTCACCTAGCTGGCCCCACCTGGCCACCCTGGCCCCACCTAGCTACCCCATCCCCAGCAGAAACCCTAGCCCGAGCCTCCTACTACCCAACCCTAGCTCCAACCCGAGCTCCCCCTACCCCTCTCTCTCTAGCTCTCTCTCTGCCATGAGGACCCCCCAGCCCGAGCCTCCTCACCAACCGACCGCCCCCACCTGGCAGCCCCATCACCACCTGCCCCTGCCTGGCCGAACCAGCCCATGCACGTGAGGAGAGGAAGGAGAAAAAGGTGGTCGAGCCACCTTTAACCCTAACCACTTTCCCCACGACAACCCTCTCCCTCTCTGCTTTACCCACCCCTCTCTTCCGCCTGATGCCTCCCCCAGATCTACCCCAGGGCGCCTGCCGCTCTTCCCTCTCTTCTCCATCACCCCACCTACCCCAACGCCGGCCACCGTCGGTCTCCACCGATCTCCCTCTTCCAGCCGGTGGCGTGTCGGTCTCTGGTGTCGAGGAAGGCCGTGGAGCTCCCCTACGTCACCCTGTACACGGAGCCGAGCAGGAGGAGCCCTAGAACCGCTGCTGCCCGCTGAGCCCGACGCCAAACCCTAGCTCCGCCGGCCTCTGCTTCATCGTCGATCGACCGCTCTCCTGCCCGATCCACCGCCACCAACCAACTCACGGTGAGCCACGCAACCTCCTAGACACCCTCGCCATCGCCGCTCAACGCCTCGCAGAACCTCATCTGACCGCGCGGTAGTTCCCTGACACCAACCCCAATTAGCCGCAGTGGTAACCGCCGCCGAGCGCGAGCCCCAGGTCGCGGGTTCGAGTCCCCCCGCGTGCGCGCTCCGCCTGTCGCGCATCGATCTCTCGTCAGAGTTTCAGAGAAGAACAACAGTGCACGCGTGGACGTTTTGCGCTTACCCCCCCCACCTTTTGACCTCAGAACCTGCCTCCTCTCGGTCCCACTAGTCAGCCTCCATGGCCTTCTTCCAGAAAACCCCCTGGCCTCTTTTAATCTCAACCCGTGCTCCAGCCCTAGCCCCACCTGTCAGTCGCTGCAACCCCCACCCTTGACATGTGGGTCAGAATCACGGGCCCCGGCATCACAGGTTAGCCAGAGCATGTAAGAAAAAGTTTTTCTCAAGGTGGCCCAATCCGCTTGACCCCACCACCCACAAGCTGGGTCTGTCTGAGTATAAAAAGACTTTCTGTTTCTCTGTTTAATTCAAATCTTTTCAAATTATTTTAAATTCAAATTTCAAATCTGTTTTCAAATAACTTTTAAAATATAAACCCAAATAATACAAATAATATATGTTTTCAAATCAGAAAAATATGAGGAATTCAAATATTCCATTCAAAATATATTTTGGGCACTTTAATTCTCAAGTTGATTAAAATTACAATAAAATGCCCTTTTGCCTTAATTAATTAATAACTTTTGTTTTATAACTCCAAATTTAACAAATAATATGTCTAAAATGTTTAGCTCGACGAGACCTTTCTGTTTATGCATACCTTGTTCTGTTTTGCAGCATGTATCATATAAATATAATGTGTACAGCAACTTAAATGAGGTTAAAATGGGGCCAAAACTCAATAAAATGATTTATTCTTGTATTCCACACCTCACCCATGCCATGCTACCTTATTGCCATGTAAATTGTGCATCATTCATCATGGCATGGATGTTTGCTTGTCGCATCTTATTCATATGCTTGCGCACTTTATTTATGTTGTCCCTTGTTTGTTTGGTTCTTCTTCGAATAGACGCTGAGGAGGGGATATACCAAGATACCCAAGAGCACTACCCAGATCCTTCTCTCGCTTCAACTGAGCTGCCAGGCAAGCACTACCACATGCTTGCATACATATAGTACCTATTGCCTCTATCTTATTCTTGCATCATTGAGTCGCGATTGCATTAAATTGAATCCCAAGTATTGCATAGCCTTTACTTTTAAACCCCACCGAAGCTTGTTCCTCCATCCCATGAGCCATTACTACAGGAGTTGTTTGAGCCATGCGAGTCGTAGAACAGCATGTGTAGGGTATGTGAGTGTCTGATGGATAACGAGGTACCTAAACAACTTAACCTGAGTAGTAATGGGATAACTAATGAAAGTGGCATCGGTGAGCCATATTCGCTATTTGGTTTTTCAGGCTCACTTGTGTCCGTGAGGACCCCGAGTACTTGATTCCTGCTCCTTGAATATTCGCTATCCACATTCGGAGGCTTATGAACCCCCGAGCTGAGCTTGATTCATTCTTATTTCTTGGGGCCACAAACTAGTTTGAGGTTTTATTTACTATCCTGTACTTATGCCATGCTTTATCGCTTTATTTAAAATTGTGCGAGGTCGCACATGATCGTTAGGGCCGTGACCCGTTTGCTGTATCGACAAGCCAAGTCACACTTTCGGTTCCCAATGCTTACCGCCACACAAACCTTGAGTCTCGTAGCCGCCAGCTTCGCTGCTGGTAGCTTAATGGGGTGGCCTCAAATATTTTAGAATCCTGTGATCGCTTTGTCGTGGATCGCCTCGTTGGGTTTTGATTTGGTTTTTCCGAGGTGGATCGAGTGTGTGTTGTTATTTGTGCACCCTCAGGTAAACTTTCAAAGCCGTGTCCATGTTATGGACAACTTGGAGCACGTTTCTCGATCATAGACAAGCATAACTAAAGTACCGCTTTTAATTTGACTAAGCACCGACTAGTAAATAGTGCAACTCTCATGGAATGGATAATAAAATGCCAACGGATGGGGGTTGTTTCGTCCGCTTCCTCGTCGGTGGCGAGTAGGATGGATCTAATATTACCGTTATAACTATTGTTATTAATTCACGGACATCCGTCATCTTTGGTTAGGCGGATGGTTTAGCCAGTATCTATAGAATTGTTAGGGTTTATCTTTTGCTGCAATTGCGCCACCCGTTGTGTCCCCTTTAGAGGCATAAAGACTTCTTTGAGTACCTAGGGTCTCACGATAAATTGTTTGATTCAGATGAACAGTGAACCCGCAAGATGGATACTGGGTGGAGGAGACGGACGATGGGGCAACGATCATTCGGTGTAGAGATTCCTGAACGGGATCCGTGAGATCTGTAAGGTGATGTGTTTATTTATGGGGCATCTTATGCCGATTTGCTTCTTATCCGTACTGGATCTTGTTTTCCGCGCTTGATACTCGATGTTTGATGTATGAGGAGATATCCTAAACTATTATATCTATCTAGGATATTTGGATCTTGCCGTATGGCGTTGCAATATTTCCTTTCTTTTTAGATGGAATGACTCTGAGAACCATTGTATGGTGGCTTGCATACATACTCATTTGTGTATGTAGTTGATCCCTTCGCCTGCCGATTACGCCGCCCGTTCTTGTCCCGATGATTGGAAATGGTTGGGACGGCCGAAAGGTCTACCTATGAGTGGCATTTGGGCCCCACCATACTATTTCAACCATTTCTGCTCATCCAGGCTTGTAACTAGGAGCGTAATTCACCGAGGTAGTTACAATTGGTATCAGAGCCATCCTGCCCTTCAGGGTCTCAGCCAAATGGTCGTTGTCAGTCTAGCAAATATTTTTGGTAGTTATGTATACTAGGGAAAAACAAAACGTGAGAGTAGGACTGCTTCCACTTTTCTTCTTACCCACCCACCCACCCTTTTCTGGTAAGGAAGTGTAACGGTTTCAATCCTCTTATTAAAATTCAAACTAGGATTCACGTGTTCTGGGTTTCCGTAGTACCATAGAAAGTGTGTGTGTGTGTGTAATTCCTTGTCTATCTATTGCATCCAACTTGTTATCACAATCTGCCTTTGGTTATCAACTGTTGGTACATTCCATACTGACAGGCTTTTGAAAACCGGCGCGATCTACCTGACTCCTTGTTAACCGGTGCCATCTTCTTAAGGGTGTCCTTCCTTCTAGCAACTCAACCTTCTGTGTAAGCATCAGATGCTAATCTCTACCTGATAAGTGATTTTGCGCATCTATTGGTATTTTAATGCCGAAAAATGCGGAAAATTTTTCTTTGATACATCTGTGCTTCCACACTCCTTCTCAGTCGTGTGTGAAACATTATCTATCTCCCTTTTATCAGCATGTCCATGCTAACTCATTCTTTTGTCACCGGCGCTTAATCCTGGAGTTTCTTTTCATCTCCAAGTCTCTTGAGCTAATTACATAACATGTGTCGATCCGATGCTGGTAATTGTAATTTGGTTCTCGGCATAGCTATATGACACTTATCATGAGTGGAATATGGAAAATGCAATCACCACTATCCTCCAAATGGTGACGGTTATCTCCTGTGATTTTGAGTACACCGTGATCATATCTATGCATATTCAAGCATCTTTGGCAATCCGGAGTTTCTCTAGGCACTACGGCGGTCTATCATCTGTTCATCATGCTGCACATCTTTTTGGACCCCATATCTGCAAAATTCTCTTTGAGACGAGGGAATTGCATCTTTTCGTCTCTGATAGCTTTGCTTAAGGTATGAGCTATCATCGGTTCTTATCCAAGATCTCCTTATCTTTGTAACCGGTGATCCAATCGACAATGTGAACCAGGTGACATCCCTTTTTCTTCCGAAGGACCAGATAATCTATTCTTCCAGTGCATCTTCTTCAACACGAACCCGTGCTCTTTGTTCGTTTCTCCCGCCTCTTGAACTTGATATTCTGGGAATATCCTGTCCATCCATGGTGGTATATGTTGATTATATGCTTGCCTATTCGATATCTATGGAAGGACATGAGAGATCATTTGTGTCTCTTTCTCTCAAGCTTCGTGAGCACTACCTGTGTGCAAAGTCTCAAAGCGTGAATTCTGGCTTCTTGAAGTCACCTATCTCGACCACGTCCTTCTGCTAAATACACTGCTTCAATTCTGGAATTAGCAAGTCCATTGTTAATTCCATCCTCCATCTTCAACCAATCCGGAGTTGTTCCTTGTTGGCAAGTTATCATCGTCGTTTTGCTGAAGATTTTCCTCAAGACTGCTAAATCTCTCCCCATCATTTCAAGAAGAACATGGAGTTCTTTCACCTCAGTCTCGTTAAGTAATCTTTTGAAACCCTCTCGCTCTATCGTCTATGCTCAATCCACTGGAGGCCATGAAGACCTTCCAGATCTGGTATTCCTTTCGTTCAAGTGGTGCTATTTTTTCTTTGTCTGTAGGATCTTGCAGTTGTTCTCCGTAATCTTCCTTCATATCTTTCTGGTGGCTTGGTACTTCAGACATGACGACAACATCATCATCTTTATCTATCTATGAATCCGGCGAATCGTTTGCATCTATCCTTGTTTTCTTTTGGAGTTCCATGAGCTCTCCTTGTCAATACCTTCAGTCTGTTTCGGTAGTTGGGTTGCATGGTTTTCTTATTCATGTGCGGAGTAATGCTTTGAGTGCGGGATGGAGTAGCTACCATACCACTACTCTTATCATTCGCTCTTGTACATTGAATTGGTGAATTAATGTGATTTCACTCATTCCACGGAGGTTAGAAGTGGCCTTTATCCCTTGATACTTTTACTTCCGTCTTTGTTTTTCCGGAGTGCTCTCTTGAAGAAAGTAATCAATAACCTCTTGTTGGTGATCTCACCCTTTCTACACGGAGCAAAAATCCTCAAGTATCTGGTGGAAACAAACGCAAACTTCCTTCGGTCCTCGTCTTTCTACCGGTGCTGGACATCCCCAAACAAGATGAAAGGAATCTATCTCTCTTTGTTTCATCAATTCTTGTTCTGTGGTAAAACCAATTATGGTTGATGCCATCAGCCGCAAATCTATTGCGTTAGCCTCAAGGCTAAAGAAAGCAATAAGTATCTCTACAATAAACTCCAGATCCTCCATATTCTTTGCTTCTCGGGATTCCACCATGATCTGGCTTCACATCCGTCTCTGGAAGTTATATCCGCGCACCTCAATTGCGTGATCCTTGGTTCTTACTGGCGCAAGAAGAATGTAATCCGACGATGTCTAACCAAATCTTTCTGTTGATATCAAGGGACTCTATTGTTTGAAGGCAATATTGTTCCCGTACTTAAATTCTCAAATCCGAGAGAAGATACGATGCTATTGTCATAGTGGTTCAACATCTCTCCAATCTAGCTCTTTTCTTCCGGCGAGACAAAGATTCATCCTCTCTAGTATCGGCAAATCTTTAATCTTAATGGTGTGTCATTTATTTCTCCATGATACATCATCTTGTCCTTTCTTTCACCAGTGGATCTTTCTCTTTTATCATGTTTCTTGAGAGAACCGGAGCTATGTCCATCCTATTCTTCTTGTCTCACGACAATCCTTCAACTCTTCTATCCGTTGTTCTTGAAGCAAAACGCAAGACTCGCAACAAGTCTAGCAAGTTTTGCAAGGTGTAGTGGTCGCACCATTCCGTTGTTCATCAACTTGGGAACGTGAGGGTCACCTTCGTTCCGAACACCCGCCTCTCCTTGTGTTGTTTTCTTTTTCCTAGGAATCTCGGGGCGAGATTCTTGTTTAGTGGGGGAGAGTTGTAGCATCCCAATTGTCTAACAATTGCAATGCTACTAGCCTAGTCTATATAATGGCTACCTCATATATATAATTGTTGCATCATAATTATATCGTGCTCATGTCATCATGCCACCTTGCATTTGAGCATCATATAAAACCCTTTTCCATTTGGTTCTTATCTCATATGCATTATTAATTGTATTTGCCTCTTGATATTGTATTTGGTTGTTGATATATTGTTTAAATGCCCAAGTTGAGTTGGGGGCATATCTTTTATTTAACTCCACCACCTTTCTTGTCATCACCCCATCTTTCCACCATTCCACCATATATGAGCATTGCAACTTATTTGGTTTTACCTCTAGCTCATGTGGGTTGGGATGGATCCAATTCATTTTTCCACATGCTCTCATCTTAGCATCATGTTGTTTTCACATTATTGATATATGAGAGCCACATGGCCACCTTTGCATGCCTTGTGAGTGGAACCCTTTTCCTAGCTTCTATATGGATTATTATGGATTTATGCTCATGTGGGAATATTTTTGGGAATAGTAAGCATCTAGTGGGATATACACACTAGCAAGTCCCAATTATAATCAAATGTGATCATCTCCATCTACTCCACATGGAGTTTTCTTTTAAATTCTTTTGCTTAGGCCTTACTCCACATTTTGGAATGCATAAGAATAATGCCATGTAAATAATCTTGTTTTCACAAAAATAAGCATGGTATTAATTATTTATGCATGGCCCATGCAAGTACCACCTTTTTCTAGCCTTTGGTTTTTATTTGAATCTTTGAGTGGATCTTACCATATCTCTCTCTACCCTCTTGTGCTTGATCTTGCTTGATGCATGCAAGCATCTAACCCTAAAACCTACATCTATCTCCATCCTTACCCTCACCACCTTTTTATCTCACCCTCTCTTTTCTTGTCTAGATTTTGTCGAGCTTGACATTTTCTTGCTTGATCTAAGTTTGGAGCATGCAAGCTTCTAAAAAACCACACCACATCTCCCTCTCTCTCTTTTCTTCACCTCCCTCTCCTTTTCACCTCCATCCATGCTTGGTCATGTGGTTTATCTCTAAACCCTAACCATACCTCTCATCTCTCCTATCACCTCATCTAAGCCCAAAAACCCCTCCCTCTTATTCCATCTCTAACCCGAGCCCCTCCCCATCTAACCCTAGTTCTCTCTCTCTATCTCTCTCGGCCTCTCCCCTCTCTCACCTAGCTGGCCCCACCTGGCCACCCTGGCCCCACCTAGCTACCCCATCCCCAGCAGAAACCCTAGCCCGAGCCTCCTACTACCCAACCCTAGCTCCAACCCGAGCTCCCCCTACCCCTCTCTCTCTCTCTAGCTCTCTCTCTGCCATGAGGACCCCCCAGCCTGAGCCTCCTCACCAACCGACCGCCCCCACCTGGCAGCCCCATCACCACCTGCCCCTGCCTGGCCGAACCAGCCCATGCACGTGAGGAGAGGAAGGAGAAAAAGGTGGCCGAGCCACCTTTAACCCTAACCACTTTCCCCACGGCAACCCTCTCCCTCTCTGCTTTACCCACCCCTCTCTTCCGCCTGCTGCCTCCCCCAGATCTACCCCAGGGCGCCTGCCGCTCTTCCCTCTCTTCTCCATCTCCCCACCTACCCCAACGCCGGCCACCGTCGGTCTCCACCGATCTCCCTCTTCCAGCCGGTGGCGTGTCGGTCTCTGGTGTCGAGGAAGGCCGTGGAGCTCCCCTACGTCACCCTATACATGGAGCCGAGCAGGAGGAGCCCCAGAACCGCTGCTGCCCGCCGAGCCCGATGCCAAACCCTAGCTCCGCCGGCCTCTGCTTCATCGTCGATCGACTGCTCCCCTGCCCGATCCACCGCCACCAACCAACTCACGGTGAGCCACGCAACCTCCTAGACACCCTCGCCATCGTCGTCGTGTCCTGGCCGCGACGTACGTTCCGTCGAGCACCCTCAGTAATCAAGGCGGCAGGCGTCGCCGCTCAACGCCTCGCAGAACCTCATCTCACCGCGGTAGTTCCTCGACACCAACCCGATTAGCCGCAGGTAACCGCCACGCCGCGCGAGTCCTGTGTCGGGTTCGAGTCCCCCCGCGTGCGCGCTCCGCCTGTCGCGCATCGATCTCTCGTCAGAGTTTCAGAGAAGAACAACAGTGCACGCGTGGACGTTTTGCGCTTACCCCCCCACCTTTTTGACTCCTGTAACCCGCGCTCCTCTCGGTCCCACTAGTCAGCCTCCGTGGCCTTCTTCCAGAAAACCCCCTGGCCTCTTTTAATCTCAACCCGCGCTCCAGCCCTAGCCCCACCTGTCAGTCGCTGCAACCCCCACCCTTGACATGTGGGCCGTAGCCGCTGGGCCCGCTTGTCAACCGCGTGGGTTAGCATAAGGATCCACCAGTGTCATTGGATGTTTGTTCCTCTAAACAAACCACATAAGGATCCACCAGTGTCATTGCATGTATGTTCTTTTCATGAACTACACATAAGGATCCACCAGTGTCATTGCATGTCTGTTCTTTTCATGAACCACACCTAGTGCCATTGCGTGTGTGTTCTTTTCATGAACAACAGCTAGAGTCATTGGATGTCTATTCTTTTCATGAACAATACCCAGTGTCATTGCATGTCTGTTCTTTTAATGAACCACACCCGGTGTTACTGCATGTCTGTTATTTTCATGAACAACATAAGGATCTACTAGTGTCATTGGATGTGTGTTCTTCTCATGAACCACACGTGGATCCACCGGTGTCATTGCATGTCTGTTCCTCTAAACAAACCACATAAGGATCCCCCAGTGTCATTGGATTTGTGTTCTTTTCATGAACCACACCCAGTGTCATTGCATGTGTGTTCTTCTAAACAAACCACATAAGGATCCACCAGTGTTATTGCATGTCTATTCCTTTCATGAACCACACATAAGGATCCACCAGTGTCATTGCATGTCTGTTCTTTTCATGAACCACACCCAATGTCATTGCATGTGTGTTCCTCTAAACAAACCACATAAGGATCCACCAGTGTCATTGCATGTCTGTTCTTTTCATGAACCACACCTAGTGTCATGCATGTGTGTTCTTCTAAACAAACCACATAAGGATCCACCAGTGTCATTGCATGTCTGTTCTTTTCATGAACCACACATAAGGATCCACCAGTGTCATTGCATGTCTGTTTTTTCATGAACCACACCCAATGTCATTGCATGTCTATTCTTTTCAAGAACCACATAAGGATCTACCAGTGCCATTGTATGTCTGTTCTTTTCATGAACCACACCCAATGTCATTGCATGTGTGTGCTCCTGACAAACCACATATGGATCCACCAGTGTCATTGCATGTCTGTTCTTTTCATGAACCACACATAAGGATCCACTAGTGTCATTGCATGTCTATTCTTCCCATGAACCACACCCAATGTCATTGCATGTCTATTCTTTTCATGAACCACATAAGGATCTACCAGTGTCATTGCATGTCTGTTCTTTTCATGAACCACACCCAATGTCATTGCATGTGTGTTCTCCTGACAAACCACATATGGATCCACCAGTGTCATTGCATGTCTGTTCTTTTCATGAACCACACATAAGGATCCACCAGTGTCATTGCATGTATGTTCTTTCCATGAACCACACTTAGTGTCATTGCATGTGTGTTATTTTCATGAACCACAGCTAGAGTCATTGGATGTCTATTCTTTTCATGAACAACACATAGGGTCATTGCATGTTTGTTCTTTTCATGAACCACACCCGGTGTCACTACATGTCTGTTCTTTTCATGAACCACATAAGGATCTACCAGTGTCATTGGATGTGTGTTCTTTTCATGAACCACACGTGGATCCACCGGTGTCATTGAATGTCTGTTCCTCTAAACAAACCACATAAGGATCCACCAGTTTCATTGCATGTCTGTTCTTTTCATGAACCACACATAAGGATCCACCAGTGTCATTACATGTCTGTTCTTTTCATGAACCACACCCAGTGCCATTACGTGTGTGTTCTTTTCATGAACCACATCTAGAGTCATTGGATGTGTATTCTTTTCATGAACAATACCCAGTGTCATTGCATGTCTGTTCTTTTCATGAACCACACCCGGTGTCACTGCATGTCTGTTATTTTCATGAACAACATAAGGATCTACCAGTGTCATTGGATGTGTGTTCTTCTCATGAACCACACGTGGATCCACCGGTGTCATTGCATGTATGTTCCTCTAAACAAACCACATAAGGATCCACCAGTGTCATTGGATTTGTGTTCTTTTCATGAACCACACCCAGTGTCATTGCATGTGTGTTCTTCTAAACAAACCACATAAGGATCCACCAGTGTTATTGCATGTCTGTTCCTTTCATGAACCACACATAAGGATCCACCAGTGTCATTGCATGTCTGTTCTTTTCATGAACCACACCCAATGTCATTGCATGTGTGTTCCTCTAAACAAACCACATAAGGATCCACCAGTGTCATTGCATGTCTGTTCTTTTCATGAACCACACCCAGTGTCATTGCATGTGTGTTCTTCTAAACAAACCACATAAGGATCCACCAGTGTCATTGCATGTCTGTTCTTTTCATGAACCACACATAAGGATCCACCAGTGTCATTGCATGTCTGTTTTTTCATGAACCGCACCCAATGTCATTGCATGTCTATTCTTTTCATGAACCACATAAGGATCTACCAGTGCCATTGTATGTCTGTTCTTTTCATGAACCACACCCAATGTCATTGCATGTGTGTTCTCCTGACAAACCACATATGGATCCACTAGTGTCATTGCATGTCTGTTCTTTTCATGAACCACACATAAGGATCCACCAGTGTCATTGCTTGTCTATTCTTCCCATGAACCACACCCAATGTCATTGCATGTCTGTTCTTTTCATGAACCACATAAGGATCTACCAGTGTCATTGCATGTCTGTTCTTTGCATGAACCACACCCAATGTCATTGCATGTGTGTTCTCCTGACAACCCACATATGGATCCACCAGTGTCATTGCATGTCTGTTCTTTTCATGAACCACACATAAGGATCCACCAGTGTCATTGCATGTCTGTTCTTTCCATGAACCACACCTAGTGTCATTGCATGTGTGTTATTTTCATGAACCACAGCTAGAGTCATTGGATGTCTATTCTTTTCATGAACAACACATAGGGTCATTGCATGTCTGTTCTTTTCATGAACCACACCCGGTGTCACTACATGTATGTTCTTTTCATGAACCACATAAGGATCTACCAGTGTCATTGGATGTGTGTTCTTCTCATGAACCACACATGGATCCACCGGTGTCATTGCATGTCTGTTCCTCTAAACAAACCACATAAGGATCCACCAGTGTCATTTCATGTCTGTTCTTTTCATGAACCACACATAAGGATCCACCAGTGTCATTGCATGTCTGTTCTTTTCATGAACCACACCCGGTGTCACTGCATGTCTGTTATTTTCATGAACAACATAAGAATCTACCAGTGTCATTGGATGTGTGTTCTTCTCATGAACCACACGTGGATCCACCGGTGTCATTGCATGTCTGTTCCTCTAAACAAACCACATAAGGATCCACCAGTGTCATTGGATTTGTGTTCTTTTCATGAACCACACCCAGTGTCATTGCATGTGTGTTCTTCTAAACAAACCACATAAGGATCCACCAGTGTTATTACATGTCTGTTCCTTTCATGAACCACACATAAGGATCCACAAGTGTCATTGCATGTCTGTTCTTTTCATGAACCACACCCAATGTCATTGCATGTGTGTTCCTCTAAACAAACCACATAAGGATCCACCAGTGTCATTGCATGTATGTTCTTTTCATGAACCACACCCAGTGTCATTGCATGTGTGTTCTTCTAAACAAACCACATAAGGATCCACCAGTGTCATTGCATGTCTGTTCTTTTCATGAACCACACATAAGGATCCACCAGTGTCATTGCATGTCTGTTTTTTCATGAACCACACCCAATGTCATTGCATGTCTATTCTTTTCATGAACCACATAAGGATCTACCAGTGCCATTGTATGTCTGTTCTTTTCATGAACCACACCCAATGTCATTGCATGTGTTCTTCTAAACAAACCACATAAGGATCCACCAGTGTCATTGCATGTCTGTTCTTTTCATGAACCACACATAAGGATCCACCGGTGTCATTGCATGTCATTTTTCATGCACCACACCCACTGTCATTGCCTGTCTATTCTTTTCATGAACCACATAAGGATCTACCAGTGCCATTGTATGTCTGTTCTTTTCATGAACCACACCCAATGTCATTGCATGTGTTTTCTCCTGACAAACCACATATGGATCCACGAGTGTCATTGCATGTCTGTTCTTTTCATGAACCACACATAAGGATCCACCAGTGTCATTGCTTGTCTATTCTTCCCATGAACCACACCCAATGTCATTGCATGTCTGTTCTTTTCATGAACCACATAAGGATCTACCAGTGTCATTGCATGTCTGTTCTTTTCATGAACCACACCCAATGTCATTGCATGTGTGTTCTCCTGACAACCCACATATGGATCCACCAGTGTCATTGCATGTCTGTTCTTTTCATGAGCCACACATAAGGATCCACCAGTGTCATTGCATGTCTGTTCTTTCCATGAACCACACCTAGTGTCATTACATGTGTGTTATTTTCATGAACCACAGCTAGAGTCATTGGATGTCTATTCTTTTCATGAACAACACATAGGGTCATTGCATACGTTCTTTTCATGAACCACACCCGTGTCACTACATGTATGTTCTTTTCATGAACCACATAAGGATCTACCAGTGTCATTGGATGTGTGTTCTTCTCATGAACCACACGTGGATCAACCGGGGTCATTGCATGTCTGTTCCTCTAAACAAACCACATAAGGATCCACCAGTGTCATTGCATGTCTGTTCTTTTCATGAACCACACATAAGGATCCACCAGTGTCATTGCATGTCTGTTCTTTTCATGAACCACACCCAGTGCCATTGCGTGTGTGTTCTTTTCATGAACCACAGCTAGAGTCATTAGATGTCTATTCTTTTCATGAACAATACCCAGTGTCATTGCATGTCTATTCTTTTCATGAACCACACCCGGTGTCACTGCATGTCTGTTATTTTCATGAACAACATAAGGATCTACCAGTGTCATTGGATGTGCGTTCTTCTCATGAACCACACGTGGATCCACCGGTGTCATTGCATGTCTGTTCCTCTAAACAAACCACATAAGGATCCACCAGTGTCACTGGATTTGTGTTCTTTTCATGAACCACACCCAGTGTCATTGCATGTGTGTTCTTCTAAACAAACCACATAAGGATCCACTAGTGTTATTGCATTTGCTCCTTTCATGAACCACACATAAGGATCCACCGGTGTCATTGCATGTTTATTCTTTTCAGGATCCACACCCATTGTCATTGCATGTGTGTTCCTCTAAACAAACCACATAAGGATCCACCAGTGTCATTGCATGTCTGTTCTTTTCATGAACCACACCCAGTGTCATTGCATGTGTGTTCTTCTAAACAAACCACATAAGGATCCACCAGTGTCATTGCATGTCTGTTCTTTTCATGAACCACACATAAGGATCCACCAGTGTCATTGCATGTCTGTTCTTTTCATGAACCACACCCGATGTCATTGCATGTCTGTTCTTTTCATAAACCACATAAGGATCTACCAGTGCCATTGTATGTCATTCTTTTCATGAACCACACCCAATGTCATTGCATGTGTGTGTTCTCCGACAAACCACATATGGATCCACTAGTGTCATTGCATGTCATTCTTTTCATGAACCACACATAAGGATCCACCAGTGTCATTGCTTGTCTATTCTTCCCATGAACCACACCCAATGTCATTGCATGTACATTCTTTTCATGAACCACATAAGGATCTACCAGTGTCATTGCATGTCTGTTCTTTGCATGAACCACACCCAATGTCATTGCATGTGTGTTCTCCTGACAACCCACATATGGATCCACCAGTGTCATTGCATGTCTGTTCTTTTCATGAACCACACATAAGGATCCACAAGTGTCATTTGCATGTCTGTTCTTTCCATGAACCACACCTAGTGTCATTGCATGTGTGTTATTTTCATGAACCACAGCTAGAGTCATTGGATGTCTATTCTTTTCATGAACAACACATAGGGTCATTGCATGTCTGTTCTTTTCATGAACCACACCCGGTGTCACTACATGTATGTTCTTTTCATGAACCACATAAGGATCTACCAGTGTCATTGGATGTGTGTTCTTCTCATGAACCACACGTGGATCCACCGGTGTCATTGCATGTCTGTTCCTCTAAACAAACCACATAAGGATCCACCAGTGTCATTGCATATGTCTCTTTTCATGAACCACATAAGGATCCACCAAGTGTGATTGCATGTCTGTTCTTTTCATGAACCACACACCGTGTCACTGCATGTCAGTTATTTTCATGAACAACATAAGAATCTACCAGTGTCATTGGATGTGTTCTTCTCATGAACCACACGTGGATCCACCGGTGTCATTGCATGTCTGTTCCTCTAAACAAACCACATAAGGATCCACCAGTGTCATTGGATTTGTGTTCTTTTCATGAACCACACCCAGTGTCATTGCATGTGTGTTCTTCTAAACAAACCACATAAGGATCCACCAGTGTTATTACATGTCTGTTCCTTTCATGAACCACACATAAGGATCCACAAGTGTCATTGCATGTCTGTTCTTTTCATGAACCACACCCAATGTCATTGCATGTGTGTTCCTCTAAACAAACCACATAAGGATCCACCAGTGTCATTGCATGTATGTTCTTTTCATGTACCACCCCAGTGTCATTGCATGTGTGTTCTTCTAAACAAACCACATAAGGATCCACCAGTGTCATTGCATGTCTGTTCTTTTCATGAACCACACATAAGGATCCACTAGTGTCATTGCATGTCTGTTTTTTCATGAACCACACCCAATGTCATTGCATGTCTATTCTTTTCATGAACCACATAAGGATCTACCAGTGCCATTGTATGTCATTCTTTTCATGAACCACACCCAATGTCATTGCATGTGTGTTCTTCTAAACAAACCACATAAGGATCCACCAGTGTCATTGCATGTCCGTTTCTTTTCATGAACCACACATAAGGATCCACCAGTGTCATTGCATGTCTGTTTTTTCATGAACCACACCCAATGTCATTGCATGTCTATTCTTTTCATGAACCACATAAGGATCTACCAGTGCCATTGTATACATTCTTTTCATGAACCACACCCAATGTCATTGCATGTGTTTTCTCGACAAACCACATATGGATCCACGAGTGTCATTGCATGTCCTGTTTCTTTCATGAACCACACATAAGGATCCACCAGTGTCATTGCTTGTCTATTCTTCCCATGAACCACACCCAATGTCATTGCATGTCCGTTTCTTTTCATGAACCACATAAGGATCTACCGTTGTCATTGCATGTCCATTCTTTTCATGAACCACACCCAATGTCATTGCATTTGTGTTCTCCTGACAACCCACATATGGATCCACCAGTGTCATTGCATGTCTGTTCTTTTCATGAGCCACACATAAGGATCCACCAGTGTCATTGCATGTCTGTTCTTTCCATGAACCACACCTAGTGTCATTACATGTGTGTTATTTTCATGAACCACAGCTAGAGTCATTGGATGTCTATTCTTTTCATGAACAACACATAGGGTCATTGCATGTCTGTTCTTTTCATGAACCACACCCGGTGTCACTACATGTATGTTCTTTTCATGAACCACATAAGGATCTACCAGTGTCATTGGATGTGTGTTCTTCTCATGAACCACACGTGGATCAACCGGGGTCATTGCATGTCTGTTCCTCTAAACAAACCACATAAGGATCCACCAGTGTCATTGCATGTCTGTTCTTTTCATGAACCACACATAAGGATCCACCAGTGTCATTGCATGTCTGTTCTTTTCATGAACCACACCCAGTGCCATTGCGTGTGTGTTCTTTTCATGAACCACAGCTAGAGTCATTAGATGTCTATTCTTTTCATGAACAATACCCAGTGTCATTGCATGTCTATTCTTTTCATGAACCACACCCGGTGTCACTGCATGTCTGTTATTTTCATGAACAACATAAGGATCTACCAGTGTCATTGGATGTGCGTTCTTCTCATGAACCACACGTGGATCCACCGGTGTCATTGCATGTCTGTTCCTCTAAACAAACCACATAAGGATCCACCAGTGTCACTGGATTTGTGTTCTTTTCATGAACCACACCCAGTGTCATTGCATGTGTGTTCTTCTAAACAAACCACATAAGGATCCACCAGTGTTATTGCATTTCTGTTCCTTTCATGAACCACACATAAGGATCCACCAGTGTCATTGCATGTCTGTTCTTTTCATGAACCACACCCAATGTCATTGCATGTGTGTTCCTCTAAACAAACCACATAAGGATCCACCAGTGTCATTGCATGTCTGTTCTTTTCATGAACCACACCCAGTGTCATTGCATGTGTGTTCTTCTAAACAAACCACATAAGGATCCACCAGTGTCATTGCATGTCTGTTCTTTTCATGAACCACACATAAGGATCCACCAGTGTCATTGCATGTCTGTTTTTTCATGAACCACACCCAATGTCATTGCATGTCTATTCTTTTCATGAACCACATAAGGATCTACCAGTGCCATTGTATGTCTGTTCTTTTCATGAACCACACCCAATGTCATTGCATGTGTGTTCTCCTGACAAACCACATATGGATCCACTAGTGTCATTGCATGTCTGTTCTTTTCATGAACCACACATAAGGATCCACCAGTGTCATTGCTTGTCTATTCTTCCCATGAACCACACCCAATGTCATTGCATGTCTGTTCTTTTCATGAACCACATAAGGATCTACCAGTGTCATTGCATGTCTGTTCTTTGCATGAACCACACCCAATGTCATTGCATGTGTGTTCTCCTGACAACCCACATATGGATCCACCAGTGTCATTGCATGTCTGTTCTTTTCATGAACCACACATAAGGATCCACCAGTGTCATTGCATGTCTGTTCTTTCCATGAACCACACCTAGTGTCATTGCATGTGTGTTATTTTCATGAACCACAGCTAGAGTCATTGGATGTCTATTCTTTTCATGAACAACACATAGGGTCATTGCATGTCTGTTCTTTTCATGAACCACACCCGGTGTCACTACATGTATGTTCTTTTCATGAACCACATAAGGATCTACCAGTGTCATTGGATGTGTGTTCTTCTCATGAACCACACGTGGATCCACCGGTGTCATTGCATGTCTGTTCCTCTAAACAAACCACATAAGGATCCACCAGTGTCATTGCATGTCTGTTCTTTTCATGAACCACACATAAGGATCCACCAGTGTCATTGCATGTCTGTTCTTTTCATGAACCACACCCGGTGTCACTGCATGTCTGTTATTTTCATGAACAACATAAGAATCTACCAGTGTCATTGGATGTGTGTTCTTCTCATGAACCACACGTGGATCCACCGGTGTCATTGCATGTCTGTTCCTCTAAACAAACCACATAAGGATCCACCAGTGTCATTGGATTTGTGTTCTTTTCATGAACCACACCCAGTGTCATTGCATGTGTGTTCTTCTAAACAAACCACATAAGGATCCACCAGTGTTATTACATGTCTGTTCCTTTCATGAACCACACATAAGGATCCACAAGTGTCATTGCATGTCTGTTCTTTTCATGAACCACACCCAATGTCATTGCATGTGTGTTCCTCTAAACAAACCACATAAGGATCCACCAGTGTCATTGCATGTATGTTCTTTTCATGAACCACACCCAGTGTCATTGCATGTGTGTTCTTCTAAACAAACCACATAAGGATCCACCAGTGTCATTGCATGTCTGTTCTTTTCATGAACCACACATAAGGATCCACTAGTGTCATTGCATGTCTGTTTTTTCATGAACCACACCCAATGTCATTGCATGTCTATTCTTTTCATGAACCACATAAGGATCTACCAGTGCCATTGTATGTCTGTTCTTTTCATGAACCACACCCAATGTCATTGCATGTGTGTTCTTCTAAACAAACCACATAAGGATCCACCAGTGTCATTGCATGTCTGTTCTTTTCATGAACCACACATAAGGATCCACCAGTGTCATTGCATGTCTGTTTTTTCATGAACCACACCCAATGTCATTGCATGTCTATTCTTTTCATGAACCACATAAGGATCTACCAGTGCCATTGTATGTCTGTTCTTTTCATGAACCACACCCAATGTCATTGCATGTGTTTTCTCCTGACAAACCACATATGGATCCACGAGTGTCATTGCATGTCTGTTCTTTTCATGAACCACACATAAGGATCCACCAGTGTCATTGCTTGTCTATTCTTCCCATGAACCACACCCAATGTCATTGCATGTCTGTTCTTTTCATGAACCACATAAGGATCTACCAGTGTCATTGCATGTCTGTTCTTTTCATGAACCACACCCAATGTCATTGCATGTGTGTTCTCCTGACAACCCACATATGGATCCACCAGTGTCATTGCATGTCTGTTCTTTTCATGAGCCACACATAAGGATCCACCAGTGTCATTGCATGTCTGTTCTTTCCATGAACCACACCTAGTGTCATTACATGTGTGTTATTTTCATGAACCACAGCTAGAGTCATTGGATGTCTATTCTTTTCATGAACAACACATAGGGTCATTGCATGTCTGTTCTTTTCATGAACCACACCCGGTGTCACTACATGTATGTTCTTTTCATGAACCACATAAGGATCTACCAGTGTCATTGGATGTGTGTTCTTCTCATGAACCACACGTGGATCAACCGGGGTCATTGCATGTCTGTTCCTCTAAACAAACCACATAAGGATCCACCAGTGTCATTGCATGTCTGTTCTTTTCATGAACCACACATAAGGATCCACCAGTGTCATTGCATGTCTGTTCTTTTCATGAACCACACCCAGTGCCATTGCGTGTGTGTTCTTTTCATGAACCACAGCTAGAGTCATTAGATGTCTATTCTTTTCATGAACAATACCCAGTGTCATTGCATGTCTATTCTTTTCATGAACCACACCCGGTGTCACTGCATGTCATTATTTTCATGAACAACATAAGGATCTACCAGTGTCATTGGATGTGCGTTCTTCTCATGAACCACACGTGGATCCACCGGTGTCATTGCATGTCTGTTCCTCTAAACAAACCACATAAGGATCCACCAGTGTCACTGGATTTGTGTTCTTTTCATGAACCACACCCAGTGTCATTGCATGTGTTCTTCTAAACAAACCACATAAGGATCCACTAGTGTTATTGCATTTCTTTCCTTTCATGAACCACATAAGGATCCACCAAAGGTCATTACATGTCTGTTCTTTTCATGAACCACACCCAATGTCATTGCATGTGTGTTCCTCTAAACAAACCACATAAGGATCCACCAGTGGCATTGCATGTCTGTTCTTTGCATGAACCACACCCGGTGTGATGGCATGTGTTCTTCTAAACAAAACACATAAGGATCCACCAGTGTCATTGCATGTCTGTTCTTTTCATGAACCACATAAGGATCCACCAGTGTCATTGCATGTCTGTTTTTTCATGAACCACACCCAATGTCATTGCATGTCTATTCTTTTCATGAACCACATAAGGATCTACCAGTGTCATTGTATGTCTGTTCTTTTCATGAACCACACCCAATGTCATTGCATGTGTGTTCTCCTGACAAACCACATATGGATCCACCAGTGTCATTGCATGTCTGTTCTTTTCATGAACCACACATAAGGATCCACCAGTGTCATTGCATGTCTGTTCTTCCCATGAACCACACCCAATGTCATTGCATGTCTGTTCTTTTCATGAACCACATAAGGATCTACCAGTGTCATTGCATGTATGTTCTTTTCATGAACCACACCCAATGTCATTGCATGTGTGTTCTCCTGACAAACCACATATGGATCCACCAGTGTCATTGCATGTCTGTTCTTTTCATTAACCACACATAAGGATCCACCAGTGTCATTGCATGTCTGTTCTTTTCATGAACCACACATAAGGATCCACCAGTGTCATTGCATGTCTGTTCTTTCCATGAACCACACCTAGTGTCATTGCATGTGTGTTATTTTCATGAACCACAGCTAGAGTCATTGGATGTCTATTCTTTTCATGAACAACACATAGGGTCATTGCATGTCTGTTCTTTTCATGAACCACACCCGGTGTCACTACATGTCTGTTCTTTTCATGAACCACATAAGGATCTACTAGTGTCATTGGATGTGTGTTCTTCTCATGAACCACACGTGGATCCATCGGTGTCATTGCATGTCTGTTCCTCTAAACAAACCACATAAGGATCCACCAGTGTCATTAGATGTTTGTTCTTTTCGTGAACCACACCCAGTGTCATTGCATGTGTGTTCTCTTAAACAAACCACATATGGATCCACCAGTGTCATTGCATGTCTGTTCTTTTTATGAACCACACATAAGTATCCACCAGTGTCATTGTATGTCTGTTCTTTTCATGAACCACACCCAATGTCATTGCATGAGTGTTCCTCTAAACAAACCACATAAGGATCTAACAGTGTCATTGCATGTCTGTTCTTTTCATGAACCACACCCAGTGTCATTGCATGTGTGTTCTCCTGACAAACAACATATGGATCCACCAGTGTCATTGCATGTCTGTTCTTTTCATGAACGATACATAAGGATCCACCAGTGTCATTGCATGTCTGTTCTTTTCATGAACCACACCCAATGTCATTGCATGTCTGTTCTTTTCATGAACCACATAAGGATCTACCAGTGTCATTGCATGTCTGTTCTTTTCATGAACCACACCCAATGTCATTGCATGTGTGTTCTCCTGACAAACCACATATGGATCCACCAGTGTCATTGCATGTCTGTTCTTTTCATGAACCACACATAAGGATCCACCAGTGTCATTGCATGTCTGTTCTTTTCATGAACCACACCTAGTGTCATTGCATGTGTGTTATTTTCATGAACTACAACTAAAGACATTGGATGTCTATTCTTTACATGAACCACACCCAGTGTCATTGCATGTTTTTTCTTTTAATGAACCACACCCGGTGTCACTGCATGTCTGTTCTTTTCATGAATCACATAAGGATCTACCAGTGTCATTGGATGTGTGTTCTTCTCATGAACCACACATGGATTCACCCAGTGTTATTGCATGTGTGTTCCTCTAAAGAAACCACATAAGGATCCACCAGTGTCATTGGATGTGTGTTCTTTTCATGAACCACACCCAATGTCATTGCATGAGTGTTCTTCTAAACAAACCACATAAGGATCCACCAGTGTCATTGCATGTCTGTTCTTTTCATGAACCACACCCAATGTCTTTGCATGTGTGTTCCTCTAAACAAACCATATAAGGATCTACCAGTGTCATTGCATGTCTGTTCTTTGCATGAACCACACCCAATGTCATTGCATGTGTGTTCTCTTGACAAACCACATATGGATCCACCAGTGTTATTACATATCTGTTCTTTTCATGAACCACACATAAGGATCCACTAGTGTCATTGCATGTCTGTTCTTTTCAGGAACCACACCCAATGTCATTGCATGTCTGTTCTTTTCATGAACCACATAAGGATCTACCAGTGTCATTGCATGTCTGTTCTTTTCATGAACCACACCCAATGTCATTGCTTGTGTGTTCTCCTGAAAAACCACATATGGATCCACCAGTTTCATTGCATGTCTGTTCTTTTCATGAACCACACATAAGGATCCACCAGTGTCGTTGATTGTCTGTTCTTTTCATGAACCACACATGGATCCACCAGTGTCATTGCATGTATGTTCTTTCCATGAATCACAGCTAGAGTCATTGCATGTTTGTTACTTCCATAAACCACATATGGATCCACCTAGTGTGATTGCATGTATGTTCCTCTAAACAAACCACATAAGGATCCACCAGTGTCATTGGATGTGTGTTCTTCTCATGAACCACACATGGATCCACCAGTGTCATTGCATGTTTGTTCCTCTAAACAAACCACATAAGGATCCACCAATGTCATTGCATGTATGTTATTTTCATGAACCACACATAAGGATCCACCAGTGTCATTGCATGTTTGTTCCTTTCATGAACAACACCCAGTGCCATTGCATGTGTGTTCTTTTAATGAACCACAGCTAGAGTCATTGGATGTCTATTCTTTTCATGAACAACACCCAGTGTCATTGCATGTCTGTTCTTTTCATGAACCACACCCGGTGTCACTGCATGTCTGTTCTTTTCATGAACCACATAAGGATCTACCAGTGTCATTGGATGTGTGTTCTTCTCATGAACCACACGTGGATCCACCGGTGTCATTGCATGTCTGTTCCTCTAAACAAACCACATAAGGATCCACCAGTGTCATTGGATGTGTGTTCTTTTCATGAACCACATTCAGTGTCATTGGATGTGTGTTCTTCTAAACAAACCACATAAGGATCCACCAGTGTCATTGCATGTCTGTTCTTTTCATGAACCACACCCAATGTCATTACATGTGTGTTCCTCTAAACAACCCACATAAGGATCCACCAATGTCATTGCATGTCTGTTCTTTTCATGAACCACACCCAATGTCATTGCATGTCTGTTCTTTTCATGAACCACCGAAGGATCTACCAGTGTCATTGCATGTCTGTTCTTTTCATGAACCACACCCAATGTCATTGCATGTGTGTTCTTGTCACATCCCAAGATTTTCCAAATCTTGTAATGTGAAAAATAAATGAACAAAATAAATTTTTGTTGAAAATCAGGGTGAAAAGAAACTTTTGTTTCTAAAAGGAGACTTAAAATCCCATCCAGAACAAACTTTGGCTAAAGTTTGAATCCAACAAAATCCAAATCAAGAGAAATGCATTCCTCAATGAATGTATCTGGAAATTTGAACACTTGGAAAATAAATCCAAAACCCTAAACCCTAATGGAAGAAAAATCATTTCCCAAGTTATCTCCAAATCCATGGATTTGATCCATACCAAATTTGATCAACAAATATTCACAAAGGATCAAGTAAAGACCATAGAAGTTGGTTTCACTCAAATTGGAACCATAAACAAAATCTTAGGAGTATAAAAAGATAAGGAAATTGAATTTCCAAAGCCAATAAAGCCCTTACCAAAAGCCATACCAATTGGTGAACAATTATAATCCTAAAGGGATTAAAAAGATAGACATTTAATAAAGGAAAAATAAATTGTTTTGGAAATACTATTTGGATCTTTTAATAAAAGACTTTGTTTTCAAACGAAAAGGTGAGCCAAATTAATTTTGGCCAAACTTTTGTAATAAAATATTTTGTTTTGATAAAATGAGTAAAAGTTTATTTAAATAAAATAATAAGGATTTAAATATCCAATTTTATTTAAGTAAAGGCTTTTCCCATTTTAAATGAACACCAAGTATTTTATTACTACTTTGAAATCTTTTATTAAAAGGTTTTGCTTTGATTAAAATGAGTAAAGGTTTATTTAAATAAAATAATAAGGATTTAAATATCCAATTTTATCTAAGTAAAGGCTTTCCCATTTTAATTAAACACCAATCCTTATTTATTTATTTAAATAAGTTTCCAAGTATTCTTTTATTTTTCAAATAAAACCTTCTGGTTTGGTTTTGAAAATAATTGGATTTCAAATGGAAATTTTATTAAATAAATCAAACACTATTAAATAACTAAAGATCCATTTTTATTAAATGGATCCTAAATTAAATAAAAATATTATTTATTTTGAGATTTGGAATATGTTGAAAAACAGAACCAAATTCAAGTGAAAAGTTTATTGTTTGTTTGAATTGTTTGAATGGTTTGAGTGTTTGAAAAATTGATTGAAATTCAAAACAGAAAAAGAACTAGAAAAAGAAAAAGAAAACAGACAGGAAAAAAAATATAAGAAAAGGATGAGACCAATCTGGCCCAACTAGCCCAACAGCAGCCCAGTCCAGCCCACCTTCTTTTCCCCGAAGCAATCTTTTTCTCACTCAGAAACTGACCCGCTAAGTCAATGACAACCAGGACCCACTCCTTCTCTCTCTCACTCGCTGACGAGACGGCCCCACCGCCTCTTATTCCTCTCCCGAACCGTTTTTCTGCACCGCGAAAGGAACCCGCACTGTGTATGACCAGTGGACCCCTCCCCCTCCTTTCTATCCACCCAAAGAGGCCCATCTCTCTGTTCTCCTTCCCACCCAGACCAGTTCTTCCTCCTCTCGTCGCCGTTGCAGGCTTTGATTTCTCCGGCTTAATTCGTCATAACGCCGAGCCTTTACCTCGCCTTGATCACGCAGATGGAAACGCCCGTGTCTCCTCTATATTTCCCCTCTGACACCTCGCACTGGCACGCCTTAGACAGCCCCTAATTTCTTCCCGAGCTCCTCTGTCTCCGGTGAGCTCCGCGAGCGATTCCGGCCAGCCAACGTTACCCTTACCTCCTCGACCATGCTCTCGTGATCCCCACCTCCTGGCGATCATCCCCGTAGCGCCAGCTTGCCCCGGCGACCCGGGCGTCGGCCGACAACCACTCGACCACCATCGCCACCGTCTGCGCAAACTCCGTGAAGCCCAGGTAGTTCCGACCGCGCCCGCGCCTTCGTTCACGCACACACCTTCGCCCGTGTCCTTGCGCTCGACTATGTGTTTTGTTTACCTCCACGGTGATCACAGATCGTCCTCGACAAAGAACGAAACAACCGCCGCCATTCCCAACTCCGACGAGGAATTACGCCTGACCCCGTGCGCCCCTCGCCCGACCAACACCTCCCCGAGCATCGACGTGACCCCCTGAGCCCGGTGAGCATGCCCTTTTTCTCTCTCGCTTCCTGTATCGCCGGAACCGTCATCGACCGACCGCTCCGCCGCCGGTAGCCACCGCAGCGCCGCTCGCAAATGGTCGAGCACGCTAGCACCGTAGGATCTGGATCTGACGGTTATGATAGATCACTTAACCGCGAAGAGGTACGAGTCCTGCACCGCACGATCTCATTTAGATCCAACGGCTACAGAGCGTGATCCGCAGCGAAGCGGTACCGTCCAATAGAATCCTGCCGCGTGTCCCTATTCTGTTTAAAACAGAATTTGAAAACAGAAACTTTTGACATTTTCAAACCCTTGTATCTTTGGATACACACGTCCAAAAATTTCAAATTTGATGTCGTTGGAATCAGCAAGACAAACCCTAGCCAACCCTGCCCTTAGTTTAGCAAATAGTATCTGTTAACTTGTTTAACTTTGTAGATTCTTTTGTGTGCTTGCTAACATTAGGAAAATTGTTTAAAAATGTTTTTAGGGTTAGAACCTTTGCAAATTGGTTTGTTGTGACCTTACTAACCCTAGGAACCAACCCATAGTTTGGAAAATGATTTTTGAAAAGTTTAGAATGGATTAATTGGTTTAGTCCATTTCTAGCTAATTAAAAACCATTGTTTTGTTTATAAAAATGCTTTCATAAAGAAAACTTTGAGAAAATGTTTTGGACCAAACCTACTGACCCAAACACCAAGTTTTGCAATAGCAACTCATTTGGTGAACCCTATAGGTTAGTGCCTTGGTAATAATATTTCTACACCACATAGAATGACACTTTGTTTTGGAAAATGGTTTTATAGTAAAGCCTTTTGCTAACAACTTTACCACTTTGGTAAATGACCAATTTGGATCTTACAAAGTTTAGGAATCTAATAGAGACCCTCTTTGCAAATGACTTTGCCATTTTGGTAAATGACCAATTTGGAACTTACAAAGTTAGAAGCCTAGTGAAGACCATCCTTACAATAGAACCAACCTTTGCATGCTTATGCATGACTTAGATCCCATTACTTTGTGTGTGAAAAATTGTTTGTTTGACTTTGTTATTTTATGTGTGTAGTTTTGCTTGATTGGTAGATTAAGTTTGTGCCTTGCTTGATTGAATTGTAGTGACTTGAAGAGAGTGAGTGTTGCAAGGACAAGGAGTGAACCTATACCCTCTACCAAAAAGGCAAGTGATATCATCATGAATATTCCATTCCTATATTTTATACTTGCATTAGTTATATTTTGTTAAGACTTGCATGCCACACTCGTCAAATGATGTTGGGAAATCCTATATAGATTAGAATGCTAGAGTTGCTAGGAAAATTCCCTAAGGATAAGTTGCCATGCCATGCTTAGCCTAGCTATTAGAAAACAAGGGTGGTTTATATATTCACACTATGGAAAAATATTCTAAGTCTAAGGACTTGTTTTTATTTAACAAAACAACTAAGTTAATGAATCACCTGGGTGGAATGGAAAGAATGGTATATGTTGAGTGGTTCACAAGGCCATGGACTTGGCTTGTGTATCTCACTTGTGGATGGCCACCCAGGAACAAAGAGATTTGAGATGTCATATGTTGAGAAGCTTCAAGTGCAACCACTTGGCATTATGGGCTCTGCCATGATCTTAGGATGCTAGAACTTAGTCTCTTGGACAGTGGGTGGTAGATGGGTTGATAGGTTGGAGTGCGTCCATTTGACTAAGGAAAGGCTACTGAAGGATCATGTCTTGGGAAACCAAGGCTTGTGGGGAAAGTGCACCACCTCTGCAGAGTGTAAAACCTAAGTACTTAGCCATGTCTCTGGTAAAGGACAATTTGAGCATCAAGACATGGAAACTTCAAGAATCTCATCACTCCAATTTCTAAATAAAACTTGTGGGTGAACAAGGGTTAAAAGGATCTTCAGTCATTGATTGGTAGATGCCCTGAGTGGATCTGGAGTCTTTGATTGATAGATGCCTTGGGTGTTTTTGCCAAACAAAACTTAGTATTTTCAAAAGTTAGGGAAAAATCTATTTTTAGCAAAGAAAGCCTAAGCTCCACCAGCCAAATGCATATAGTATTATAGTCCACTTAAAATATACTAAGGTATCACTTGCCAATACTATTCCAATGTATTGACCCTTGTGGCTGTAACTTATGATGTTGCAGGTTTGATTGATTTAGTGAAGATTGATTGATTAGGATTACAAAGTCTACAACCAACATCTGCCTGTGGCACTTTGAAGATGAAGGACCCATGACTACAGTTATTCCGCTGCATTGTAATGTAATAGCCTAATGAGCTATGTATTGATGTAATAAAATTATGTTATTCCTGGTTATAAAGTTGTATTATGACCCTTGTTTCTTGATATTACATCTAAACTGTGGATGCTAGCTTTTGATCCAGGGACTAGCATTGTAAACACAGGGGGCTCAATCTTATTAAAGGTTGGGGACCTTACAGATGGTATCAGAGCATTGTGTTGCCTGTAGGATTTGTAACCCTAGGATTGGACAAAAACCCTTAGACAATAGGAGTTGTCTTATTCCAAAACTTATTTACAAAACAAATCTTGTAAACTCTTTCCTCAATCATTTTTGGTTTCAACTCTACTTCTCTTCTACTTCAAAACTTGATGGAAAAGCCTACCCCATGACCAAAGACTACACTATGTGCAAAGGACTTCGTCAACATTTTCAACTCTAATGACTTCAACTTCTTCATGTGACTTCAACATCTTCATCATGTTCACCAAAGACTTCCAACTTGGATATCATTAAAGACTACAAGTAAGACAAGAAATGTTACTCAAGACTTGAAGACTAAGGAAACACAACTTAGAAGAAACCATGAACACTTTTGAAGATTTGTGACCAAGACACAAGAATTCTCCAAGGATACAAAGATCTCAATCAAAAAGAATCAACCAAGAAGGATGGAAAGATCACAAGTGAACCATGTAGATGGACCACCATATTTTAGTTAAGTCAAACCCACCAACTTATGTGGTGTAACAAAAATATTTTGTTGCCTAAGTATGTGCTTGAAACTGTTGTTTGAGTGGAGTGTTTGTTTGTGATTGCTTGCACATTGCTTGTGTGAATTGTGAGGTGTGTGATTAGAATTGATCCCTTAGAAAAATTCTTTTGCCTATTCTAATCCCTACCCAACCCAAACAGATGACTTCTCCAAGAAACTCCAACATCAATGATGGTGACAACAACAACAACCAAGGTGATAGCATGAAAGAGCTCATAGCAACCCAACACCAGTTGAGCCAAGAAACAACTCAGCTTTTAGCCAACAACAATGGACTAGACCCAGCCATACAAAGGATTTTGAAGCTTCAATCCCAATTGATGCAAGGATTGGTTACTCAAATGATCAACATGAGAGGAAACTCTTCCAAAGAAGCTAATGACCACAAGGATGACAAAGATGTTATTCTAGAAGGAACCCAAGTTAGCAATACTTGTGTAGTCAAGGATCATGCAACAAGGAGCATGAAGATCAATGCCCCAAGAAGAGAGAAAGATCTCCCACTCATGAAGAGCATGAACTAGAAGAACTCCTAGCTTTGGAGAGACCCAAAAAGAAGAAGAGGAAATGCCCCAACACTAGCAAGAAGGATATTACACAAGTGCAATGTTTCAAATGCAAAGAGATGGGTCATTATGCCAATGAATGCCCAGAAAAGAAAAAGAGCCAAGAAGACAAACAAAAGCTAGTGAAACCCAAGATGAGGAAGGATATTAGCCAAGTGATGTGCAAACACTGCAAGGAGTTAGGACATTATGCATCATATTGTCCAGAGAAGCCACCTCAAGACCTCAAACTTATAACCTGTTTCAAATGCAAGGAACTAGGCCATTATGCAAACAATTGTCCAGAAAAGTTGAACAAGCCTATGGAGAAACTCAACCTTGGCCCATGAGTCAAGTATGGAAATAAAGGCCACTATGCAGAAGTTTTCCAATATCCAAGCAAGCCAAGATGTAGTCTAGCTGGAAAATTTTAAGGGTGGTAGTACCCTAGATGCTTTTGAGCCAACTTGTAACCCCTAGCCTCCCCAAATCTCGGGCTGAGATTTATTTTAAGGGTGGTAGCCTGTCACATCCCAAGATTTTCCAAATCTTGTAATGTGAAAAATAAATGAACAAAATAAATTTTTGTTGAAAATCAGGGTGAAAAGAAACTTTTGTTTCTAAAAGGAGACTTAAAATCCCATCCAGAACAAACTTTGGCTAAAGTTTGAATCCAACAAAATCCAAATCAAGAGAAATGCATTCCTCAATGAATGTATCTGGAAATTTGAACACTTGGAAAATAAATCCAAAACCCTAAACCCTAATGGAAGAAAAATCATTTCCCAAGTTATCTCCAAATCCATGGATTTGATCCATACCAAATTTGATCAACAAATATTCACAAAGGATCAAGTAAAGACCATAGAAGTTGGTTTCACTCAAATTGGAACCATAAACAAAATCTTAGGAGTATAAAAAGATAAGGAAATTGAATTTCCAAAGCCAATAAAGCCCTTACCAAAAGCCATACCAATTGGTGAACAATTATAATCCTAAAGGGATTAAAAGATGAACATTTAATAAAGGAAAAATAAATTGTTTTGGAAATACTATTTGGATCTTTTAATAAAAGACTTTGTTTTCAAACGAAAAGGTGAGCCAAATTAATTTTGGCCAAACTTTTGTAATAAAATATTTTGTTTTGATAAAATGAGTAAAAGTTTATTTAAATAAAATAATAAGGATTTAAATATCCAATTTTATTTAAGTAAAGGCTTTTCCCATTTTAAATGAACACCAAGTATTTTATTACTACTTTGAAATCTTTTATTAAAAGGTTTTGCTTTGATTAAAATGAGTAAAGGTTTATTTAAATAAAATAATAAGGATTTAAATATCCAATTTTATCTAAGTAAAGGCTTTCCCATTTTAATTAAACACCAAAACTTATTTATTTATTTAAATAAGTTTCTAAGTATTCTTTTATTTTCAAATAAAACCTTGGTTTGGTTTTGAAAATAATTGGATTTCAAATGGAAATTTTATTAAATAAATCAAACACTATTAAATAACTAAAGATCCATTTTTATTAAATGGATCCTAAATTAAATAAAAATATTATTTATTTTGAGATTTGGAATATGTTGAAAAACAGAACCAAATTCAAGTGAAAAGTTTATTGTTTGTTTGAATTGTTTGAATGGTTTGAGTGTTTGAAAAATTGATTGAAATTCAAAACAGAAAAAGAACTAGAAAAAGAAAAAGAAAACATAAAAAAAAAATATAAGAAAAGGACAGACCCAACCCAATCTGGCCCAACTAGCCCAACAGACAAGTGACCAAATCCACCATCTTTTTCCCAAGCAATCTTTTTCTCACTCGAAAGCCCGCTAAGTCAATGACAACCAGGACCCACTCCTTCTCTCTCTCTCACTCGTGACAGGGCCCCACCGCCTCTTATTCCTCTCCAACCGTTTTTACGCATGAAAGGAACCCTTGTGTATGACGGTGGACCCCTCCCTCCTTTCTATCCACGACCATGGGCCCATCTCTCTGTTCTCCTTCCCCACCCGACCAGTTCTTCCTCCTCTCGTCGCCGTTGCAGGCTTTGATTTCTCCGCAATTCGTCATAGCGAGCCTTTACCTCGCCTTGATCACGCAGATGGAAACGCCTGTCTCCTCTATATTTCCCTCGACACTCGCCTTTGCACGCCTTAGACAGCCCTAATTTCTTCCCGAGCTCCTCATCTCCGGTGAGCTCCATGACGATTCGGCCAGCCAGCGTTACCCTTACCTCCTCGACCATGCTCTCGTGATCCCCACCTCTGGCGATCATCCCGTGGCGCCGGCTTGCCCCGGCGACCGGGCGTCGACAACCACCTCGACCACCGTCGCCACCGTCTGTCTGCAAACTCCGGCGAAGCCCACAGGTAGTTCCGACCGCCCCGCGCCTTCTCGTTCACGCACACACCTTCGCCGTGTCCTTGCGCTCCTGACTATGTGTTTTGTTTACCTCCTGGTGATCAACAGCGTCGTCCTCGACAGCAACCAGAAACAACCGCCGCCATTCCCAACTCCGACGAGGAATTACGCCTGACCCCGTGCGCCCCTCGCCCGACCAACACCTCCCCGAGCATCGACGTGACCCCCTGAGCCCGGTGAGCATGCCCTTTTTCTCTCTCGCTTCCTGTCGCGGAACCGTCGTCATCGACCGACCGCTTAGCCGGGTAGCCACCGCGTTGCTCGCAAATGGTCGAGCACGCTAGCACCATAGGATCTGGATCTGACGGTTATGATAGATCACTTAACCGCGAAGAGGTACGAGTCCTGCACCGCACGATCTCATTTAGATCCAACGGCTACAGAGCGTGATCCGCAGCGAAGCGGTACCGTCCAATAGAATCCTGCCGCGTGTCCCTATTCTGTTTAAAACAGAATTTGAAAACAGAAACTTTTGACATTTTCAAACCCTTGTATCTTTGGATCCACACGTCCAAAAATTTCAAATTTGATGTCGTTGGAATCAGCAAGACAAACCCTAGCCAACCCTGCCCTTAGTTTAGCAAATAGTATCTGTTAACTTGTTTAACTTTGTAGATTCTTTTGTGTGCTTGCTAACATTAGGAAAATTGTTTAAAAATGTTTTTAGGGTTAGAACCTTTGCAAATTGGTTTGTTGTGACCTTACTAACCCTAGGAACCAACCCATAGTTTGGAAAATGATTTTTGAAAAGTTTAGAATGGATTAATTGGTTTAGTCCATTTCTAGCTAATTAAAAACCATTGTTTTGTTTATAAAAATGCTTTCATAAAGAAAACTTTGAGAAAATGTTTTGGACCAAACCTACTGACCCAAACACCAAGTTTTGCAATAGCAACTCATTTGGTGAACCCTATAGGTTAGTGCCTTGGTAATAATATTTCTACACCACATAGAATGACACTTTGTTTTGGAAAATGGTTTTATAGTAAAGCCTTTTGCTAACAACTTTACCACTTTGGTAAATGACCAATTTGGATCTTACAAAGTTTAGGAATCTAATAGAGACCCTCTTTGCAAATGACTTTGCCATTTTGGTAAATGACCAATTTGGAACTTACAAAGTTAGAAGCCTAGTGAAGACCATCCTTACAATAGAACCAACCTTTGCATGCTTATGCATGACTTAGATCCCATTACTTTGTGTGTGAAAAATTGTTTGTTTGACTTTGTTATTTTATGTGTGTAGTTTTGCTTGATTGGTAGATTAAGTCTGTGCCTTGCTTGATTGAATTGTAGTGACTTGAAGAGAGTGAGTGTTGCAAGGACAAGGAGTGAACCTATACCCTCTACCAAAAAGGCAAGTGATATCATCATGAATATTCCATTCCTATATTTTATACTTGCATTAGTTATATTTTGTTAAGACTTGCATGCCACACTCGTCAAATGATGTTGGGAAATCCTATATAGATTAGAATGCTAGAGTTGCTAGGAAAATTCCCTAAGGATAAGTTGCCATGCCATGCTTAGCCTAGCTATTAGAAAACAAGGGTGGTTTATATATTCACACTATGGAAAAATATTCTAAGTCTAAGGACTTGTTTTTATTTAACAAAACAACTAAGTTAATGAATCACCTGGGTGGAATGGAAAGAATGGTATATGTTGAGTGGTTCACAAGGCCATGGACTTGGCTTGTGTATCTCACTTGTGGATGGCCACCCAGGAACAAAGAGATTTGAGATGTCATATGTTGAGAAGCTTCAAGTGCAACCACTTGGCATTATGGGCTCTGCCATGATCTTAGGATGCTAGAACTTAGTCTCTTGGACAGTGGGTGGTAGATGGGTTGATAGGTTGGAGCGCGTCCATTTGACTAAGGAAAGGCTACTGAAGGATCATGTCTTGGGAAACCAAGGCTTGTGGGGAAAGTGCACCACCTCTGCAGTGTAAAACCTAAGTACTTAGCCATGTCCCACAGTAAAGGACAATTTGAGCATCAAGACATGGAAACTTCAAGAATCTCATCACTCCAATTTCTAAATAAAACTTGTGGGTGAACAAGGGTTAAAAGGATCTTCAGTCATTGATTGGTAGATGCCCTGAGTGGATCTGGAGTCTTTAATTGATAGATGCCTTGGGTGTTTTTGCCAAACAAAACTTAGTATTTTCAAAAGTTAGGGAAAAATCTATTTTGAGCAAAGCAAGCCTAAGCTCCACCAGCCAAATGCATATAGTATTATAGTCCACTTAAAATATACTAAGGTATCACTTGCCAATACTATTCCAATGTATTGACCCTTGTGGCTGTAACTTATGATGTTGCAGGTTTGATTGATTTAGTGAAGATTGATTGATTAGGATTACAAAGTCTACAACCAACATCTGCATGTGGCACTTTGAAGATGAAGGACCCATGACTACAGTTATTCCGCTGCATTGTAATGTAATAGCCTAATGAGCTATGTATTGATGTAATAAAATTATGTTATTCCTGGTTATAAAGTTGTATTATGACCTTTGTTTCTTGATATTACATCTAAACTGTGGATGCTAGCTTTTGATCCAGGGACTAGCATTGTAAACACAGGGGGCTCAATCTTATTAAAGGTTGGGGACCTTACAGTTCTCCTGACAAACCACATATGGATCCACCAGTGTCATTACATATCTATTGTTTTCATGAACCACACCTAAGGATCCACCAGTGTCATTGCATGTCTGTTCTTTTCATGAACCACACCCAATGCCATTGCATGTGTGTTATCCTGAAAAACCACATATGGATCCACCAGTATCATTGCATGTCTGTTCTTTTCATGAACCACACATAAGGACCACCAGTGTCATTGCATGTCTGTTCTTTTCATCAACCACACATGGATCCACCAGTGTCATTGCATGTATGTTCTTTTCATGAATCACAGCTAGAGTCATTGCATGTCTATTACTTCCATAAACCACATATGGATCCACCTAGTGTGATTGCATGTCTGTTCCTCTAAACAAACCACATAAGGATCCACTAGTGTCATTGGATGTTTGTTCCTCTAAACAAACCATATAAGGATCCACCAGTGTCATTGCATGTATGTTCTTTTCATGAACCACACATAAGGATCCACCAGTGTCATTGCATGTCTGTTCTTTTCATGAACCACACCTAGTGCCATTGCGTGTGTGTTCTTTTCATGAACCACAGCTAGAGTCATTGGATGTCTATTCTTTTCATGAACAATACCCAGTGTCATTGCATGTCTGTTCTTTTCATGAACCACACCCGGTGTCCTTTGCATGTCATTATTTTCATGAACAACATAAGGATCTACCAGTGTCATTGGATGTGTGTTCTTCTCATGAACCACACGTGGATCCACCGGTGTCATTGCATGTCTGTTCCTCTAAACAAACCACATAAGGATCCACCAGTGTCATTGGATTTGTGTTCTTTTCATGAACCACACCCAGTGTCATTGCATGTGTGTTCTTCTAAACAAACCACATAAGGATCCACCAGTGTTATTGCATGTCTATTCCTTTCATGAACCACACATAAGGATCCACCAGTGTCATTGCATGTCTGTTCTTTTCATGAACCACACCCAATGTCATTGCATGTGTGTTCCTCTAAACAAACCACATAAGGATCCACCAGTGTCATTGCATGCCTGTTCTTTTCATGAACCACACTTAGTGTCATTGCATCTGTGTTCTTCTAAACAAACCACATAAGGATCCACCAGTGTCATTGCATGTCTGTTCTTTTCATGAACCACACATAAGGATCCACCAGTGTCATTGCATGTCTGTTTTTTCATGAACCACACCCAATGTAATTGCATGTCTATTATTTTCATGAACCACATAAGGATCTACCAGTGCCATTGTATGTCTGTTCTTTTCATGAACCACACCCAATGTCATTGCATGTGTGTTCTCCTGACAAACCACATATGGATCCACCAGTGTCATTGCATGTCTGTTCTTTTCATGAACCACACATAAGGATCCACTAGTGTCATTGCATGTCTATTCTTCCCATGAACCACACCCAATGTCATTGCATGTCTATTCTTTTCATGAACCACATAAGGATCTACCAGTGTCATTGCATGTCTGTTCTTTTCATGAACCACACCCAATGTCATTGCATGTGTGTTCTCCTGACAAACCACATATGGATCCACCAGTGTCATTGCATGTCTGTTCTTTTCATGAACCACACATAAGGATCCACCAGTGTCATTGCATGTCTGTTCTTTCCATGAACCACACTTAGTGTCATTGCATGTGTGTTATTTTCATGAACCATAGCTAGAGTCATTGGATGTCTATTCTTTTCATGAACAACACATAGGGTCATTGCATGTCTGTTCTTTTCATGAACCACACCCGGTGTCACTACATGTCTGTTCTTTTCATGAACCACATAAGGATCTACCAGTGTCATTGGATGTGTGTTCTTCTCATGAACCACACGTGGATCCACCGGTGTCATTCCATGTCTGTTCCTCTAAACAAACCACATAAGGATCCACTAGTGTCATTGCATGTCTGTTCTTTTCATGAAGCACACATAAGGATCCCCCAGTGTCATTACATGTCTGTTCTTTTCATGAACCACACCCAGTGCCATTGCGTGTGTGTTCTTTTCATGAACCACAGCTAGAGTCATTGGATGTGTATTCTTTTCATGAACAATACCCAGTGTCATTGCATGTCTGTTCTTTTCATGAACCACACCCGGTGTCACTGCATGTCTGTTATTTTCATGAACAACATATGGATCTACCAGTGTCATTGGATGTGTGTTCTTCTCATGAACCACACGTGGATCCACCGGTGTCATTGCATGTCTGTTCCTCTAAACAAACCACATAAGGATCCACCAGTGTCATTGGATTTGTGTTCTTTTCATGAACCACACCCAGTGTCATTGCATGTGTGTTCTTCTAAACAAACCACATAAGGATCCACCAGTGTTATTGCATGTCTGTTCCTTTCATGAACCACACATAAGGATCCACCAGTGTCATTGCATGTCTGTTCTTTTCATGAACCACACCCAATGTCATTGCATGTGTGTTCCTCTAAACAAACCACATAAGGATCTAACAGTGTCATTGCATGTCTGTTCTTTTCATGAACCACACCCAGTGTCATTGCATGTGTGTTCTCCTGACAAACAACATATGGATCCACCAGTGTCATTGCATGTCTGTTCTTTTCATGAACGATACATAAGGATCCACCAGTGTTATTGCATGTCTGTTCTTTTCATGAACCACACCCAATGTCATTGCATGTCTGTTCTTTTCATGAACCACATAAGGATCTACCAGTGTCATTGCATGTCTGTTCTTTTCATGAACCACACCCAATGTCATTGCATGTGTGTTCTCCTGACAAACCACATATGGATCCACCAGTGTCATTGCATGTCTGTTCTTTTCATGAACCACACATAAGGATCCACCAGTGTCATTGCATGTCTGTTCTTTTCATGAACCACACCTAGTGTCGTTGCATGTGTGTTATTTTCATGAAATACAACTAAAGTCATTGGATGTCTATTCTTTTCATGAACCACACCCAGTGTCATTGCATGTTTTTTCTTTTAATGAACCACACCCAGTGTCACTACATGTCTGTTCTTTTCATGAATCACATAAGGATCTACCAGTGTCATTGGATGTGTGTTCTTCTCATGAACCACACGTGGATTCACCCAGTGTTATTGCATGTGTGTTCCTCTAAACAAACCACATAAGGATCCACCAGTGTCATTGGATGTGTGTTCTTTTCATGAACCACACCCAATGTCATTGCATGAGTGTTCTTCTAAACAAACCACATAAGGATCCACCAGTGTCATTGCATGTCTGTTCTTTTCATGAACCACACCCAATGTCTTTGCACGTGTGTTCCTCTAAACAAACCATATAAGGATCTACCAGTGTCATTGCATGTCTGTTCTTTTCATGAACCACACCCAATGTCATTGCATGTGTGTTCTCTTGACAAACCACATATGGATCCACCAGTGTCATTACATATCTGTTCTTTTCATGAACCACACATAAGGATCCACTAGTGTCATTGCATGTCTGTTCTTTTCAGGAACCACACCCAATGTCATTGCATGTCTGTTCTTTTCATGAACCACATAAGGATCTACCAGTGTCATTGCATGTCTGTTCTTTTCATGAACCACACCCAATGTCATTGCTTGTGTGTTCTCCTGAAAAACCACATATGGATCCACCAGTTTCATTGCATGTCTGTTCTTTTCATGAACCACACATAAGGATCCACCAGTGTCATTGCATGTCTGTTCTTTTCACGAACCACACATGGATCCACCAGTGTCATTGCATGTATGTTCTTTCCATGAATCACAGCTAGAGTCATTGCATGTCTGTTACTTCCATAAACCACATATGGATCCACCTAGTGTGATTGCATGTATGTTCCTCTAAACAAACCACATAAGGATCCACCAGTGTCATTGGATGTGTGTTCTTCTCATGAACCACACATGGATCCACCAGTGTCATTGCATGTTTGTTCCTCTAAACAAACCACATAAGGATCCACCAATGTCATTGCATGTCTGTTCTTTTCATGAACCACACATAAGGATCCACCAGTAGCATTGCATGTCTGTTATTTTCATGAACCACACCTAGTGTCATTGCATGTGTGTTCTTTTCATGAACCATAGCTAGAGTCATTGGATGTCTATTCTTTTCATGAACCACACCCAGTGTCATTGCATGTCTATTCTTTTCATGAACCACACCCGGTGTCACTACATGTCTGTTCTTTTCATGAATCACGTAAGGATCTACTAGTGTCATTGGATGTGTGTTCTTCTCATGGACCACACGTGGATCCACCTAATGTCATTGCATGTGTGTTCCTCTAAACAAACCACATAAGGATCCACCAGTGTCATTGGATGTGTGTTCTTTTCATGAACCACACCCAGTGTCATTGCATGTGTGTTCTTCTAAACAAACCACATAAGTATCCACCAGTGTCATTGCATGTTTGTTCTTTTCATGAACCACACATAAGGATCCACCAGTGTCATTGCATGTCTGTTCTTTTCATGAACCACACCCAATGTCATTACATGTGTGTTCCTCTAAACAAACCACATAAGGATCCACCAATGTAATTGCATGTCTGTTCTTTTCATGAACCACACCCAATGTCATTGCATGTCTGTTCTTTTCATGAACCACCGAAGGATCTACCAGTGTCATTGCATGTCTGTTCTTTTCATGAACCACCGAAGGATCTACCAGTGTCATTGCATGTCTGTTCTTTTCATGAACCACACCGAATGTCATTGCATGTGTGTTCTCCTGACAAACCACATATGGATCCACCAGTGTCATTACATATCTGTTCTTTTCATGAACCACCTAAGGATCCACCAGTGTCATTGCATGTCTGTTCTTTTCATGAACCACACCCAATGTCATTGCATGTGTGTTATCCTGACAAACCACATATGGATCCACCAGTATCATTGCATGTTTGTTCTTTTCATGAACCACACATAAGGACCACCAGTGTCACTACATGTATGTTCTTTTCATGAACCACACATGGATCCACCAGTGTCATTGCATGTATGTTCTTTTCATGAATCACAGCTAGAGTCATTGCATGTCTATTACTTCCATAAACCACATATGGATCCACCTAGTGTGATTGCATGTCTGTTCCTCTAAACAAACCACATAAGGATCCACCAGTGTCATTGGATGTTTGTTCCTCTAAACAAACCACATAAGGATCCACCAGTGTCATTGCATGTATGTTCTTTTCATGAACCACACATAAGGATCCACCAGTGTTATTGCATGTCTGTTCTTTTCATGAACCATACCTAGTGCCATTGCGTGTGTGTTCTTTTCATGAACCACGGCTAGAGTCATTGGATGTCTATTCTTTTCATGAACAATACCTAGTGTCATTGCATGTCTGTTGTTTTCATGAACCACACCCAGTGTCACTGCATGTCTGTTATTTTCATGAACAACATAAGGATCTACCAGTGTCATTGGATGTGTGTTCTTCTCATGAACCACACGTGGATCCACCGGTGTCATTGCATGTCTGTTCCTCTAAACAAACCACATAAGGATCCACCAGTGTCATTGGATTTGTGTTCTTTTCATGAACCACACCCAGTGTCATTGCATGTGTGTTCTTCTAAACAAACCACATAAGGATCCACCAGTGTTATTGCATGTCTGTTCCTTTCATGAACCACACATAAGGATCCACCAGTGTCATTGCATGTCTGTTCTTTTCATGAACCACACCCAATGTCATTGCATGTGTGTTCCTCTAAACAAACCACATAAGGATCCACCAGTGTCATTGCATGTCTGTTCTTTTCATGAACCACACCCAGTGTCATTGCATGTGTGTTCTTCTAAAGAAACCACATAAGGATCCACCAATGTCATTGCATGTCTGTTCTTTTCATGAACCACACATAAGGATCCACCAGTGTCATTGCATGTCTGTTTTTTCATGAACCACACCCAATGTCATTGCATGTGTGTTCTCCTGACAAACCACATATGGATCCACCAGTGTCATTGCATGACTGTTCTTTTCATGAACCACACATAAGGATCCACTAGTGTCATTGCATGTCTATTCTTCCCATGAACCACACCCAATGTCATTGCATGTCTATTCTTTTCATGAACCACATAAGGATCTACCAGTGTCATTGCATGTCTGTTCTTTTCATGAACCACACCCAATGTCATTGCATGTGTGTTCTCCTGACAAACCACATATGGATCCACCAGTGTCATTGCATGTCTGTTCTTTTCATGAACCACACATAAGGATCCACCAGTGTCATTGCATGTCTGTTCTTTCCATGAACCACACATGGATCCACCAGTGTCATTGCATGTGTGTTATTTTCATGAACCACAGCTAGAGTCATTGGATGTCTATTCTTTTCATGAACAACACATAGGGTCATTGCATGTCTGTTCTTTTCATGAACCACACCCGGTGTCACTACATGTCTGTTCTTTTCATGAACCACATAAGGATCTACCAGTGTCATTGGATGTGTGTTCTTCTCATGAACCACACGTGGATCCACCGGTGTCATTGCATGTCTGTTCCTCTAAACAAACCACATAAGGATCCACCAGTTTCATTGCATGTCTGTTCTTTTCATGAACCACACATAAGGATCCACCAGTGTCATTACATGTCTGTTCTTTTCATGAACCACACCCAGTGCCATTGCGTGTGTGTTCTTTTCATGAACCATAGCTAGAGTCATTGGATGTCTATTCTTTTCATGAACAATACCCAGTGTCATTGCATGTCTGTTCTTTTCATGAACCACACCGGTCACTTTGCATGTCTACATTATTTTCATGAACAACATAAGGATCTACCAGTGTCATTGGATGTGTGTTCTTCTCATGAACCACACGTGGATCCACCGGTGTCATTGCATGTCTGTTCCTCTAAACAAACCACATAAGGATCCACCAGTGTCATTGGATTTGTGTTCTTTTCATGAACCACACCCAGTGTCATTGCATGTGTGTTCTTCTAAACAAACCACATAAGGATCCACCAGTGTTATTGCATGTCTGTTCCTTTCATGAACCACACATAAGGATCCACCAGTGTCATTGCATGTCTGTTCTCTTCATGAACCACACCCAATGTCATTGCATGTGTGTTCCTCTAAACAAACCACATAAGGATCCACTAGTGTCATTGCATGTCTGTTCTTTTCATGAACCACACCCAGTGTCATTACATGTGTGTTCTTCTAAACAAACCACATAAGGATCCACAAGTGTCATTGCATGTCTGTTCTTTTCATGAACCACACATAAGGATCCACCAGTGTCATTGCATGTCTGTTTTATCATCAACCACACCCAATGTCATTGCATGTTTATTCTTTTCATGAACCACATAAGGATCTACCAGTGCCATTGTATGTCTGTTCTTTTCATGAACCACACCCAATGTCATTGCATGTGTGTTCTCCTGACAAACCACATATGGATCCACCAGTGTCATTGCATGTTTGTTCTTTTCATGAACCACACATAAGGATCCACCAGTGTCATTGCATGTCTATTCTTCCCATGAACCACACCCAATGTCATTGCATGTCTGTTCTTTTCATGAACCACATAAGGATCTACCAGTGTCATTGCATGTATGTTCTTTTCATGAACCACACCCAATGTCATTGCATGTGTGTTCTCCTGACAAACCACATATGGATCCACCAATGTCATTGCATGTCTGTTCTTTTCATGAACCACACATAAGGATCCACCAGTGTCATTCATATCTGTTCTTTCCATGAACCACACCTAGTGTCATTGCATGTGTGTTATTTTCATGAACCACAGCTAGAGTCATTGGATGTCTATTCTTTTCATGAACAACACATAGGGTCATTGCATGTCTGTTCTTTTCATGAACCACACCCGGTGTCACTACATGTCTGTTCTTTTCATGAACCACATAAGGATCTACCAGTGTCATCGGATGTGTGTTCTTCTCATGAACCACACGTGGATCCACCGGTGTCATTACATGTCTGTTCCTCTAAACAAACCACATAAGGATCCACTAGTGTTATTAGATGTGTGTTCTTTTCGTGAACCACACCCAGTGTCATTGCATGTGTGTTCTCTTAATCAAACCACATATGGATCCACCAGTGTCATTGCATGTCTGTTCTTTTTATGAACCACACATAAGGATCCACCAGTGTCATTGCATGTCTGTTCTTTTCATGAACCACACCCAATGTCATTGCATGAGTGTTCCTCTAAACAAACCACATAAGGATCTAACAGTGTCATTGCATGTCTGTTCTTTTCATGAACCACACCCAGTGTCATTGCATGTGTGTTCTCCTGACAAACCACATATGGATCCACCAGTGTCATTGCATGTCTATTCTTTTCATGAACCACACATAAGGATCCACCAGTGTCATTGCATGTCTGTTCTTTTCATGAACCACACCCAATGTCATTGCATGTCTCTTCTTTTCATGAACAACATAAGGATCTACCAGTGTCATTGCATGTCTGTTCTTTTCATGAACCACACCCAATGTTATTGCATGTGTGTTCTCCTAACAAACCACATATGGATCCACCAGTGTCATTGCATGTCTGTTCTTTTCATGAACCACACATAAGGATCCACCAGTGTCATTGCATGTCTGTTCTTTTCATGAACCACACCTAGTGTCATTGCATGTGTGTTATTTTCATGAACCACAGCTAGAGTCATTGGATGTCTATTCTTTTCATGAACCACACCCAGTGTCATTGCATGTTTGTTCTTTTAATGAACCACACCCAGTGTCACTTCATGTCTGTTCTCTTCATGAATCACATAAGGATGTACCAGTGTCATTGGATGTGTGTTCTTCTCATGAACCACACGTGGATTCACCCAATGTTATTGCATGTGTGTTCCACAAAACAAACCACATAAGGATCCACTAGTGTCATTGGATGTGTGTTCTTTTCAAGAACCACACCCAATGTCATTGCATGTGTGTTCTTCTAAACAAACCACATAAGGATCCACCAGTGTCATTGCATGTCTGTTCTTTCCATGAACCACACATAAGGATCCACCAGTGTCATTGCATGTCTGTTCTTTTCATGAACCACACCTAATGTCTTTGCATGTGTGTTCCTCTAAACAAACCACATAAGGATCTACCAGTGTCATTGCATGTCTGTTCTTTTCATGAACCACACCCAATGTCATTGCATGTGTGTTCTCCTGACAAACCACATATGGATCCACCAGTGTCATTACATATATGTTCTTTTCATGAACCACACATAAGGATCCACCAGTGTCATTGCATGTCTGTTCTTTTCATTAACCACACCCAATGTCATTGCATGTCTGTTCTTTTCATGAACCACATAAGGATCTACCAATGTCATTGCATGTCTGTTCTTTTCATGAACCACACCCAATTTCATTGCATGTGTGTTCTGTTGACAAACCACATATGGATCCACCTGTGTCATTGCATGTCTGTTCTTTTCATGAACCACATAAGGATCTACCATAGTCATTGCATGTTTGTTCTTTTCATGAACCACACATGGATCCACCAGTGTCATTGCATGTATGTTCTTTCCATGAATCACAGCTAGAGTCATTGCATGTCTGTTACTTCCATAAACCACATATGGATCCACCTAGTGTGATTGCAATCTGTTCCTCTAAACAAACCACATAAGGATCCACCAGTGTCATTGGATGTGTGTTCTTCTCATGAACCACACATAGATCCACCAGTGTTATTGCATGTTTGTTCCTCTAAACAAACCACATAAGGATCCACCAGTGTCATTGCATGTATGTTCTTTTCATGAACCACACATAAGGATCCACAAGTGTCATTGCATGTCTGTTCCTTTCATGAACCACACCCAGTGCCATTGCATGTGTGTTCTTTTCATGAACCACAACTAGAGTCATTGGATGTCTATTCTTTTCATGAACAACACCCAGTGTCATTGCATGTCTGTTCTTTTCATGAACCACACCTGGTGTCACTTCATGTCTGTTCTTTTCATGAACCACATAAGGATCTACCAGTGTCATTGGATGTGTGTTCTTCTCATGAACCACATGTGGATCCACCGGTGTCATTGCATGTCTGTTCCTCTAAACAAACCACATAAGGATCCACCAGTGTCATTGGATGTGTGTTCTTTTCATGAACCACATTCAGTGTCATTGCATGTGTGTTCTTCTAAACAAACCACATAAGGATCCACCAGTGTCATTGCATGTCTATTCTTTTCATGAACCACACATAAGGATCCACCAGTGTCATTGCATGTCTGTTCTATTCATGAACCACACCCAATGTCATTACATGTGTGTTCCTCTAAACAAACCACATAAGGATCCACCAATGTCATTGCATGTCTGTTCTTTTCATGAACCACACGCAATGTCATTGCATGTCTGTTCTTTTCAGGAACCACATAAGGATCTACGAGTGTCATTGCATGTCTGTTCTTTTCATGAACCACACCCAATGTCATTGCATGCGTGTTCTCCTGACAAACCACATATGGATCCACCAGTGTCATTACATATCTGTTCTTTTCATGAACCACACCTAAGGATCCACCAGTGTCATTGCTTGTCTGTTCTTTTCATGAACCACACCCAGTGTCATTGCATGTGTGTTCTTTTCATGAACCACATAAGGATCTACCAGTGTCATTGCATGTCTGTTTTTTTCATGAACCACACCCAATGTTATTGCTTGTGTGTTATCCTGACAAACCACATATGGATCCACCAGTATCATTGCATGTATGTTCTTTTCATGAACCACACATAAGGATCCACCAGTGTCATTGCATGTCTGTTCTTTTCATGAACCACACATGGATCCACCAGTGTCATTGCATGTATGTTCTTTTCAGGAATCACAGCTAGATTCATTGCATGTCTGTTACTTCCATAAACCACATATGGATCCACCTAGTGTGATTGCATGTCTGTTCCTCTAAACAAACCAGATAAGGATCCACCAGTGTCATTGGATGTTTGTTCCTCTAAACAACCCACATAAGGATCCACCAGTGTCATTGCATGTATGTTCTTTTCATGAACCACACATAAGGATCCACTAGTGTCATTGCATTCTGTTCTTTTCATGAACCACACCCAGTGCCATTGCGTGTGTGTTCTTTTCATGAACCACAGCTAGAGTCATTGGATGTCTATTCTTTTCATGAACAACACCCAGTGTCATTGCATGTCTGTTCTTTTCATGAACCACACCCGGTGTCACTGCATGTCTGTTATTTTCATGAACAACATAAGGATCTACTAGTCTCATTGGATGTGTGTTCTTCTCATGAACCACACGTGGATCCACCGGTGTCATTGCATGTCTGTTCCTCTAAACAAACCACATAAGGATCCACCAGTGTCATTGGATGTGTGTTCTTTTCATGAACCACACCCAGTGTCATTGCATGTGTGTTCTTCTAAACAAACCACATAAGGATCCACCAGTGTCATTGCATGTCTGTTCCTTTCATGAACCACACATAAGGATCCACCAGTGTCATTGCATGTCTGTTCTTTTCATGAACCACACCCAATGTCATTGCATGTGTGTTCCTCTAGACAAACCACATAAGAATCCACCAGTGTCATTGCATGTCTGTTCTTTTCATGAACCACACCCAGTGTCATTGCATGTGTGTTCTTCTAAACAAACCACATAAGGATACACCAGTGTCATTGCATGTCTGTTTTTTCATGAACCACACCCAATGTCGTTGCATGTCTGTTCTTTTCATGAACCACATAAGGATCTACCAGTGCCATTGTATGTGTGTTATTTTCATGAACCACACCCAATGTCATTGCATGTGTGTTCTCCCGACAAACCACATATGGATCCACTAGTGTCATTGCATGTCTGTTCTTTTCATGAACCACACATAAGGATCCACCAGTAGCGTTGCATGTCTGTTCTTTTCATGAACCACACCCAGTGTCATTGCATGTGTGTTCTTTTCATGAACCACGGCTAGAGTCATTGGATGTCTATTCTTTTCATGAACCACACCCAGTGTCATTGCATGTCTATTCTTTTCATGAACCACACCCGGTGTCACTACATGTCTGTTCTTTTCATGAATCACATAAGGATCTACTAGTGTCATTGGATGTGTGTTCTTCTCATGAACCACACGTGGATCCACCTAATGTCATTGCATGTGTGTTCCTCTAAACAAACCACATAAGGATCCACCAGTGTCATTGGATGTGTGTTCTTTTCATGAACCACACCCAGTGTCATTGCATGTGTGTTCTTCTAAACAAACCACATAAGGATCCACCAGTGTCATTGCATGTTTGTTCTTTTCATGAACCACACATAAGGATCCACCAGTGTCATTGCATGTCTGTTATTTTCATGAACCACTCCCAATGTCATTGCATGTGTGTTCCTCTAAACAAACCACATAAGGATCCACCAGTGTCATTGCATGTCTGTTCTTCTAAACAAACCACATAAGGATCCACCAGTGTCATTGCATGTCTGTTCTTTTCATGAACCACACATAAGGATCCACCAGTGTCATTGCATGTCTGTTCTTTTCATGAACCACACATGGATCCACCAGTGTCATTGCATCTATGTTCTTTTCATGAATCACAGCTAGAGTCATTGCATGTCTATTACTTCCATAAACCACATATGGATCCAACTAGTGTGATTGCATGTCTGTTCCTCTAAACAAACCAGATAAGGATCCACCAGTGTCATTGGATGTTTGTTCCTCTAAACAACCCACATAAGGATCCACCAGTGTCATTGCATGTATGTTCTTTTCATGAACCACACATAAGGATCCACTAGTGTCATTGCATTCTGTTCTTTTCATGAACCACACCCAGTACCATTGCGTGTGTGTTCTTTTCATGAACCACAGCTAGAGTCATTGGATGTCTATTCTTTTCATGAACAACACCCAGTGTCATTGCATGTCTGTTCTTTTCATGAACCACACCCGGTGTCACTGCATGTCTGTTATTTTCATGAACAACATAAGGATCTACTAGTCTCATTGGATGTGTGTTCTTCTCATGAATCACACGTGGATCCACCGGTGTCATTGCATGTCTGTTCCTCTAAACAAACCACATAAGGATCCACCAGTGTCATTGGATGTGTGTTCTTTTCATGAACCACACCCAGTGTCATTGCATGTGTGTTCTTCTAAACAAACCACATAAGGATCCACCAGTGTCATTGCATGTCTGTTCCTTTCATGAACCACACATAAGGATCCACCAGTGTCATTGCATGTCTGTTCTTTTCATGAACCACACCCAATGTCATTGCATGTGTGTTCCTTTAGACAAACCACATAAGAATCCACCAGTGTCATTGCATGTCTGTTCTTTTCATGAACCACACCCACTGTCATTGCATGTGTGTTCTTCTAAACAAACCACATAAGGATCCACCAGTGTCATTGCATGTCTGTTCCTTTCATGAACCACACATAAGGATCCACCAGTGTCATTGCATGTCTGTTCTTTTCATGAACCACACCCAATGTCATTGCATGTGTGTTCCTCTAGACAAACCACATAAGAATCCACCAGTGTCATTGCATGTCTGTTCTTTTCATGAACCACACCCAATGTCATTGCATGTGTGTTATCCTGAAAAACCACATATGGATCCACCAGTATCATTGCATGTCTGTTCTTTTCATGAACCACACATAAGGACCACCAGTGTCATTGCATGTCTGTTCTTTTCATGAACCACACATGGATCCACCAGTGTCATTGCATGTATGTTCTTTTCATGAATCACAGCTAGAGTCATTGCATGTCTATTACTTCCATAAACCACATATGGATCCACCTAGTGTGATTGCATGCCTGTTCCTCTAAACAAACCACATAAGGATCCACCAGTGTCATTGGATGTTTGTTCCTCTAAACAAACCACATAAGGATCCACCAGTGTCATTGCATGTATGTTCTTTTCATGAACCACACATAAGGATCCACCAGTGTCATTGCATGTCTGTTCTTTTCATGAACCACACCTAGTGCCATTGCGTGTGTGTTCTTTTCATGAACCACAGCTAGAGTCATTGGATGTCTATTCTTTTCATGAACAACACCCAGTGTCATTGCATGTCTGTTCTTTTCATGAACCACACCCGGTGTCACTGAATGTCTGTTATTTTCATGACCAACATAAGGATCTACCAGTGTCATTGGATGTGTGTTCTTCCCATGAACCACACATGGATCCACCGATGTCATTGCGTGTCTGTTCCTCTAAACAAACCACATAAGGATCCATCAGTGTCATTGGATGTGTGTTCTTTTCATGAACCACACCCAGTGTCATTGCATGTGTGTTCTTCTACACAAACCACATAAGGATCCACCAGTGTCATTGCATGTCTGTTCCTTTCATGAACCACACATAAGGATCCACCAGTGTCATTGCATGTCTATTCTTTTCATGAACCACACCCAATGTCATTGTATGTGTGTTCCTCTAAACAAACCACATAAGGATCCACCAGTGTCATTGAATGTCTGTTCTTTTCATGAAACACACCCAGTGTCATTGCATGTGTGTTCTTCTAAACAAACCACATAAGGATCCACCAGTGTCATTGCATGTCTGTTCTTTTCATGAACCACACATAAGGATCCACCAGTGTCATTGCATGTCTGTTCTTTTCATGAACCACACATAAGGATCCACCAGTGTCATTGCATGTCTGTTTTTTCATGAACCACACCCAATGTCATTGCATGTCTGTTCTTTTCATGAACCACATAAGGATCTACTAGTGCCATTGTATGTCTGTTCTTTTCATGAACCACACCCAATGTCATTGCCTGTGTGTTCTCCTGACAAACCACATATGGATCCACTACTGTCATTGCATGTCTGTTCTTTTCATGAACCACACATAAGGATCCACCAGTAGCATTGCATGTCTGTTATTTTCATGAACCACACCCAGTGTCATTGCATGTGTGTTCTTTTCATGAACCATAGCTAGAGTCATTGGATGTCTATTCTTTTCATGAACCACACCCAGTGTCATTGCATGTCTATTCTTTTCATGAACCACACCCGGTGTCACTACATGTCTGTTCTTTTCATGAATCACGTAAGGATCTACTAGTGTCATTGGATGTGTGTTCTTCTCATGGACCACACGTGGATCCACCTAATGTCATTGCATGTGTGTTCCTCTAAACAAACCACATAAGGATCCACCAGTGTCATTGGATGTGTGTTCTTTTCATGAACCACACCCAGTGTCATTGCATGTGTGTTCTTCTAAACAAACCACATAAGGATCCACCAGTGTCATTGCATGTTTGTTCTTTTCATGAACCACACATAAGGATCCACCAGTGTCATTGCATGTCTATTCTTTTCATGAACCACTCCCAATGTCATTGCATGTGTGTTCCTCTAAACAAACCACATAAGGATCCACCAGTGTCATTGCATGTTTGTTCTTCTAAACAAACCACATAAGGATCCACCAGTGTCATTGCATGTCTGTTCTTTTCATGAACCACACATAAGGATCCACCCGTGTCATTGCATGTTGATGCGTCCATTTTGCATCACTATTCTATGTCTTAATTCACTTTTATTCATTGATATATTTCGTATTGAGAGGTGATACTTATGTTATTTCATCTATTTTTGCATGGTTGATGACTTTCGGAGCATGGACCGCTGCAGTCAGGATTCGGATGGAAAAGGTGCTGTTTGGAGGCAAAATTCGCGAAGATCAGAAAATCCGGGAAAATATACGGAAAATCCTATTTTTCCAGAAGACTCAGGATGCCAGAAGATGGAGTGGAGGTGGGTCACAGGGGGCCCACACCACCCCATGGGGCGGGCAGGCCTAGGCCGCGCCAGGGAGTGGTGTGGCCACCCTGGCCCACTCCAGCCTCTCCCCTCTAGCGTATATCATCCCCCCCGAAACCCTAAGACTCAGGGAGCGACCACAGAAATATTCCGCCGCCTCTACGGGGCGGAAAACACCGAGAGAGAAAGATCTCTCCGTGCAGATTCTCGGGGAATTCCTTCCCGGAGAGGGGAGATCGTCGCCATCAACACCACCATCAAGCTGGACTTCATCGGGATCATCATCATCATCACCACCATCATCATCACCATCATCACCCTCATCACCATCTCCATATTGCTGTAACAATTACGTTGAATCTTGCATAGTTCATAGGGGAAACTTTCCCGGTGTTGATTACTCTTTGTAGTTGATGCTACTGAGTGAACCATTGAATTATTGTTTATGTTCAGATTGTTATACATCATTATTCCATCTCTGATCATGATCCATATGATGTCTTGTGAGTAGTCCGTTTTGTTCTTGAGGACATGGGAGAAGTCTTGTTGTTAGTAGTGGAGTTGTGTTGAGAAAGATTCAATAGATTGTTATTTAAGTTGTGGTGTACTTCTTCTAGTGGTGTCATGTGAACATCGACTACATGACACTTCACATATATGGGCCTAGGGGAATGCATTGTGTATTTGGCTACTAATCGTAGGGGTTGCCGGAGTGACAGAAACCTGAACCCCCGTTAGGAAACCATTGCACAATGGACGTAAGGGTCTTAGAGTTTAAAGTTGTGGTTAGGTTTCTACCTTAATTACTTTCTTGTACTTACGGATGTTTGCAAGGGGTATAATCACAAGTATGTATTTAGTCTTGGATGGGGCGGTACATTAGCACAGGTTCACCCACACAACACTTAGCAAGCTAGAGAAGATTAATCGACTATATGAAGCGAAAGCACTTGACAGTCTTCCCATGTGTCCTCGAGAACGTTTGGTCATCTATAGAAATACAACCGGCTTGTCCTTTGCTGCATAAAGGAGTGGGCCACTTGCTGCATTTATTCCTACTGTCTTTTATTTACTCGTACTTTGTTTACTTGCTTTATCAAACCCCCTAAAAATCTGTTTGCTAAGTATTTGCAGAGAATTCCTGATCCATACCACTAGCCAGCACCTTCTGCTCCTCATTGGGTTCGACACTCTTACTTATCGAAAATACTGCGATACACCCCCTATACTTGTGGGTCATCAAGACTATTTTCTGGCACCGTTGCCGGGTAGTGAAGCGCTATTGGAGAGTGGAACTGGTAAAGGAAACTTCTACTGTGAGTATTGTTTACTTCTGCTAGTTGCTTTATTTTTGTTATGGATAATTCGCTGAGTTTCTTATTTGGTAATGCTACTACCACTGCTAAGGTAGTAGATAAGCCACCACCTGCTGAGAATGATGTTTTAAAAATACCTACAAGAATTATTGATCGCGTTATGGATAACTACTATGTTGGGGATGGAACTGTCCATCCCGGTGATCATTTACTCTTTATACACGAATTATGCGGGTTGTTCAAGTGTGCAGGTATCACTACAGATCAAGTTAAGAAGAAGTTATTCTCATTATCACTAAAAGGAAGAGCTAAGGAATGGTATAAGCTGCTGAAGAATGGTCAAGCTCTAGAATGGGAGGAAATAGTGCCTCTCTTTTATTGAAAGTTTTATCCTCCTAGTGAGATTCATAAAGATCGGAATCAAATATACAATTTTTGGCCTCTTGATGGAGAGAGTACAGCTCAAGCTTGGGGGAGATTGAAGTTACTAATGCTCAAATGTCCCATTCATGAGCTCCCCAACAATATTATTATCAATAACTTTTATGCAAGACTCCCTCTACATGATAAGGATTTATTGGATGCTTCTTGTGCTGGATCATTCACTCGTATGGAAGAAGAAGCTAAATGGGACCTTCTAGATCGTATTCAAGACAATGCTGAAGCTTGGGAGAATGACAAAGTTAGAAAGTCAGGTATAAATTATGATTATGAATGCATTGAATCTTTTATGGGAACTGATGACTTTCAAAATATTAAAAATGCTTATGGTCTAGACTCTCAAGCTATTGCTTCTTATTTTAAGGCTTTTGCTTCGTACATTGAAGTGCCTAAAAAGAAGTGGAATAAGTATCATGAACCTTATAAAGATATTGCTAAGAGTGTTCCTGCAAGAAGTACTGAAGTTTATACTGCTAATCATGTTTTACCTGAACCTTATATTGAAAAAATGCCTTTCCCAGTTAAGGTAAAAGAACATTCTATGATAGCTAGTATGGTTAATGAAAGTACAAGTAAAGCTGTTGAACCTGATAAACAAAAGGTTGATGAACCTATAGTAGCAAATGTGAAAGACTTTGTCACTAAGTATGAAAAAGAGGGACACGCTATCCTTTGTAAGGATACCTCTAATATTGTTTCACAAGGTAGTGTTATGAGAGCTAATATTCCCGTGTTTTCTGTTAGAATAAGTGATCATTGCTATGATGGCCCTTGTGATAGCTATATTGTTAAGTTTATGCATGATACTGAAAGTTATTATGAGAGAGGGAAAAGTGTTCTTATGCATCTCAATAATATCAAGTTCCCCCGTTGTATGCTGAAAGTTTTTATGTTGCACTTCTTTTGCCTTCTTATGCAAGTTGCCTTTGGTTTCAATAACTTGTTTGTTTACAAAATCCCCTTGCATAGGAAGTGGGTTAGACTTAAATGTGTGTGTTTTTGCTTCTTAATGCTCTCTTTCACTTCAATTCATATCCCTATGAGAGTTTCTTCAAAATTATCCTGCCCATCTTAATGGCTATAAAGAAAGAGCTTTATGGGAGACAACCCAATTTGTTTTTGCTTTCAGTTTGTTTTTGTTTCTTTGAGTCTTGGAAGTTATTACTTCGGTAATAACCGCTCCTTATCCGTTTTGTTTGGTTTTTGAGTCAAGATCAACCTCTAATGAGAGAGAAGTAATATTTGGGGAAGCTGCTGTCCCGAAACAGATTTTTTGTGCTTCACCGTAAAAATTCGTGAGAGACCTCTGTATGTCGGATTGAGCTGTAATTTTTTGTGCTTCTGCCCCAGGTTGTTATTTAACTTTCGTTAGTTTTGCACCTTTTGATTTGAGCAACAGAAGATTTTCGAAAAAATTGATCTTTACCTGCTGGTCTGTTTTGACAGATTTAGCCAATCTTGCATCTGCTTCTTTATTCGATTTCCTTTTTGAATTATTTTTGGGTTTTCGGAAGGAGTTGCTATAGTATCTTTTGTTTTGATGGTTTTCAGTTGAAGTTGGACTCAAAAGGTTTTATCACTTCTTATATACTAATGTTGCTAATAAGAACTGTGTGGAGTTTTGTGTGAAAGAAATTTCCAGGAAGTGGAGACAATGGTGTAATAAGGAAGAGAAAGGTTTTATGACTCAAGTAATAAGTATATGAAGATTAATATATTGATGATATTCAAGAGATGACTCCAGAAGAATCTACTAGATACCAAATTCAGAGACCTGCAGAGTCCGTGTTCAAATAGGTAACGGTTCTGGACATACACTTTGAGAGCTTAGAAGCACAATGGTGTCCGCCAAGGATAAAGGGAAGGAGCCCATGGAGGAAGACCTCCAAGACCCTGGGAAGGAGAAGGATATCAAGAGTGAAGGTGAATAGGAGCAAGGCCAATGTCCGCATACCGGCACCACCATTGCAAGCATTGGAGTGGTGAAACCTGCTAAGATTAGAAGGACTGCACGGATGCAGACTAGAGGGAAAGCTCCTCGTCACAGTTTGGCTCCACGGTCACTTCCTCCATGCACCAGGAATCCTTTCCATACCCTTATCCATGAGAATCAATACCAGAATATGCCCAAGGAGAAATTACCCTCCAATTGGGATTTGCCTCGTTCTAGCTATGCAGGAAAAGAAGACTTCAAGGAGGAAGAGTGGGGAAAGAATAGCAAGAGCTAGAATTCTCAACCCGACATGATCATGATCCGCATTGAGCAAAACTCGCAGCTTATTCGTAATCTCACCTTCGAGATTGGGGACTTGGGGAAACTGATCAGAGAGCTCATTGAGAGGATACCACCACCACCTAAGGAGTAATTCGTCATCAGGTTTGGCATCCCCTTGGTTTGTTCCAAGCTTGGGGGAGTGCCGCGGTATCATATCACTATCTTCTATCTTTTTACCTTATTAGTAGAGTCATGTCATGAATAGAGGAGTTATTATGTAGTATGGTTTGCATTATGGAAGTGTCCCCTCTCTCGTTAGATATGTATCCCTTGGTGTGAGTGTCCGTTATGGAATATTAATGAGAAGTTCTATCATTCACCCTTTTGCATAGCTTATGTTAGTTTTCAATTCGTGGTTATATTATTGATCTTGTTGTTAGTATTGGTAGCACTTTGGGATCATTGAGTTAATTTAGTTGGTTTTGGCAAACCTGGCTCGGTCAGTAGCAACACCTTTTTGAGAGTTGAAAAGAAAAAGATAGAAGTACTCTAAAGAAAAATAATTTCATCATCTTTCTTTCTTGATTTGCTCATAAGTTTAGTATTCTCTAGTTAAGATCTTTTGTGCTTCCAAGGAAGATTGCATGTTTGTCTTTATCATTTGTATGTTTGGTTGTTTCCTTCAACTCTTGTACTTGCTACCCAGCCTTGCTAGCCAAAAACCTGTACTGAGAGGGAATTCTTCTCGTGCATCCACCTCCTTTAAACCAAAACCTTTGCCATTTGTGTCCACCATACCTACCTAGTAGCATTATTGCTATTCCAAGTAAATTCCTGTATTATCTACCTCCCAAATTAAACTTGTTATGTGAAAATTAGTGATTAAAGCTCTCACGAACTTGATGGCACACTTTACTTTCTTGCATTTAAAAAGCTTGAACCATTGGGTCCTTCTTTGTTGCGTATATGCTTGCGCTTTATGAGTTGAAGTTAGCAAAACCATGTATCATGGGGACCGCTTTCAACACTTCGTTGGTACTTGTACCTAGTTGATATCATGTTCTTTTGCTTATGGATCCCGGCGGTGTGAAATAAAAGTGGAACTTGTAAGATCATGGAGTTTATATGTGTGTTAGAGAAACGCTTAGGCCGCTAGCCTAAGCCATGCCTAATCATGGTGGAAACTTGCAGCATAACTATAGTGAGCATTCTATGAAGGATCCTCAATAAAAACCTATGCAAATAGCAAATAAAAAGATCGCTGAGATGCTCATTGTCTACTTGCCTTGTCATTTTGATTATGCGATAGCTCCTGTGTCATGTGCAAGGGGTACCCCGTTGGCGGTTCTCAATGATACGCATGTATTTACAATGACAAGAGCTTGCTCGTGACTGAAGTTGAGTAGCATGAGGATCGGTACTCGTAAGTAAGGGGCATGAGATTTCAACTTATAACTTGTCAAGCATATCCTCTTAGTTGTGTCACTTTAACCTTAATAACCTAAAGATGCCTATGATAGGGGCAATGAGAGCTAAAAGCTAGTAAGTATCATAATTTTTGGGAGCTCTTTATGAGACTTGCAATCCCTGCTTCCCTCTGCGAAGGGCCTTTCTCTTACTTTGTAGTTGAGTCAGTAAACCTATTCCCTTCTATCTCAGCAAGTATTTTGAGTTGATGTGTTTCATTCATTCATATGGTGATTTATTCACTCATGTTTCTTATGTTCCTTGTTTTGCACACTGCTCTTATCCTGATGTTTACTACTTTGAAAGCTTTCATTAAAAAACCAGTCATTTGTGAACTCCAGCAAATTATCAATTATTCTTCGACCGAGAGCTAAGTTTGCCATTACCAATTATGATTCACTTTATGTATCTTTATTGTGTTTCCTTTACTCATTGCAAGTTGAGTTATATAATAGTGAGTTGTCTTCTATTATGATCTATGTATTTGATGAATGTGATGCTTCTTGTCCGTATTCTTTTATCGACTCTTCACTCCATAAACCTGAGGTCATGTTTATTGAGCTCAGTTTCGCTTGGGGACAAGCGAAGTCTAAGCTTGGGGGGAGTTGATACGTCCATTTCGCATCACTATTCTATGTCTTAATTCACTATTATTCATTGATATATTTCGTATTGAGAGGTGATACTTATGTTATTTCATCTATTTTTGCTTGGTTGATGACTTTTGGAGCATGGACCGCTGCAGTCAGGATTCTGATGGAAAAGGTGCTGTTTGGAGGCAAAATTCGCGAAGATCAGAAAATCCGGGAAAATATACGGAAAATCCTATTTTTCCAGAAGATTCAGGATGCCAGAAGATGGAGTGGAGGTGGGCCACAGGGGGCCCACACCACCCCATGGCGCGGGCAGGCCTAGGCCGCGCCAGGGAGTGGTGTGGACACCCTGGCCCACTCCAGCCTCTCCCCTCTAGCGTATATCATCCCCCCGAAACCCTAAGACTCAGGGAGCGACCATAGAAAGATTTCGCCACCTCTGCGGGGCGGAAAACACCGAGAGAGAAAGATCTCTCTGGCAGATAGATTTCTGCCGAGGGAATTCCTTCCCGGAGAGGGGAGATCATCGCCATCAACACCACCATCAAGCTAGACTTCATCAAGATCATCATCATCATCACCATCAGCACCCTCATCACCATCTCCATATTGCTTTAAAAATTGTGTTGAATCTTGCATAGTTCATAGGGGAAACTTTCCCGGTGTTGATTACTCTTTGTAGTTGATGCTATTGAGTGAACCATTGAATTATTGTTTATGTTCAGATTGTTATACATCATTATTCCATCTCTGATCATGATCCATATGATTTCTTGTGAGTACTCCGTTTTGTTCTTGATGACATGGGAGAAGTCTTGTTGTTAGTAGTGGAGTTGTGTTGAGAAAGATTCAATAGATTGTTATTTAAGTTGTGGTGTACTTCTTCTAGTGGTGTCATGTGAACGTCGACTACATGACACTTCACCTATATGGGCCTAGGGGAATGCATTGTGTATTTGGCTACTAATCGTAGGGGTTGCCGGAGTGACAGAAACCTGAACCCCCGTTAGGAAACCATTGCACAAGGGACGTAAGGGTCTTAGAGTTTAAAGCTATGGTTAGGTTTCTACCTTAATTACTTTCTTGTACTTACAGATGTTTGCAAGGGGTATAATCACAAGTATGTATTTAGTCTTGGATGGGGTGGTACATTAGCACAGGTCACCCACACAACACTTAGCAAGCTAGAGAAGATTAATCGACTATATGAAGCGAAAGCACTTGACAGTCTTCCCATGTGTCCTCGAGAACATTTGGTCATCTATAGAAATACAACCGGCTTGTCCTTTGCTGCATAAAGGATTGGGCCACTTGCTGCATTTATTCCTACTGTCTTTTATTTACTCGTACTTTGCATGTCTGTTCTTTTCATGAACCACACCCAATATCATTGCATGTGTGTTCTTCTGACAAACCACATATGGATCCACCAGTGTCATTACGTGTCTTTTCTTTTCATGAACCACACATAAGGATCCACCAGTGTCATTGTATGTCTGTTCTTTTCATGAACCACACCCAATGTCATTGCATATCTGTTCTTTTCATGAACCACATAAGGATCTACCAGTGTCATTGCATGTCTGTTCTTTTCATGAACCACACCCAATGTCATTGCATGTGTGTTCTCCTGACAAACCACATATGGATCCACCCGTGTCATTGCATGTCTGTTCTTTTCATGAACCACACATAAGGATCCAGTGTCATTGCATGTCTGTTCTTTTCATGAACCACACCCAGTGTCATTGCATGTGTGTTCTTTTCATGAACCACATAAGGATCTACCAGTGTCATTGCATGTCTGTTCTTTTCATGAACCACACCCAATGTCATTGCATGTGTGTTCTCCTGACAAACCACATATGGATACACCAGTGTCATTGCATGTATGTTCTTTTCATGAACCACACATAAGGATCCACCAGTGTCATTGCATGTCTATTCTGCCCATGAACCACACATGGATCCACCAGTGTCATTGCATGTCTGTTCTTTTCATGAATCACAGCTAGAGTCATTGCATGTCTGTTACTTCCATAAACCACATATGGATCCACCTAGTGTGATTGCATGTCTGTTCCTCTAAACAAACAACATAAGGATCCACCAGTGTCATTGGATGTGTGTTCTTCTCATGAACCACGCATGGATCCACCAGTGTCATTGCATGTTTGTTCCTCTAAACAAACCACATAAGGATCCACCAGTGTCATTGCATGTATGTTCTTTTCATGGACCACACATAAGGATCCACCAGTGTCATTGCATGTCTGTTCTTTTCATGAACCACACCCAGTGTTATTGCATGTGTGTTGTTTTCATGAACCACAACTAGAGTCATTGGATGTCTATTCTTTTCATGAACCACACCCAGTGTTATTGCATGTCTGTTCTTTTCATGAACCACACCCGGTGTCAGTGCATGTCTGTTCTTTTCATGAACCACATAAGGATCTACCAGTGTCATTGGATGTGTGTTCTTCTCATGAACCACACGTGGATCCACCGGTGTCATTGCATGTCTGTTCCTCTAAACAAACCACATAAGGATCCACCAGTGTCATTGGATGTGTGTTCTTTTCATGAACCACATAAGGATCCACCAGTGTCATTGCATGTCTGTTCTTTTCATGAACCACATAAGGATCCACCAGTGTCATTGCATGTCTGTTCTTTTCATGAACCACATAAGGATCCACTAGTGTCATTGCATGTCTGTTCTTTTCATGAACCACACCCAGTGTCATTGCATGTCAATTCTTTTCATGAATCACATCTAGAGTCATTGCATGTATGTTACTTCCATAAACCACATATGGATCCACCTAGTGTGATTGAATGTCTCTTCTTTTCACAAACCACACATGGATACACCAGTGTCATTGCATGGGTAGCCATTAGACCGAGTCTTCTAGAAGGCATGCCCTAACACAGTTGTTCTGCTTGATGATTGTTACATACCGTTCGATTGGGGCGCTTGGACGATTGGGATGGTCTTCGTGAGAGCGATCCGCGAGTAGGCTGTTCTGCGGCATGATTGGCTACGCTTGCTTTGGACAAACTGGCAACACCGGGTGCTCCCCTGTTGCGAGTGTCACGTCTCACGAGTTCAGTGGGCCACATCCCAGTGTCACGTCCCCATTACTTCTGTTCCTCCCTGTACTTCTCTTCCTTACCCTCGAAGCCACTTTCGCCACTTCACTACCATCCTGCCGTAGCCGCAAGCCGACGGCGCCTCCATCCCAATCCCCTCTCCGGCAGCCACCCCCTCCCCTCTCGCCATGGGTTCAAGGGGAGACGGTGAGGAAACGCGTCATGACGACAAGGATGGTGATTTCGATGTGAGTCGTCTTATCTCTATTTCTAATATCTGTGGCCAGTTATCTATTTTTTGAGCTAGATCTAATCTGTTTACTCATGCGCGTATGATGTGTTAGGCCAACCAGACGATGTATGACTCCGACTATCACGGTTTAGAGGATGAAGATAGTCCTCTGGTATGTAAACATGGATATGTGCCCGCTAAATTTGTAGCCTTCGAAGGACGAAACGCAGGCAGGAGGTTTCTACGGTGTCAAGGACATCGTGCAATGATGCAAGGCGGAAGTTGCGGTGTTGTCAAATGGGTAGATCCAGAGTGGCCCAAATCGATGCAGAAAACACTGGACAAACTATGGGAAATGACTATCGAGTTGAAAGAATCTGTATTCATCTCACTTCTTGACAGTGTTGAGACGAAGCTATGGGAACCAGTTGACACGACCAAGCATAAGCGAGATCTCAGGTGGTTGCAAGACAAGGTTATCAAAGTCGAGAAGGAGAGGGACTTGGCGTTGACCCTGAAGGCTAAAGCAGAGCAAGAACTGACTCAAGCAAGGAATGATCTCCACCATGCCAAAGTCCTGCAGTACACAACTACGAGTATTGACAAGTGCATGAGGAAAAATGTAGAGAAACAATGGAAGCTGTGCAAGGAAGATGCTAAAAGGAAGGAGCAGACAATTCGATCCTTGCTCTCGCAGGAAGATGCGCATCGGGCCACGATTAGGAAGATCAAGGAGATGTGTGATAACTAGTTCTATTTAGCTTAAGCTCTGTCCCTTTTTAAGTTGTAATATTTGTACTTGTTGACCTAGCGGTCTAAACTATTGGTCCTGGATTCCAGGGAGGAAAAAAATTGCTCCGACCCTGCATTACTTCTTTTGTCTGACCCCGCATTACTTCTTTTGTCTGACCGTCGCTTCGTCGTCCTCGTGTACAAATAGGAGGCGCCACAGCGCGTCGCTTCGTTGTCCATCCCCTCGTTCTCTCCAATCTCCACCGCGCCATCATGGAGATGCCCGATCTAGGCGGTGATGTTCGCGAACTTCGACATCCTCGCGCCGCCAGCCGCGAAGGTGCCCCATGGATGGCGCATCAGCTCTGTGGGGGTGCCGGTGGCTCCGCTACCTGGCCGAGCCGAGATGGAGAGCAAAATCGTGGCACGCCGCTGCCAGATGCCCGCGTGGAAGAGGGCGCTGCCCCGGTACGCGGAGGCCAGCCCGTACTGGCCGGCGCTGTTCAAGAAGGAGCGGAAGGCCAAGATTGGCAACCGCATCGTTGACGGGCGCGTGGTGCACCGGGATCTCCGCAACTGAGAAGGGTGGGAGAGGTTCTGGTCGGTCCCTGGACGGACCAAGTACACCGTCATCACCGCCGCTCGACGCGAAGAGGTTCTCCGTCTCGCGAACAATGCAAACATCGTGGAGGTTCCGTCCGACAGTGACGAGGAAGCCGGCGGCTCGGAGGACAGTGGCAGCGGAAGTGAAATTGTTGACTAGTGGTTGAATTAATGTAGGATGTGAAATTGCACCTTTGTTTAGAAGAATTTGTGGTTGAAGTAATGAAATGCCTCGATTTAGATCTCTGTCTCGATTAATTTGTGGAAGAATTTATGATTTAGATTAATTTCTGCCTCGATTTAGATCTCTGTCCCAGATTGGGAATGTGACTGTGGACCAAAGACACCTTTTCTACTAGTGTATTCTGACATTGGTGGTTTGTTTAAACGTAATCTACGTGGATTGTGCCGCATGCAAATGGCACAACCACGATTTATAAAGTGGAAGCACGTACACCCGGTTACTGGAGATCCAGAAGCTTCGCCAGATGCAGGGGATGCAGGAGCAGAGAGGCGGTGAGATAGACGGGCTCAAGATTAGGCCAGAAAGTGGTACCCATTTCCTTCTCATCTGGGCATTATCGGTAAGAACATTGTTGTTTATGTTGCCACGTCATTGTGCAGTATCTGAAATAAGTTGCTGCTTCGTGGAGTGTGGCAGCTTAAATAATTTATTTATATGCCACTTACATTCCGTCGTATTTGGAGACCTCCTGCCCCTCAGCAATCGTGGAACCGATGGATCCTTGTTTTTAGATAGTAGTGGCACAATCACAATTTCGGATTCAACTACTGACTTGGGCGTTTCCAAACCCTAAGTCGCTGTACATTTTACTCATAGAACATGGGTAGATTGTTTCGCCCAACAACGTGCCACACACGGAGCAATCAGAATTTAACAGAATTACATATATAGGTTCAAGTTCAACACATTACTATGCATCTTCATTGCTGACCTTCTTCCACACAGGTGCCAAGCCTTCACGTCCAATGGCTTCTTCATTTCCTGCCTTCTTCCTATTCCTCGGTGCCAATTTTCTTAGCTTCATGTACTCTGCATCGCCGGGACAATGGGCACCAGAATGGTGTCCAGCATCATCTTTCCACTCGTTTTTAATTTCTACGAGCAGCAAAATGACATCTTTCCACTCGTTTTTAATTTCTTCGGGCAGCAAAATGACTGACCCGACAGTCATGTTTCGAACCTTGTGGCGCTTCCTGTCAAAGAAACAAGACTGTTGCATAACTGCCCAATATCTACAGAGTAAATAAAACAAAAATTACAATTCAGCACAAACATGCGAACCCCAAGAGACCTTTGCTTACCAGGAGCTAATTGGGTTCGAGCAACCACCCTGTCCAAGAATAGAAGGGCGACTCCTAGTTGCAGTAGCTTCCACATCCAGTACATTCCATTTTAGGTCAAACATGGCAGCCGAAGCATACCTTTTCATCAACCCAATTAGCTGGTTGTCACACGTTATAGGAACCATGATGCCACGTTCATCCATGAAGCTGAACTTTGTTGTCTACTTCGGCCATAATTCAACATGATTACGCAGAGCAGCAACCATACCAGATATAGTGCAGATCTACGCAGGCGCTTCTTCCATCCTGAAAAAATGGCTTCCATACCACTTGCCCTTAGAGTCATACTTGTAGAGGACTACCGTAACCAGGTAAGGGGGGTCCGCGTAGATCCCACTTGACAGAAAACTATGGACAAAATATGTTTGTCAGTGTTGGGCTAACAAACAATTTGAGGTTCAGTAGCCAGCTAGCAGTTGTAACTAGTGCGAATAGCAAAGAGAAGGGTGGATCACCCGCTTGTAGACAGAACTTCTTCTTTCTTGATAGTAGGATCTGCCATCCTCCGAGCTGCTCGGCTCGTCGGCGGCGGAGGCGGGCTAGAGCCTCGCAACAGCAGCTACGGCATGCGCCATTGGAGCTCGGGATTAGCGACTGGGCGCAGCAACTTGGCGCCAGAAGTCAAATGTCCGAAGGGATCGTCCTGCCTAGAGGGTGGATTCCGATGCCGTTGGTGCTAGGGGAAAGCTGGGAATGGATTTGTGAAATTGGTCAACGCATCCAATCCACTTAGCTGCTCGATTTGCCTAAGAGGTTGCCGCGTTGGCGCCCGCGTCACGGACAGATGACCGACATGAGGGTCCCGACCGTCTACTTCACGGGGCAGTTTAACGGAATGTTTGAATTTGGCAGGGGTGAGATGAGTTTGCCTCGAAATGGCCCCTCTCAGTAGTTGGCGGCCCAACTTTTCAAAACGCGGTAATTTCAGGCAACTTAGGTACCGCCATGCGCTGCCTGCCAACTTTGGTACCGCAGACGAACAAGCCCCTAATCCATGGTAGGGCTATAAAAACACACCTAAAAAGTAAGGCTTTCTCATCTAGATAACCCCACACTGTCACCTTGAGCACTAGATGGTTCAAACAAACACCACAATTTCATAAAGACATCCAACTCCAAATATAACTCATAACAAGTATTTGTCATCTCTAGCCTAAGTGACACCATGGTGTGCACACTGTCAACTTCACACACATGGGGAGAGCAGAGATCTATTAAAGCACTTGAGTAGCAAGGTAGATCTATAGATTACAAGCTCATGATCTCAATAAGATCATGCATAGAGAGAGAGAGAGATGAACACATAGCTACCGGTAGAACCCTTAGCCTCGAGAGAGAACTACTCCCTCCTCATCATGGGAATCAGCAATGGTGATGGAGATGGTGGTGGAGATCGATGGAGATGGCTCCGGGGGCACTTCCCCGTCCCGGCAGGGTGCTGGAATAGAGACTTTCTATCCCCCGAATCTCCCCTTCGGTGGCGGCGGCGCTGCGGAACTTTTCGTGGATGGAGGCTTGATGATTTAGGGTTTTTGCATCGGGAGGCATCTTATAGGCGAAGAGGCAAGGTCGGTGGGCGTCTAGGGGGGCCACACCACCTGGTGGCGCGGCCAGGGCTAGCCCGCGCCACCACATGGTGTGGCCGTCCTGTGGCCCCTCTTCGTCTTGTCTTCTGGCTCCGTGAGTCTTCCGGTAAAATATCGACTTTGGCTTTTGTCTGGTCCAATTCTGAGAATATTCATTTTCTGACTTTCTAGAACCAAAAACAGCAGAAAACAGGCAACTGGCACTGTGGCATCTTGTTAAAAGGTTAGTCCAAGAAAGTGTATAGAAAGTACTCCAAAGTGTGGACAAAACATAAGAAAGTAGATAAAACCAAGCATGGAACATCAAAAATTATGGATACGTTAGCACCATATCAACATCCCCAAGCTTAACTCCTGCTGGTCCTCGAGTAGGTAAGTGATAAAAAGAAAGAATAATTTTTGAGGTGACATGCACCATCATAAACTTGATCAAAGTATTTGTAAAACATTCAAAGCTGGGATCATAGTACTTCAATCATAACATGAAAGACAAAGTTCTAGCAATAAGACAAAGAAACTATGTTGCAACATGAAAAGACATAAACAAAAGATTCATGAATAACAATGCTTTGTAAGACGTTTGTTTGTTTCACATAAAGAAAACATAGCATAATAGAATTCAGCTTGTTCCTCATAGAGTAGCAAATATAAATGCATAGGACACCTTAAAAGTTTATAAGAGTGACCAGATACAAATAGTTTAAAACAAGCAATATCAAGGAATGCATCAATCAACAAGTCTTGGGACAATGCACATAGAACTAAGAATGGCCACTATGCTCTCAAAGTAGGTGCATAAAGATAGAAGGTGGAGACCCAATATAATGGTGGAAGAAAGGCCTTGATAGAAGGAAGTAGGGATTCAAGTCTCATAAAGAGCTTCCAAAAATTATGGTACTTAATAGCTTTCAGCTCTCATTGCCCCTATCATAAGCATCTTGAAGGTGATTAAGGTTAAAGTGACACAACTAAGAGGATATACTTGACAAGTTATGAGCCGAAATCTCATGCCCCTTACTTACGAAGACCGAACCTCATGCTACTCAACTTTAGTCACAAGTAAGCTCTTGTCATTGTAAGTACATATGTATCATAAAGAACCGCCAACGGGGTACCCCTTGCACATGATACAGGAGCTATCCCATAGTCAAAATGACAAGGCAAGCAGACAATGAGCATCTTAGCAATCTTTTTATTTGTTATTTGCATAGGTTTTTATTGAGGATGCTTCATAGAGTGCTCATTATGGTTATGCTACAAGTTTCCACCATGATTAGGCATGGCTTAGGCTAGCGGCCTAGGCGTTTCTCTAACACACATACAAACTCCATGATCTTACATGTTCCAATTTTATTTCACACCGCTGGGATCCATAAGCAAAAGAACATGATATCAACGGGGTACAAAGTACAGGTGCAATGTTGAAAGCGTTCCCCATGATACATGGTTCTGCTAATTTCAACTTATAAAGCGCAAGTATATACGCAACAAAGAAGGACCCAATGGTTCAAGTTTATTAAATGCAAAAAGTAAAGTGTGCCATCAAGTTCGTGAGAGCTTTAATCACTAGTTTTCTCATAACAAGTTTAATTTGGAAGATAGACAAAAACATGAATATACTTGGAATAACATATGCTAGTAGGTAGGTATGGTGGACTCTTTGGAATAACTTGGTTTAAGGAGTTGGATGCATGAGTGGAACTCATACTTGGTTGCGGAGGCTAGCAAAAGACTGGGAGCGACAAACTAAGAGAGCAATAATGGCCATAATCATGCAGAGCGACAAAACATCATTAATCAAAGCATAAAGTGATACTACAAGTTGAAAACTAAAGTATCATCAAGGCTATGGTGACTTGGGATAGTCATAACATGGTGTGAGCATGTGCCAAGTCAACCCAAATAAAGCATCAAAGGAGAATACCACAATACTATGCCTTAATATGCTAAAACAACGCATGATTCTTCAAAGGCACATTAAGCAATCTCAATTGTTTATAACAAGTCATGCTACAGCAAATAATACTAAGCATAAAGCCAAAACAATATCGCGCATGGAATGACAAAGCATAGGCCACAGTCAAAAACAAGCTCTCTTTACCACTTAAGTATGAACTTTCCTACTCTTTTCCAATCCAAACCAAACTATTTGAAAACCAATGTATGAAAGAGGGGGTCCAACCAATTTATTCAGAAAACTAAACAAACTAAACAAACGAAAAACCAAAAAAATTGAAAAAGAAGACGCTCCAAGAACAACATGACTGTGCATAAAACAATAAAAATGAAGTGTTTGGAAGAAACCTCGGATTTTTATTGATGAAGAAGGGGATGCCCAAGCTTTGACGCTTGTACTTCTTGGATATTTCTTGGGATGACACGCGTGGCATCCCCAAGCTTGAGCTTTAGTCCATTCTTCATCTTATTACTCATTCCTTCCATACACCTGAAATTTTTCCTTCATACAAAACTTCACACAATCTTTATTAGCAACATTAGTGCACTCAAGATAATAAGTCTTTAGGTTCAGTTCTAACACCAATAAAACTTCCATTAAAACACAAGCTACTGTAGCACTTCCCTCAAAAAGCTCAATTCCCCAAAAGAACTCAAAAAGGAACCAACAAGAAGCAAATGCAGAAAATGGCAGAAATCTGTCAAAATAGACCAGCAGGTAAAGACGAATTTTTTCGAAGACCTTCTCTTGCTCAAATCAAAAAGTGTTGAACTAATAAACGTTAGATAACAACCTGGGGCAGAAGCACAAAAAATCACACCTCAAAACGACGTATAGATATTTTACACGAATTTTTATGGTGAAGCACAGAAATCTGTTTCGGAACAACAACTTTCCCAATCATTACTTCTCTCTCATTAGAGGTTACTATTGGCACAAAAAGCAAATAAAAAGGATAAGGAGCGGTTATTACAGAGGTAATAACTTCCAAGACTCATCTAAAACTTTTGGGTTATCTCCCAATAAGTACTTTTCTTTAACGCCTTTAAGTTAGGCATGATAGTTTGAGAACATGCTCACATAAGAAATATGAATTGAAGTAAAAGAGAGCATCAAGAAGCAAACTCAAAGCACATTTAAGTCTAACCCAATTCCTATGCATAGTAATCTTGTAAAGAAACAAGTCATGAAAGCACAAAGCAACAAGCATAGGAAAGCAAAACAAGTGCAACTTCAAGACTTTCAACATAAAGAGGGGAAACTTAATATTATTGAGATGCATAAAACCATGTTCCCCTCTCTCATAATAACTTTCAATAGCATCATGAATAAAATTAACAATATAACTATCACATAGAACATTCTTATCATGAGCCACATGCATAAAAGAATTAATACTCTTCCTATAAGCATAGTCATTCTTATTAATTGTAGTGGGAGCAATTTCAACAAAATAGCTATCATTATTATTCTCATCACCATAATCATCAAATATAGGAGCCATATTGTAATCATTAATTTTCTCCTCAATAGTAGGTGGACTGAAAATATCATATTCATCATTGTAATCATCATATATTCGAGGTTTGGTATCATCATAAGCAATAGAATAGCTATCTTCTAAAGCTGGGGAACTAAAAAGATCATTTTCATAAAAACTAGCTTCCCCAAGATTAGACTTTTCCATACCATTAGCAATAATGGTGTTCAAAGAATTCATACTAATAACATTGCTATTAGCATGCAAATAAAGTTCCATGGGTTTTTTAATTTTCTCTTCAAACACTTCATGTCCTAACTCAAGATAAATACTATAAAGCTCTCTAATTTTGTTGTTGTTTTCCATTAAGCCTAACTAGTGAAAATAAAAACAAGAAACAAAAAGATATAATTGAAGAATCTAAAGGAAATAACTTCGAGCACTCACACCGGAGGATGTGAGTACCTTTTACCTTACCTCCCCGGCAACGGCGCCAGAAAATACTTGCTGGGGCGTGGTTGACGTGGGAGCTTCTTCTTCTTCAGTTCCCCAGCAACAGCGCTAGAAAATAGCTTGTTGTCTACGCACTTCTATTCTTTTGACAGTTGTTGGGCCTTCAAGTGCATAGGTTTGTAGAACAACAGCAAGTTTTCCTTAAGTGGATCACCCAAGGTTTATCGAACTCAGGGAGGAAGTGGTCAAAGGTATCCCCTCTCAAGCAACCCTGCAATCAAGATACAAGAAGTCTCTTGTGTCCCCAACACACCCAATACACTTGTCAGGTGTATAGGTGCACTAGTTCGGCGAAGATATAGTGAAATACAAGTGGTATAGATAATTATAAGTGGTAACGGTGATAGAAAATAGCTTGATGGCGTGGAAAAGACTAAAGTAAAACTGAAATAAAGATAGAAGCAAGCAAACATGTAATAGATCAAATAACACACGGTGTTTTAGTGCTTAGAAACAAGGCCTATGGATCATACTTTCACTAGTGAACACTCTCATATAAATATATTCTTCTTTATGATACTACGCTGAACTAATCTCTGGTTGCACACTCTAATCCATGGTAGGGCTATAACAACACACCTCAAAGTAAGCCTTTCTCATCTAGATAACCCCACACTGTCACCTTGAGCACTAGATGGTTCAAACAAACACCACAATTTCATAAATACATCCAACTCCAAATATAACTCATAACAAGTATTTGTCATCTCTAGCCTAAGTGCCACCATGGTGTGCACACTGTCAACTTCACACACATGGGGAGAGCAGAGATCTATTAAAGCACTTGAGTAGTAAGGTAGATCTATAGATTACAAGCTCATGATCTCAATAAGATCATGCATAGAGAGAGAGATGAACACATAGCTACCGGTAGAACCCTTAGCCTTGAGAGAGAACTACTCCCTCCTCATCATAGGAATCAGCAATGGTGATGGAGATGGTGGTGGAGATCGATGGAGATGGCTCCGGGGGCACTTCCCCGTCCCGACAGGGTGCCAGAACATATTTTCTGTACCCCGAATCTCCCCTTCGGTGGCGGCGGCGCTGCGGAACTTTTCATGGCTAGAGGCTTGATGATTTAGGGTTTTTGCATCGGGAGGCATCTTATAGGCGAAGAGGCAAGGTCGGTGGGCGGCTAGGGGGCCCACACCACCTGGTGGCACGGCCAGGGCTAGCCCGCGCCACCACATGGTGTGGCCGCCCTGTGGCCCCTCTCCGTCTCGTCTTCTAGCTCCGTGAGTCTTCCGGTAAAATATCAACTTTGGGTTTTGTCCGGTCCAATTCCGAGAATATTCATTTTCTGACTTTCTGGAACCAAAAACAGCAGAAAACAGGCAACTGGCACTATGGCATCTTGTTAATAGGTTAGTCCAAGAAAGTGTATAGAAAGTACTCCAAAGTGTGTACAAAACATAAGAAAGTAGATAAAACCAAGCATGGAACATCAAAAATTATGGATACGTTAGCAACATATCACACATCTAGTACCTTAGAGATTTCTGTCACTTCCCTAGATTATCAGAGGCATGAACCCACTATCGAGCATAAATACTAACTCTTGGAGTTGCTAGCATCTACTTGGCCAAGATAGCTACTAACAACGGAAAGCATGCAAGATCACAAATAACAAAGACATGATAGAATCAATAATCAATCTGAAATAGCATCTCAATATCCATCGGATCCCCGCAAACACAACATGTATGGATTACAAATAGATGATCTTGATCATGAACGGAGCTCACAAGATCTAGACATGAAAGCACAAAGGAGGAGAACTAGCCATCTAGCTACTACATGGACCCGTAGTCTAAAGATGAACTACTCACGCATCACACCAGAGGCTTGCATGATGATGAAGAAGGACACCAGGGTGAATTCCCCTCTCCGGCAGGGTGCCGGGAAGAGCTTCAGATCCCTCCCGATCTAGGGATGGAGATGACGGTGGCTATAGACTCTTTCGTGGAATTTTGATCGGGTCCTTAAGGTTTCCGTATCAGAGGAAATATATAGGCAGAAGGAGAGGCCGAGGGGGTGCTGGGGTCGGCCAGACCACCCCCTGGCGCGGGCCAGGCCTGGCCGTGCGGCCAAGTGTTATGGCCAGGCCCCAGCCCCTCTCCGTCTCATATTATGGCTCTAGATGTCTTCCGGTAAAATAGTGACTTTGGCTTTTGTCCCGTCCAATTCCAAGAATATTCATTTTCTGACTTCCTGGAACCAAAAACAGCAGAAAACAGGCAGCTGGCACTATGGCTCTTGTTAATAGGTTAGTCCAAGAAATCATATGAAAAGTACTCCAAAGTGTGGACAAAACACAATAAAGTAGATAAAACCAAGCATGGAACATCAAAAATTATAGATACATTTGCAATGTATCACTGGCCCACTAGGGTGTCGGACACCCCCTTGCCCCTTTCTCCTTTTGCCTGTCCCTCTTAGGCCCTTTCCCCTCCGGGATTTGGCCCATTAAGCCTTTTTGACCTTTAATTGATTTCTCTTTTATTAAATAATTATGAATAAATGATTAAATCAATATTTAACATTCATTCACATATTATTCAATCTCCATGGCTATGGAACACCTTCCACCTCCACTCCGGACATCCTCTGGACTTACTGAAACCCTTCCAGTTTTCTCTCTTCTCTTCTTCGGTGATTCTACCGATCTTGTAAACACTCTCTAAGCATCATCAAGCCCTTAAGCATGAGTTCTAAAGATCGTGATATAGTCTACGAGGTCTAAGGAATAGTCTATGAGGTCTATTCTAATCATCATAACTTGAACTTCGTGACATGATCGGGTCATGATGTTTAGCTTTGGTATTGGTTCATCATCTTATTCTTAGAATGAGTTGACTCCATTTCCAACTGGCATAAATGCCACATGATCAGGAAACCTTGATCATCTGTTGACCAATGAACTAGTGACTAGAGTTTCACCGGGAACCCATGGTTATTTATATATCACACATGTATTGACGTTTCCTTTCAATACAATTATAGCATGATATAAAACTTAATCATAAACTTTATGAAATATGATAACAATCCTTATTATTATTTGTCTCTAGGGAATATTTCCAACAGTCTCCCACTTGCACTAGAGTACAAATAAACTAGCTGCATTTGTTCTTAATCATTGGCACCATATATCCCGATACCCTGAACATGCTTGTTCATGGAAGAGGTTGAGTGTTGGGCTTGTACTTTACAGTCCCAAATCATTTGCAACTTACTAATGTCACTTTCATTGACATTAATACTTTATCATCACATGATAACATCTTTGTGTATGCATTGTTGTTATGGCAGCAGAACGAGGCCGGATTCCAGGAGCCTACAGTGACTTTAGATCAACCTCGGGGGCTTTCTCATGGGCAATGTGCCCTGGGACACATCATTCTACGTTAAAAGCGAACTAGCCCCAACATAACATTATACATCACTTTAGATGCTACCCTTATCTATTATTATAAATGTAATCATCGAAACAAGTGCACCCTCTGCAACTTTCAATGTTTTGTTCACCTTGCTTCCTTCTTAACTTTAGTCGGTATTATCGATATAGGAGTTTCCAACATATTCTCTTATAAGCCATAACACTTTATGCTTTAAGATATGCCATCTTTTATGGATTTGGAAAACATGTCTGCAGTTCTCTATTAGACACTACGGACAAACTTAGCGAAAATTTTCATGATTCAAACTTAATCACTTTTCAAACGTTTCTTCTTGGATCGTATATTATGTTAAGTTATCATCATGGTTCTCCAAGATAGAACCTATGTCTCAACATAGTGGATGATGATCATCCTTTTTTTCTTTCAACCATTGATGTTTAAACTTAATACTATTCCTAGTTTGAGTTATTAAGGACCAGTTCCTTAATTAACTTCTATTCTGAAATTCTTTTCAGAATCCCTCAAGGAATACTACATAATATCATAATATTCTTATTATCAACTTCTACTCCTTATAAATCATTATTTATCAGTACTTGCAGTTTTATTCTTAATGTGTCGTATACACACTTAAGAATCACTCCTTTAAGCTCCCACTCAAAATATGTTCCCAACATATTTGGGTATGAGTCACTACTCTTACTCAAACTATGTTCCTATATATTTGAATTTGAGACTTACATTGCTCCCACTCAAAAATATGTCATTCACATATTGTTTTAGGAAGACTTTTATAGCACCCACTCAATTTCATGCAAATTGCATATGCACTCACTATTTTGAACGACTTCAAAATCCTTTGATCAAATATCAAACTTGGAGATTTACTATGAGATACTAGTACTTTACTAGTTTTAAATCCACCATACTTTCATCACATTTGAATCAAATTCATTTGAATTTGTCCAATACTTGACAAATTGTGCTTTTGTCATTCACCCCCTTTTCCACTATGGCTTTGCAGTCATTTGGGAAAATCCAAGTAACTCCTTTACTTGTAAGATTCGGCAACGAATTTCTTTCTAATCTCAAGTGAATTTTTGCTTTTGGATTTCTCATATCTTCAGCTTACCATTATTTCCTTTGTAGTTCGTAGGTATGTCATATTCCGGTAATCATGACAAATGATTCACAAATGTCTCCATACAAGATATGGGCTGCATTTGAATCCTACTTTATGTAGTGAAAACACAAGTGAGGAAAACACAATGATCACTATCATTGATTCTTTCCTTTGTGAAGAGTATCGTTCAGGAACATTTTCCGTTGCGCTTCTCAACACTCTGATACAGGGTTTTGAATCCTCATCATGTTTCTCACTATCTTCGAAAAGCTTTCATAATTGAGAAATACCACTGAATGTGAACTTTCTCGAGAATGCACCGAAATCCAAGCAATACTAGTTTTGCTTCTCTTATGGTTCTAGCTATGGCTATTGTATTCATAATTTCCAATGAATACTCTACAAGGAATTATTCGCTATTGTTTTGGTTATATCTAATAACCCCAAAACTTTTACGATTATCCATACTAGATATGGAGCCAATCTCACGAATCCAGATGGTTCACTATATGTCTTAATTAAGTGCTAACTATTTCTAACTAATAGTCCCTACATCTACACTACAACTATTTATTTGGTGCCATCTATTCACCCAATTTGATATCTAATATCATATTGTGATGCTTTGCATTTTGACGTTTCAAAACGCTTTGCATTCCACAATTCTCTTTATGCCATTCTTATAAAGTCGAATTTTATTACTATTGATCAAATCGTAGTAATTAGATTCTCTTTTATCTTTAATACCCTTTGTTGATGAAATACTTTGATCATATCAAATAGTTTCATACTCATGTTTCCTTTGGTAAACTTATTTACAAAATTTAAACAAGTGTATAATGATAATTACCATTCTGTTGAAACACAATACATTGAATATGTGTTCACTTTCAATAATTCATCAAAACACTTTGTATTCTTGTAATACATGGTGTTTAAGTTATTTTGCTGAACTTAGGCAAGATTCATATGTGACAAGTAATTAAATGACTTTCACATACTATCATTATAACTTTGAATTCAAACAATGGTTTCATTCAGTAATGAACATATCATCAATTTGGGTATTTTTCAAGACATTTCAATATTTCACAAATGTTCATGTATTATCAATTAGTTTCAAAACAAGGATAATTCACACATAATCGATCAAGATATGAACACGAATAGAGATCATTCATAAAAGTGGAACAACTGTTTGTTACAATCTCATATGAATAACTGTCTCACAAAGTATGAGACACACTAAAGAAGTTCACAATCTATCGATTACAATAATCATCCTAAACATAAACTAAGTGATAAACGTCGAGGGAGAGTGTCATTGGCCATCATCATCATGCTCGCCATAAACACGCAACGTCACCTCCTCTCTAGAAAGCACCTCTATGCAAAAGGACCTGTTTTCAACAAAACAGAACAAGTATCAAATATACTTTACACTTCAAATGTGTTTGCAAGATTGTAACATTTATAAAATTGTATATCAAATATATACCTTTGTCATCGATGACCTCAGCGACAATGGGTTCAACCATCACATCCCTGAAATGTGATATGAACTCGTGGAAATCCCGTGTTTCCGCGTCGCCTCTCATAATGCAAATCCTGGCAGTGCTTGGTAGCATCGACCGCAGCAACATGCCTATTGCAAAAGAGCTTGCGAACCAGATGTCCAGGAAGTATGCAAGACTCATGTATGCATCATATATGCGTAATAAGTGATCGTCCAGCGAGGAGTTCTCCTCCATCTTTATGGAGAGGAAATCTCCCATCAGCTCATACTCCCATATGCGCACTTGTTCCACGAAATGTGATCTCAGATGTGCCATAACCATTCGGGGATTAAGACTTCCCACAATCGACCATAGCCCATCTTCTATCCCGAGGTGCATTGTTACTATGATGAATGTAGCCATCACACAATGACAGCAGCGGTGATCCCGCTGCTCCTGTGTCTCGTGAAGATAGGGCGGATCCAAGTACATCTTGCAGATCATGTAGTTGGCCACTTTGTTCTCGCTAAGGAGATCATGAAGGCGCATGACCCATATAGAAAAGTTGGATCCATCTAACTTGAGCTTTTCTCCTTTTAACCAATTGTCAATAGGGAAGGTAATCTCAGGGAGAACCACTTTCTACATTTATAATTGCAAAAGGAATTTAGACTAAGTTTATAATTAAATGAGTTAATATAATAACTCCACTCAGAAACACCTATCCCCTGAAGGGTTCTAGTGATAACATGACCCCTTTTCCCCACATCTCCCCCGATCATCGCGGACATCAATGTGGGTTCTAGGGTGGACGCTAAACGTAGGTCACATCATTCATGCGACTCGTGCTTGATCTTTCGACCATCCGTGTTCGGAGGCCATGTCTGTACATGCTAGGCTCGCCAACTCAACCTTTGTGTATTCGCTGTGCAACATGGCTTACACCCACTGTATGCGAACGTAGATATGTCTGACACCCGATCATCACGGATGGCCTCATACTGAAGAACTTTCTTGGTGGTGCACACTAAGGGGGAACACAATTATTGGTAATTTTAATAGGGATCATCTTATTAGGCTATCATCGAGTATCTAATACTAGCACACAATAAGATATACAAACAATAACATTGAATATAAATGCGATGTGATATGGTCCTTCATGTCGTGATCTCCATCCGGTGTCACTGGATTCCGGTGCCAGGGTTCCGGCGCCGTAGACACCAGGGTACCAGTGTCTTTCCGGCGTGGTAGTCCGTCACCTCCGTGACTATCTACTACTACTTAGTAACACAAGGTAATCACTTTACCTTTGCCACAACCATATCACAAAGCAACGCCCCCTGCAAAACAAAGTTAGACGCCTCTACTTTATCTTTGCATGTTTTACGTGGCTGAATGGGCTTTCACACAAGAACCATTCTTACCTACGAACTTTCACCACAACGTTGATCAAGTAGTTGTCTATATTATACCCCTTTCGGGGCCCTCCGTTGTAAATGGCATACCAACTAATGCGAGAGAGATAGACACCCCCAAAGCCAGTTTATACGGTACAAGCCGTATGTCAAGCATGGACCAGTCTCGCGAATGAACGCGTAAAGTCGATTGTGGGCCGCTTCATCAAGCATTACTACGGTATACACAAGTACATGTGGGAGGGTAACAACTAAAAGACCAACACCCAGACACTACATCTCGTGTGTTCTACCGTACTAGTATTACTACGCATAGATCTAGCTCTGATACCACTGTAGGGGTTCGCGTATGAAAACAATAAAATTTTACCCTACGCCCCTGAACCCCTGATGCTGCCAGGACCTATCTATTAGTAATGCAGTAACGGGAGGGGATTTTCGCAAACTTACCCTTGAAGACCGAAAAGCGTTGTCAACGCTCAGGAGAGCATGGTTGATGTAGATGAGCCAAAGCCGACCTCAAGATCATGATGAAGTCCTTGCGCTCCTACGACTTGAGTGCCTCAAGTGTGACACCTCGCGGAGAGTTACATGCATCCGATGCCTGACGATGACTCTCGCTTCCTCGGTCCAGTAGCAGTTGCGGGAGTAGATCTCCTAGATCCGAATCCCGCAGCGCGACGGCGCTCCGCGGTGAAGATGTATCTCGTTAGCGCAGTGCGAACTTGGGACCACAGTCACGGGAGAGAGAGAGAGAGAGAGAGAGAGAGAGAGAGGGAGAGGGAGAGAGAGAGAATATCAATCGGAGGTCTCCCCAAAAGTGAGGAAACCTTTATTGAATATTGGTTGTGTCTTTTCTGGTCAAAATATCCCACTATATATAGGGGAGGGGAGGTACTACCTCCCTCAAAGTCCTGGGGTGGGACTAATCATGGGAGAGGGGGAGGGAGAGGCTCCGCCGGCCATCCCCATGGGCCCCACATGGGGGGCTGGCCCACTAGGGCACCGGCCACCCCCTTGGCCCCTTTCTCCTTTTGCCTTTCCCTCTTGGGCCCTTTCCCCTCCGGGATTTGGCCCATTAAGCTTTTTTGAACTTTAATTGATTTCTCTTTTATCAAATAATTATAAATAAATGATTAAATCAATATTTAACATTCATTCACATATTATTCAATCTCTGTGGCTATGGAACACCTTCCACCTCCACTCCGGACATCCTTCGGACTTACTAAAACCCTTCTGGTTTTCTCTCTTCTCTTCTTTGGTGATTCTACCAATCCTGTAAACACTCTCTAAGTATCATCAAGCCCTTAAGCGTGATACCCCATGGTCCGGGAACACTCCAGACAAGGTCGAGACACTCCCGGACCAATGATCGATAGAGGGACCTGGATGGCCATGTGACCCCTGTGCATTTTACGAAGATCTTTTGTCGTTTGAACCGGGACAATCGTGTCTTATTCCTTTTGTCTCTCGATACTTGCATTGCCCGAGATCTGATAAATGACATCACCGTGTCATGGTCAATCTCGTTACCGAACAATGCTACTTGACTCGTTTCGATAAGTGATATCCCTGTGATCAAATCACACGCTGCGCATCTATTGGATATAACTTCTCTGAGTGGGCCCTAGAGTATCTTTCCGTCACGCGGATGGACAAATCCCGCTCTGACATATATTGCCTCTACGGTTCCTCCGAATACCTGAACACACCTTTATTGTCACTGTATTACCAAGTGACGTTTGATGCTATCTAAGCACTCTCGAGAGACAGTGATTGATATAGTCTCACGGTCTAAGGAATAGTCTACGAGGTCTATTCTAATCATCGTAACTTGAACTTCGTGACATGATCGGGTCACGATCTTTAGGTTGGGTATTGGTTCATCATCTCATTCTGAGAATGAGTTGACTTCATTTCCAACTAGCATAAATGCCACATGATCAGAAAACCTTGATCATATGTTGACCAATGAACCAGTGACTAGAGTTTCACCAGGAACCCCTGGTTGTTTATATAACACATGTGTATTGATGTTTCCTTTCAATACAGTTATAGCATGATATAAAACTTAATCATAAACTTTATGAAATATGATAATAATCCTTATTATTATTTGTCTTTAGGGTATATTTCCAAAATATATTAGCGTGGCATGCACCTCCTTCTACATCGGTTCCCCCTCCTCCATCCGGTCTTGCTAGCATCGGGAGGGGTGGGGAACTCGATCCATGGGTGGAGGTTTCAATAAAATTAGCATTTTTACAAGATTAGGTTAGGGTTTTGGTACACATCTTCTTGGCATCTACCTCAATGGAGTTGGAATCGTCCGCAATAAGTGATCTTTGGCCCTTCGTTCGACGAGAGATCTTCTCGGCGTCAATGGTGGTGTTGTAAGATTAAAGTTCTATAAGTACGGTTTTTCAGATTTTGATTCACTAAATCGATCTTGGATTTTTTCTCATGGTTGCCGCGAGGAGGACTATCCTCGCAATATTTGTCCTGTCTGCAATGTCCTCGATAATGGAGGTTCGTATTCTCGACTCCCCTGCGATGTTAATCCTGTTGTTCGGTTTCTTTTCCCTGGAATACTGGTGGTGGTACGATTGCCGATGTTGATGGATTACTCTAATGGCTGCGCAGTGCACATAGCCTTGGCATTATGGCTTAAATTAAAATTATGGGAGAACCCTCGTTGGTATTTACAGGTCTATGATTTGATATCTGTGTTATGTTTATAGGGCTGCCTTCAGACAAGTGCAAGATTGTGTCATGGAAGAAGAAGATTTTGATGACCTTCGAGATTTACTTGTTTTCTTTTAGACTTTATTTTGTAATTGTTGAAGACAATTTATGTATTTTTACCGTGTTATTTGTTAGGTGTGGAGGCCACCTACCACGGCGCTACCAAACATAACGACGGAAATTTCAATTCTTTTCTCCACCAAACCAAACTCCGCCGTTGCTCTGTCCACCTCTGTTCGTCGCTTTGCAAACTCAAACCTTGGCAATCTCCGCGGCGCAAACCCTAGCCGCCGCCATGGCCTTCCTCGCCGGCGCATCCTCCATGCGCAGCCCCTTCGCCCTCGCCTTCTCCTCCCGACGACGGTATGACCTCCCAATGGCTGTCAAAGCCACAGCCGCCAACTCGAATTCGGTTTCTCCCCATCCCCTTATCTCCTCCCTCCGCCTCGCCGCCTCCGCCGCGGTCCTCCTCGCGGCTACCTCCCCCGCCATGGCGTGCACGCACTCCCCGCCTCCTGCCCCCGCGCTATCCGTCACCGTCTCACCCGAGGACGCCATCCAAGACGACTCCTACCCCTTCGAGAAGCTCATCGTCGAGACCGCCGCAATCTCCCGTTTCGGCGGCGCGGATGCCGCGCGGGCCTGCCTCTCCACCGCCGGAGTCGGCGAGCACTACGCCCGCCTCCTCGCGGCGCAGGCGCTCTTCGTGGACGGCAAGGTGGACGAGGCGATCGCGGCTTTCGAGGAGCTCGCGCGGGAGGACCCTGGGGACTACCGCCCCCTGTTCTGCCAGGGCGTGCTGTACTCTGTTCTAGGCAGGGTGGCGGAGTCGGAGTCAATGCTCGAGCGCTGCCAGCTGATCGCCGGCCACAAATTCAGCGCTAATTTCACAGTGCCAGTCTCTGAAGCAGAAGCAGAGGCAGAGGCTGTGACAGAGAAGACGGAAACTGAGGCGCAGGGGAAAGAGGATGCAGAGGCAGAGGCTGAGTCTGAATCCGTGACGGAGAATACTGAAACGGAGGCGCAGGGGAAGAAGGTTTGAGTGGAGTGGAGGTGGGATCCCCAAATAAGGTAGGCATTTGGTCTCTTCTGTTGAAGGAAATATATAAGATGCAACACATGATAATCATACCATAGATTAGAATCATACTACAAACAGAAGGAAGTTGGGAATTGCATTGCCTGTTTTGCAATTCTGAATTTCTGATACGTAGGCCACGAGTAAAGATATTGAGTGTAGATGATCTGAGAATAAGTTAGCGATCATGGCAAGGTGGTCGATTTTGAGCTCGTTGGTGAGTAGACTGTACACCACTCATTTGTGGGGAGAATAAATTTGCTTTGATTTACTTGTTCTCTGGTTGAATATCCTAGATCATGATGAAACTGCTGTAGTGTAATGCCAGTAAGTAAAAATTGCTTGATTCTGAAGTGTACAGTACAGTTTGACATACCACGTTTTTGCACAACAAATTGTCATCTAGGTCATGGGCTTCTCGAGCAGCGCAGAGAGGTACCACTCGTTCATCTTAATCCCCCGGTCCAGCTTCCGGAGGGCATTCCACCGCACCTTGTTGAAGCCAATCCGATCAAACATGGGCACATATGTCGTGTTCATCTGTCCACCGAGGCAATAGAAGTGGTCCAGCCAGAACAATCCTCCAGGCCTCAGCACCCTGTAAATGTCGAACAATGCAAACTCAAGGATCACATCAGGGATCCAGTGACTGAGCAGATGCATCGAGTGCACGATGTCAAGTGTGCCGTCGAAGAAGGGTAGCCGGTGCGCGATGCTGAGATGCATGGGCACAAGACCTCGCGACGCGATGAAGCTGTTGAATGGGCCATCGAAGTTCATAGACGTGGTCACCACGGTCACCCTGCGTTCCTGCATCTGCGCAGCGAACGTACCAGAACCTCCGCCAAGGTCGAGCCCGATGCGTACCGTGCCATTAGGTTTAGCTGCAAGCACGGCGTCGATAGAGTAGGAGAGTGTAGCGTCATCGTGCGTCCACCGGCGATTCTCCCGGCCGTTAAGCAGGTTGAAGCAGTCTATGCAGTCGTAGTGGTGAGTGCCCTTGGTCTTGCTGCGGTTCACCAGGCAGGAGTAGTTCTTGCACGTGTATGCATCCCATAGGATGCTGGTGTCCGGTGGAGTGGCTCACAGGCTCGCCGGCAGTGGTGTTGGCTCGACGTACCCCTCTGGAGAGCGTGGCCGGCACCTCCGCCGTGGCAGTGGCTCGCAGCCCTTGAGCATGAGCCGCTGTGCGAACAGCTCGTCCGACGGACACTCACCACCAGGCTTGTAGTTCATATAGCGCTCCAGCTCGTCGGGGAAACGGCTGCATGCTTGCCCCAATGTCGGGAACAACTGGTCAGTTCTCATGTTCGGCGTGGAGCCCAATGGCAGCTTGTGGGGGCCGACGGCCTGCTTGAGCTCGCCTGTGAGCTCCCATGGCCACTGGCTATCGGCGACCACTTGCTTCTTGTCATCCCCAGTGGCCGCCATGTTGCTGGCATTGCCTCTGTTTCCCAGGAGCATCTCAACGAGAGAGTTGGCGATGGCGAGTCGGCCGTGCAGGTGCACAAGCTCGGCATGGCTCGCAGACAGCGCGTACTCCGTGACGTTGAGAGTGCGGAGGGAGAGATCACCAGGGTCCCTGAAGGGGATGCACTGGTTGCGCTCACCGGAGCGAATGCCAATCACTGATGAGCCGGCGTCAGAGAAGAGGAGGACGGAGGCGGTGTTTGTGGCGACGACGATGAGTAGTACCAGGGCCCTGGATCTGCAGCTCTTGTGCGTCCGGTCTATTGGTTTCCTGGACATGTCGTAGTCCATGCTGCGCATGTTGGAAGTTGCAACGACAATCAGGGCATGGGTTACTAAGAAGCATGATGCAATGAGGCCGGTGCTTTATAGAAACTGTTCCTATCCAGCCATCTTAAAAAAAAAAAAGTTCAGAGTGCAACCTCACCTCAAAGGTTCAACATACATTGGCTGCAGGGTCTTTGGACGATGCTTAGAACTGAGGCGTCGCTTGGCAAGTGATCAAAGTAGATGGGCTCAAGTTGGATTATACTATCGTGATTCAACGCTTTGTAGGATTGGGTTAGGATGTGCATCGGCCACTGAAACCCGGTGCTCAAGATCAGCTTTGACTCAACGGTTATGATATTTGTCTGAATGTGCACGGCATCATGGTTTCGTAGACTATTATCAAGTTGTTGCATTTATTTTCCAATTTGTAGCTGCAAGTTTTATGCTCAGCTACTACAAAACAAGCGTAAAAATGAAACGATGAGAGAGATCAACAACAAACGTAGATGAGGAAATGGTAAATGGTTCATTGAACATGAGGAATCATCTCCCGTGTGCTCAACTGTTGCAACCCAAGCCTTTGTAGTACTTTGTTACATACGCCTGCTTATGCGCCTGCGTGAAGTCGTTTCCAATAGTCTGAATGGAGAACACATGTAGAACAGAATTTTGGTTGCCGACTAGAAGCACCGGTCTTCGTAGCCTCAGTTCCCTGCTTGAATGTGCAACATGATTCTCCTCGCTAAGCCAAAACGCAGTGCTTCCTGAAGCGCCATTTTCCCCAGAACTTGCCCGCTCGAGCCAATTTCCGTCGCGCCTCCGTGCCGCCACTGCGACAAAGGGACCTGCCCCAGTTGTTGTCTTCGTGATTGCGCCTGGGTGAGTGTGCCTTCCATGGCAGCGTTGCGGCTGCTCCCCTGCGGTTTCTGATGATGCCAGGTGCCGAGGAAGGAAAAATGTATTACGCCTTTTTACTTCTCTCGTATTCACTAGTGTATTTACGGGAATAAAGGAGATTATTCCAATTCCCACAAAATTCTCGTAGTCCGTTTACTACTCCGGATTTAGCCGGAATAATCCCGGTAGAGTATTTTCGGGGAAGAGTACTTGCGCGGATTTGAGAGTATTGAGTGAACACCAAATCCCTGCATATCCCTACAACTCTAGTGAATAAAAATACGAGAGAAGTAAACAAGGCCTTAGGGGGCCAGAACAAAAAATTCAACTATTAAGGGGCCGATGGAAAAAAATCAACCAGTAAGAGGTCAAAGCGCACAAAATAAATAGCCTTTTAGCATACTACTCCCTCCGTTTCAAAATATAAGATGTTTTACCTTTGTGAAAGGAGTTTATCTAGACTCCTTTTAGTGTGTAGGTTCATCTAGGTTTGGAGTGAAACTAAGTACTAAAAAGGGACTAGATACACTCCATTCATCAAGCTAAAACATTTTATATTTTAAAACGGAGGGAGTAGTTAGTATTGCACGTCTACCAAAGCATAAAAAAATGAAAATTTTAAATCAACAAGAACAATAGAAACTTCTAAATTTGCCAAAGCATAGTTTTATTGAAATATAATCCAAATTCAAATAAAGAGTCTAACTTCTGATGAACGGAACGAGGCCCATCACCGGTGGGCTTGGGCCGAAGCGGAGGGAGTTTGAAGTTAGCCCGTAACCATGCTGAATAGGGACGCCTGGGAGGGTGTGCTGTATGGATCATTGATGACATATGTTTCCACTGCTATATATATAGCTCTTGTAAGCACCGGCTGGGATGAATTGCATCTGGGAAATCTCTAGCGTTGTGTAAACACTCACTGTTACAGTGAAGTTTCGCTTGCCAATGTCCTTGGTTTTTTCTCTCTTTGTTGGAGAGGTTTTTCCACGTTAAATCTGTACCCGTTGTTGTGGTTTCGATTTCGTTTTCCATCATTTGCTTGTCGCCTTTATAACAAGTTTCACCAAAATTGTACGTGGCGTTAAAATTCTAAAGTTTAATGAGCATACAACGTAGTTATACTACCCAATGTATACCACATAAAAATTTCGTTATACTACCCAATGTATACCACATAAAAATTATAGAAATACTTTCTCACATAAATATGTTCAGAAACAAAAAGACAAATATGCCAGGTGCGGAGGAAGGGAAAATGTATTACAGGGTCAGAGCAAAAAGATCATTAAGGAAAAAGATCATTAAGGGGCCGATAGCAAAAAATCAACCAGTAGGAGGCCAAAGCACACAAAATAAATAGCCTAGCATAAGAATTGACGGACAATTGCGGATCTATGTGGCCTTGAGCTGTGCTTTGTTTTTTTTTGGGGGTAAAACCAGATCTTTATTGAGCATCAGGGATTACAAGTCGTTCCAGTTCGAGCTCCCGAAGGAAGACAGCAGGCCCCGAACCGAACGTGATAAGAGTTTTCCGCTCCGTCCTTGCCCAATTGGCAAGACGATAACTAACCCTGACTTGCTCTCGATCTACCTTTACAAACTTGCATAAACGAGTAGAACTAACTATGTTCTTCATCTCAGAAATTACATGTTGATACGATGAAAGATTATAAGGATCCTGAGTGGCCGTCACCAACAAAGCACAATCCGTATCAACAATTATAGGAGATTAGTGTGCTGAACTGCAAACGCCAATCCTTCAGAACACGCATATAATTCAGCCACAAAGGCCTCTTGTGCATAGGGGATGAATCTGCATGCCGATAAAAGTACCATACCATCAGAATCACGTAAAACATACCCGTCCCAGCAGTGTCATCCTCCTTACGGAACGAGCCATCGATCGTCAGTTTCAACCACCCCATCGGTGGTCTTAGCCAGGGTTTAGTAGATGGTTTTGCAATTGGCAATGGCCTCACCGGCCGATCAGAGAATGCCAAAGGCTGTTTACCCTTCATCATAATATATGTTGGATATTTCAGAATATCCCGAAGAGTCTTTGTGTAGCCACACAAGAATCTGTTAGACCCCTCAATAGAAGGAATAGGACTATCATGGTTAATTTCGTTCCTCACAAATTCTCCAAGCAACCAGTAGCGTGCACTCAAGCATTTGATCAGGAATTTTCATCGGTAGAGATTTAAACCAATATTGGGAGTTTATATGAAGATCTCGGCCGGCAGGAATATCCCAACAATCCAATATGGCCTCCCATGGAAGGCTCGCGTGGCTGCATCGTACAAGGGCATGAGCCGTATCCTCCACCTCCAAGTGACAAATGTTGCAAATTCCAGACACCTTAATACTCCTTTTCCTTTTATTATCCTCTGTAGCGAGAGCTTCAGAAGCGGCACGCCAAGCAAAGTGCTTCACCTTAGGCGGTAACGCAGATCGCCAAATCTTCTTCCAACACGGATCATCACCATGCAGGCAAGAGCTAGTGGCACCATAGCTGCATTGTTTTGGCAACTCAACGAACGCAAGCTTGTATGCTGATTTCATAGAAAATACTCCAGACCTCTCAGGTTGCCAAGCAAGAACATTGGCCTGGTCCCTTCTCGATGGGACAATACTGAGAATAGCTTTAGCATCCACGGGTAGAAAGGTATCCCTTACGAGATGTGTGTTCCATCCGCCTTGACCATCAAGAAGTTCCGCGACTCGCCGGCGACAGGCATTGCCCTTGGGTGTAATGACCTTTCCGCATCCCGCCCTTGGCAACCAACAATCCCGCCAGATTTTAATGCTCTCCCCATTACCGACCCTCCATAGAAGGCCTTTCTTCAACAGATCAAGTCCATAGAAAATGGCTGACCAAGTAGACGACGGATTTCCAGTAAACGCCGTATCCATCAAATTACCATTAACGCGCCTTCAAGACCCTAGCACATAAACTGTCAGGGAACGCAACGAGTCGTCAAGCCTGGCGAGCCAATAGCGCTTGATTCAGAAGGCGCATATCTCTGAAACCCATACCACCCTATACTTTAGATCTCATCATAGTATTCCAATTGATCCAGTGCATTTTATTTTTACCTTTATCCATGCCCCACCAATAATCTCTAATCAACTTTGTGAGCTCATCACAAATAGAGAATGGGAGTTTGAAAACCCCCATGACATAAACCGGAATGGCTTGTGCTATAGCTTTGATGAACACTTCCCTCGCACTCTGGGAAAGCATATCACCGTATTCCATCAAACGTTTACAGAGCCATTGTAGATTAATAAAGCGACCTTTATGCATCTTGCCTTCAGGGGTAGGAAGGCCAAGGTACTTCTCTTCAAATTCTTGATTGTCCACATGCAAGATAGAGCGCACCCCCTCCTGTATATTCAACATGCAAGAAGGGCTGAAAATAATGGAGCACTTGGACGGGTTAATAAGCTGCCCCGTACCGTTAGCATAAACATCAATCACATGCTTCACTCTAAGAGCTTCATTCTCCGCTGCACGAAAAAATAATACCGTATCATTAGCGAACAAGAGATGGGAGATGCCAGGAGCATGTCAGCAAACCCTAAGGGGAGATAAGCCATACACCTCAACTTCTCGTCGCAACAAGGTTGAGAGACCATCAGCCACGAACAAAAATAGAAAGGGAGAGAGAGGATCTCCCTGGCGTAGCCCTCTCGTCGGAGTAAATGCTTCCAATAGGGTTCCATTGAATTTTACTGAATACCTCACCGTGGTAACACAAGCCATTATCCATTGTATCCACCGATGAGAAAACCCCATCTTATGCATAGTAGACTCCAGGAAGGAGCAATACACTCTGTCATAAGCTTTAGAATAATCCAACTTATAAGCACAAAAAGAAGAGTTAGCAGCTGTACCATGCTCCATGAAGTGTAAACACTTGAAAGCCAATAAGGCGTTGTTCATGATCAAGCGCCCCGGCACAAAGGCACTTTGATTTTCAGAAATAATGTCCCCTAGAAGTGGACGAAGCCTGTTCACCAGGCACTTGGAGACAACTTTATAAAGTATATTACACAACCCAATCGGCTTATAATCCTTGAGATCACATGGGTTGTCCACTTTGGAAATAAGCACAATAGATGTGTCATTAGTACCTTGTGGCATCAATCCTGTAACAAAGAAGTGCTTCACTGCTTTGATCACATTACCTCGCATAAGCTCCCAATTCCTTTGGTAAAACCTAGCCTGAAAACCATCAGGACCCGGGGCTTTGATGGGACCAATTTGGAAGAGAGTGTCAGAGATCTCCTCATCTGTGAAATCTTTACACAAACCAATATTCATATTATCATCAATCTGTTCTAGAATCAGTGAAGTGATAGGTTCACTATCCAGAGTAGGATCCTTAGTATACAAGGATTTAAAATAGGATACCGCCATCCGCTCCATTTCAGTAGGTGCAATTTTAACCACACCATCAGAATCACGTAGGCTGGCAATTTTATTGCATCGCGCCGCCAAACAGTCTTCCGATGAAAAAATTTGGTATTACTATCCCTCTCCTTCAACCAATCGATGCGTGACCATTGTAGCCACATCATCTCTTCCTTATACATAATTTCATTCATTTGGTCAGTGATTGAATGAATCATAGAACGAGGAGCATCCTCCTCCTATAGTGTTTTTAGCTTGGCGCGCAGCTGACTTAACTGATGGGAAATATTGCCAAATTTTGCATCAAGACTGCAACTTTTGCATCATGACATGTAGCCCATCTAACACCGAGCCTAGATCCTCCAGGGGTCCGAGGTCCTTCTAGGCACTCTCAATGATCTCCTTCATGGTCGGATCCCTTTCCCAGAAGATCTCATAATGAACACACCGGCCTTGAACAGCAGGCCGAGTCTTCACTGCCATGGATAGTAAGACCGGACAATGATCCGATCAAGGACTCACTAGGTGAACCACTTTGGATTCAGCATAAATATCCCTCCAACTGTTGTCCGCCATGGCACGATCCAGCCTGACGCGAACATTACTTGACCCTGCCCTTTTGTTATCATAAGTGAAAGGCAGACCAGAGAAACCTAAATCATTAAGTTCACAAGCCAACAAATAGTCCCTAAATGCTAACATCTGACCTTTAGGATGAAGAGAGCCCGAGAAATGCTCATACCGCCACATAGCTTCATTCAGATCCCCCAAAACCATCCAAGGCAGTGCAGAGGAAGCTCTTAGAGCCGAAAGCAACGACCACATCTTATGCCTATTCTCCACCCAAGGTTCTCAGAGCTGTGCTTTGTTAGCCCCACCCTCACGGTGTTGTGCGGTATTCTATTTAGTATTAGTCGCCTCATGTGACTTTTATATTGGAGAATGGTGTTTGAACTCAATAAGACTAAAACATTCTCAGGGATTTAGGATACACCACTAGCATGGAGTAATTAATCGTAATTAGGATAACCTATTTCTTTCGTTGTGATATGTGTTGAGAGAACTCAATAATAAGATGTTCACTACAAGACTCGTGGACAATCGATTTCTTGAGTCAGGTAGTAAGGCCATCTCTAAATAACCATTGTGATGCTTGAGAGCAATCACTCATACAGACTACCACAATTAAGGGTTTTCCCATGGATATCGTAATAAGCTTAGTGAATTCCTCTTTATTCTTCCTTTGGCCGCGTAGGTTATAAGCCAATTTGTAGTCACAAAAGTAACACTGGACATACTCCCATACGCGTCCTAAGGGCATCACCCTCTCTTTAGACCCCGTAGGCAAATATATATATGGCCGACTACACATACCATCTAGAGAGAGATCAAACACAACATCATAGATCAATGGATCATAGACCAAAGTAATAGATCATCTTTATTTCATTTCATAATAATGCTAAGGTTTCTCTATCTCCCCAAGAACATAGGGAACTACTTATACATGGAAACAATCAAAAACATCATCATATTCAAATGGATGGATAAAAGTGTGAAGATAAATCTAGTACAAACCACAATTGTATTTAGAATTACAAAAAGATCTAAAGTATGGAAGTGGGTAGTGGTAGTGGTGATGGACATGCACCGGTTGATGATGAAGGGGGATGATGTGATGTCCTCCAATGATCCACAGAGAATCAAGGATTTGTCCTTCTCTTAGTTCCTCCTCCAGATCCCTCTCTAGCGTGGAATTTCGAGGCTGATGGTTTCTGTGAATATCGGATCTCAGATTCGTCTTTGCGAGGTGAGAGTATTTGACGAGACGGACGCTCTGACAGGTAGTATGGGCAGACGGTACGGGCAAGCTCTACCCATACCAGTGCTTGTTAAACCATCAGTGGGCTTCTTCACGTTTGCTATTCTCCCAGGTGCGTAGAAAAATCAATTAAATGATATTTATTACTTAGAAATATCATATTACTGCATAGCATGATAGTCCCAATCGATATGTTTGCAAAAGACTTAGTAGTTTGGTATCTTGTTGAAACAAAGACAAAAGGTGCACACGAGCGCAGTAAAATAGTAAAAACCCTACTCTACTTATGCAAAACAAGAGGTAAATATGCTTCAATTTTGGACTCATCAACTGCCCCAAGCTAGACTCTTGCTCGTCCCTGAGCAAGATGGTGGCTTATGGACAAGGTCATCATATTCATGAGGCACAATTTGTTACAATAAATGAGGCAAAAATTAAAACTGAATTATAATATCGGATATAGAACTGCATCATGAGTTATGTCACACCTTCGCATATCACATGATTTAGAGGCTTCCACACATTTCGTATCAATATGTTATAAGAAGTTTTTATAGTTTGGCATATTATAGAATTATCAAGTTCAATTAGTTGAGCACTTGATTTGAGTAATGAATAATTCATGATCATTTCTTAAGTAACCCTTTTTTAAATCTTGTACCTCTTTTTATTATTTTGGAATTCTTTTATGGCAAGGCCTTTCACTTTTTGTTGAACAATAGCATCAGATCATGTTAATACTCTTTATGTCTCATGTTTGTTCAAACTTATGATTATAACATGCTATCAAAGTTTCCTTATCATAATTTATCAATACTTTGTTGGTTAGGAAGAACCTAAAATCATAACAGTGACACAAGTATCATAGCACTCAAACTGATTCATACATCTAATTCAATAATCATGAATCAAAGATAACTTCGAATATGATAAAGTCTCAAAAGTCAACGGATTTAAATCTTTCCTTGAACCAAAGGAGGTTGAAGATGATGCAACTAATGCAAAAACTGGAATCACGGACTAATATGCATGCAAGAAAGTAAACATGCTAAAACTGTAAGATAGATTACAAGGTTGTGAAGACATTGCCAGTTTCCAGGACTTGTGAACTAACAGGCATGTTTAAGAGGCTGAACCCCCAATCTTCTTGTGGCTTCACACTCATGCATGCGCTCATAGTAATTTTCCTTGTTGTAGAAGTGTGCGCCATAGTCTCTTGATAAGTTCTTGTATCAACTTGGTTAGCCTTCTTACGTTTTGGTGAAGAGTAGTTGGTGGCGATGAACTTGACCGACTCCGTGCATCCGTTCCCATGGGTCTTCCTTGCTTACTTTTCATCTTCAGGCTTCACCATGGAAAAATAATCTGGTTGTCTCCATCCTCTCACTGTTTGCTTCATGAAGGTCTCGAACTCCTCCTCATCATCAGAATCATAGGCGTACCTCTTGTGCTTTGCGCTTAAACCTTGCGCTTCACGGTCATCGACTTCGATGGAGGAAGTCTAAAAACTGTTCCATGAAGGAGCCATGAGGATGAAATGTTTGCCTTTTCCTGAAACTGGGTAGCGCATTAAGGAGATTGGATCTATTGATATAAGAGGAAAAAAGACCTTTGGGAAGGCTCAAGAAGTATTAGAGTCAGGAAAAAACTCATGCTGAAAGGAAAAGGGTCGGCAAAAAAAGCCAACAAATTAGGAAAGTAATAAAAGAAAAAGGAAAAAATTGAGACGGTAACGATCAGTGGTACGGACGGTGTCGTATGGCTCTCCCGTACCCGATGTACTTATAAAATTTACTTAACCATAGTTGGTACGAAACTTACAAACTAGTCGGTATGGGCGGGAACCGCCTGTACAGTCCGCCCGTACTAACAGTTACCGTCCTTTTCAACGTCGGCAAAAATATATTTTTTAAATATGACAAACAACTAAAAAGGGAAAACTAAACAAAGGAAGAGATCATATAACGACCACCCGTAGGGTGGGATACGATCGTACGGTCCGGTCGTACCAGACTTCGAGAAATCGAACAAAAACCAGAAAGGGGTACTAGGGGCTTAACGACCAGTGATACGGGCGGTTGCACCTATACCGCCCGCCCGTACCAAGCCCGTGAAACAGGAAGCAACCTTAGAAAAACACAAGGAGTTCAAAAATGCAAGTGAAAAAATGTGAAACAACAATTAGAATGCAGAAAAATAAAGTTTTGGCTACCTTACTCATCTGGTGGTAATGAGTTTTACTTTGACATCCCTTGAACTCTTGAATTAACCTTGTCTTCTTATCTTTGAACAAAGTTGGTCGCAAGAAATTACTAAAACCATTGCAAAGAGAAACAGAAAAGTTTCTTTTCGGATGGGTAGTCCCTGATGGTACATAAATAGATGACAACTTCTCTAGTGTTCTGATCTCTTCAATACCCATCGGAGTGTTAACCTATTCTTCTCTTCTTTGAAGAATCTGCAAGTCAAATTCTTGGAAAAGAAAAGTCCAACAAATCATTATAGGCTTAACGTCAGTTCTTTCAAGAATTTCTTTCAAGCCAACACGATCAGTATGCACCCTTACTTTCGAATCACTTATATAAGATCTAAATTTATCACATGAGAAGACAATGACAAATAGTTCTTTTTCTTCCATGGGATAATTATTTTGGGCGCTATTTAATGTGCGACTAGCATGATAAATGATATTGAGTTCATCACTATCATGCTGGTAAAGAATGGCTCCCATTGCTTCATAACTGGCATCACAAAATAAGTCAAAAGGCTTCTTCTAATTATGTGGTTTAATGATAGGGGCATCTAAAAGAGCTTGCTTTAATATTATGAAAGAAATTAGACAGTTTTCATCAAAATTAAAAATAACTCCCTTTTGTAAGAGAATAGTTAAAGGTCTAGCAGTCTTAGAGATGTTCTTAATAAATCTTCTATAAAATCCAGCGTGACCTAAGAAACTCCTAATAGTCTTTCTATTGCTTGTACCTTCACTTTGTCGACTTCAATGCCCTTCCGTAAAATTTTATGACCAAGAACTATACCTTCTTAAACCATGAAGTGACACTTCTCCCAATTCAAGATTAGGTTAGTATCCTCGCACCTCTGCAAAACTTTATGAAAATTGTGAAGACAATGGTTAAACGAAGTTCCATAGACTGAGAAATCGTCCATGAATACTTCCATAATATTTTCAACATAATCAACAAATATGGCAGTCATGCATCTTTGGAAAGTGGCAGGAGCATTACAAAGGCCAAAAGGCATAGGATGATAAGCATATAAACCGAAATTACAAGTGAAATTTGTCTTAAGTTGGTCATCAGGATGTACGACTATTTGAGAAAAACCATAGTAACCATCTAAATAACAAAAATGTGAGTGCAAAGCAAGCCTTTCTAAAGTTTGATCTATAAATGGTAAAGGGTAATGATCCTTCCTAGTCTCTTTATTAAGTTTTCCATAGTCGATGCACATCCTATGACCAATCACTGTACGAGTTGGAACCAATTCATCATGTTTGTTTGGGACAACAGCGAACCTCACCTTTCTTTGGAACACAATAAACGAGACTTACCCATTCGCTCTCTTCCACGTGAAAGATTATACCTGCATCAAGTAAGCGTATTACCTCCTTTCTTACCTCCTCCTTCATATGAGGTTTGAGTCACCTTTGAGAGTCTGCAATTGGCTGAGCTCCTTCTACCATAAATATCCTATGGGTGTCTATCGAGGCGCTAATCCCTTTCAAGTCATCCATCGAATATCCCAGGGCCTTCTTGTGCATCCGTAAGACCACCATTAAATTCTCCTCATCTTTTTCTGCAATATTATAACTTATATTAATAGGATATTTGTTAGTCGTCACAGAAACTGTATTTTAGTTCTATGGGAAGGGCTTTGAGTGTAGGAGGTGGAAGTGCCTCATCCCCTTTTATCATATGTATCTCATAGATTTGGTTCATTTCAGGATCAACCAACCACAGGGGTTGAATCAAGATAATTATCAATTTCCATTTTACCTATATCTTTAGGTAGATTATCATTATCAACCTGGCTTCTTATTAAACTATCATTGGAAGTTTTAATAAATATAGTGGCACGACTAGTGACGGTACCCTCTTCTTCATGATCATACTCACATTCATCAAACTCTTCAATAGTTGGCCTATGGGAAAATTTGCAGAAATGGAAATTCATTTTATCTTCGTCAAACTTGAGAGATATAGTTTCTTTCTTGTAGTCAATGTTTGCTCCTGAAGTGTTCAGAAAAGTTCTTCCAAAGATAATTGGACAATAAAATCAGTAGGCATATCAAAAAGCACAAAATCAATAAGGTATTTGTAAGGTCCAATACTGATTGGCCATCTCTAACTACCCCATAGGAATTCTGTGTGTCTTAACTTCTAACATTACTGTCATATCAGTGTCCTCTAATTCGGCAGGAAAAAGTTCATTTTGAATTTTTAAGTAAAAGTTGTAAGGGATTACATTAACAGTTGTTCCTATATCACAGAGGCCATAGTGGGAAGACCCACCAAAAGTAGAAGGGAGAATAGGCTTACCAACATCTTTGGCTTTTACCTTTCCTTCAACAAATTGTGAAGCTTCGGTGTCTAGCTCGATCATGTTGCAATGTGCAAACATGGTTAATATATCTTCCTTTGGCGGTTCACCTGCCTCGTGAATACTTACTTTGTTGACCTCTCATGCTTTCGCCTCTTCCTCTAGCTTCTTAAGGAACATTCTTTCTTCCTCCAATTATTCTTCCAGTTGTTGGGCCATCATATGTTTTCTCGCCGTCCTTGGAAAAGGAAGGGGTTCAACATAAGGGGCCTCCCTCTTTAATGGATCTATTGTAGCCACAATTTTTGTTTCAGCTTCTTCAACTTGCTCGGGTGGTGGAGTGTATTGGAGCCAATCTTTCTTGGGAGCTTCAATATGTTCTATAAAAGACTGGAGGATTTGCAGAATAATATCATTATCAAGTTGAAGTTCATTAGCAGTTTCCTTAACCTTTACGGATTCTTTATAATTAACCATTGAGACAATAGTATTCAACTTCTATCCCTCCTTCACCGCCTAAATTAAATTCCCAAGTTTCTCCATTGCGACGAATTCGTTCTAGAAATTCCCAAGCTTTAGTTATTGTTAATTCCATAAAAGAGCCCCCGAAATTAGTGTCAAGTTCATGCTTGATCTCTTGATTAAGTCCCCCATAAAAATATGCAAAACATACCATTCATGTAAATCATGATGGGGACATCTATTAAGGATGGATTTACACCTCTTGAAAACTCTTACCAATCCTTCACCTGGGAGGTTTTTGAAATTTGTGATCGCTCACCTTACTTCAGCTGTTTTTACTTTGGGAAAGAATTGAAATACAAATTCTCCTTTACGCTTTTCCCAAGTATCAATTTTCTCTACAGGGCAAATTCTATACCAAGCTAAAGCAGTGTTGGTTAGATATTGGCTAAACAGTTTAAGTTTTGGTTCATCATCAGAATGGCCTCTCAATTTAAGTGTCCAACATAACTTGGTAAAATGCATTGAATGAGTGTAAGGATCCTCATCTGGATCATCTCCTGCAAAAGTTTTCTCTTTAAGCAACACGATAAAGCGAGGATTAACCTTGAAATCTGGTTCGCTCCCAATCCGTAATTCCTTAACAAGTACTCTATTGAACTTCCCGAGGTATTTAGTTGCATCAATCTGGTTCATCAGCCCGAGTGCAGTCATGGTGCTTACCTGAAACTAGTAAACAACTTTAGTAAAACAATTAATAGAATTAGCAACTAAGAACAAAGACTAAAAGTGCTTAGCTCCCTAGAAACAATGCCAGTAAATAGCTTGATGACTACAAGTGCACAGATTGATCGTAGCTAGTTTTGAAATAAGAGTATCAAACCCATAGAGAGCTATTTGGTTTAGGTCTTTATGCCCCTCATCACTATCTACCAAAGGATACCTGTAAGATGCCTTTGATCTCAAGTAAAGGGTTCTTGAAAGGTTTTGTGTTTGTGTGCAAGAAAGTAATAAAACAAGTAAAGTAAAACAAGTAAAGAAAGCGTTGGATAATGGTGTTGGAACTCAACAAGGCTAAAACGTTCTCGGGGATTTAGGATACAATGCTAGCATGGTGTAATTAATTGTAATTAGGATAACCTATTTCTTTCGTCATGATATGTGTGGAGAGAGCTCAATAAAAAGATGTTCACTACAAGACTCGTGGGCAGTCACTTTCTTGAGTCAGGTAATGAGGTCATCTCTAAATAACCACTACGATGCCTGGGAGAAATCATTCATACAGACCACCCCAATTAAGGGTTTCCCCATGGATATCGTAATAAGCTTAGTGAATCCCTCTTTATCCCCCTTTGGCCACATAGGTTATGAGCCAATGCTTGTTGACATGGGTATACCCTACAGGTACTCGAGTTTGGCATATACGGTCCAGATATGGCAAAAGCCCACGACGTTGTTAAGGCCCAATGCAGAATTTGGGTGACCCACAGACTCTCCGATTGCTTGCAACGCAAGAAGAAGCTTAAAGATAGAAAGTTCAAAGGGACGAACCCTAATCTATAACTGACTCTACCTGCTACCCGATACCTAGCCTATCTATATAAAGGCTAGGAGGGGGCAGCGAGGAGGACAATCACAACCCTAGTTTCCATAACCCTCACCAGATTGCATCTGTGCACACCTGTAATTTTTGATTCCTTTGATAATTCCAAGAGCAGACAAGCAGGAGTAGGGACCTCTACGAGGCCTGAACCTGGGTAAACCTTTGCATCCATGTGTGCTTGTTTGCTAGCCGATTGATGCCTCCGGCACTCCCTCCTTCTCCAAAACCCAAGTCCATAACAATGGGCATTGACGAGTTGAACCCTCGTCAATTGGCGCCGTTTGTGGGAACTGGGAGTGCTAATGTTGTGGCTTCTTCGGCCCCATCGACCGCGATCTACAACTCTGCAACAACGAAGACTAGCCAGCTCTTCGGCGCTTTCGACTTCACCATCCACACGCCGTCCACTCACCCGGCTTTCGAGTCCGTGCGCGATGGGATTAGCCTAGCGATTGGGAGCTCCCGCTTCCAGGTCAGTTATCTGGGCACACTTCACATGCCTGACCAGCCGACGGCGCCCATGATTTCTCCCTCATCATGGTTCCCGCCACCAATCGACACCCTCAGCGAGCTTAACGCCTCGACATCAGCTGGGAGCACTGATGTCTACGCACTTCTATTCTTGTAGACAGTTGTTGGGCCTCCAAGTGCAGAGGTTTGTAGAACAGCAGCAAGTTTTCCCTTAAGTGGACCACCCAAGGTTTATCAAACTCAGGGAGGAAGTGGTCAAAGGTATCCTCTCTCAAGCAACCCTGCAATCAAGATACAAGAAGTCTCTTGTGTCCCCAAACACTTGACAGGTGTATAGGTGCACTAGTTCGGCGAAGAGATAGTGAAATACAAGTGCTATGGATATAAGACAACGGTGCCAGAAATAGCTTGATGGCGTGGAAGAGACTAAAGGCAAACAGAAATAAAGATGGAAGCAAGCAAACATGTAACAGATCTAGTAGCAAACGGTGTTTCAATGCTTAGAAACAAGGCCTAGGGATCATACTTTCACTAGTGAACACTCTCATATAAATATATTCTTCTTTATGATACTACGCTGAACTACTCTTCAGTTGGACACTCTAATCCATGGTAGTGCTATAACAGCACACCTCAAAGTTCGCTTTCCGCATCTAGATAACCCCACACTGTCACCTTGAGCTCTAGATGGTTCAAACAAACACCACAATTTCATAAAGACATCCAACTCCAAATATAACTCATAACAAGTATTTGTAATCTCTAGCCTAAGTGCCACCATGGTGTGCACACTGTCAACTTCACACACATGGGGAGAGCAGAGATCTATTAAAGCACTTGAGTAGCAAGGTAGATCTATAGATTACAAGCTCATGATGTCAATAAGATCATGCATAGAGAGAGAGATGAACACATAGCTACCGGTAGAACCCTTAGCCTCGAGAGAGAACTACTCCCTCCTCATCATGGGAATCAGCAACGGTGATGGAGATGGTGGTGGAGATCGATAGAGATGGCTCCGGGGGCACTTCCCCGTCCCGGTAGGGTGCCGGAATAGAGACTTTCTGTCCCTCGAATCTCCCCTTCGGTGGCGGCGGTGCTGCGGAACTTTTCTTGGATTTCTGATTGACTATTTAGGGTTTCTACATCGGGAGGCTCTTATAGGCGAAGAGGCAAGGTCGGTGGGCGGCCAGGGGGCCCACACCATGCCCTAGCGCGGCCTGGGCTGGCCCACGCCAAGGGGTGGTGTGGCCACCCTGTGCCCCCCTTCATGTCTCCTTCTGGCTCCGTGAATCTTCCGGGAAAATATCAACTTTGGCTTTTGTCCGGTCCAATTCCGAGAATATTGATTTTCTGACTTTCCTAGAACCAAAAACAGCAGAAAACAGGCAACTGGCAGTGTGGCATCTTGTTAATAGGTTAGTCCAAGAAATCATATGAAAAGTACTCCAAAGTGTGGACAAAACATAAGAAAGTAGATAAAACCAAGCATGGAACATCAAAAATTATAGATACATTTGCAATGTATCAACATCCCCAAGCTTAAATCCTGCTCGTCCTCGAGTAGGTAAGTGATAAAAAGAAAGAATAATTTTTGAGGTGACATGCACCATCATAAACTTGATCAAAATATTTGCAAAACATTTAAAGCTGGGATCATAGTACTTCAATCATAACATGAAAGACAAAGTTCTAGCAATAAGACAAAGAAACTTTGTTGCAACATGAAAAGGCACAAACAAAAGATTAAAGAATAACAATGCTTTGCAAGACGTTTGTTTGTTTCACATAAAGAAAACATAACATAATAGTATTCAGCTTGTCCCTCATCGAGTAGCAAATATAAATGCATAGGACACCTTCAAAGTTCATAAGAGTGACTAGATACAAATAGTTTAAAACAAGCAATATCAAGTTATGCATCAATCAACTAGTCTTGGGACAATGCACATAGAACTAAGAATGGCCACTATGCTCTCAAAGTAGGTGCATAAAGATAGAAGGTGGAGACTCAATATAATGGTGGAAGAAAGGCCTTCATAAAAGGAAGCAGTGATTCAAGTCTCATAAAGAGCTTTCAAAAATTATGGTACTTATAGATTTCAGCTCTCATTGCCCCTATCGTAAGCATCTTGAAGTGATTAAGGTTAAAGTGAACAAACTATGGTGTACATGCTTGACGAAGTATAAGTTAGGAATCTCATGTCCCTTGTATATGAGGGCCGCTCCTCATGCTACTCAAGTTTAGTCACCGGTAAGTTCTTGTCATCGTAAGTACATGTGTATCATAGAGAACCTCCAACGGGGTACCCCTTGCCCGATGATACGGAAGAATCCCCATATCAAAATGACATGGCAAGCAGACAACGAGCATCTCAGCAATCTTCTTATTTACCATGGGAATATGGTGCTTTTTTCTCTCTTTCCTCTTTTCTCATATCTTTTTTTTCTTTTTTCCTTTTTCTCTTTTTTCTCAATATCTGACTCTTTTTTTATAAGAAGAATGCTTCATAGACAGCTCATTATGGTTATGCTGCAGGTTTCCACCATGACGGCATGGATTATACAAGTGGCCCAGGCGTTTCTCTAACACATATACATAACTCCATGGACTTACAAGCTCCCCTTTCATTTCACACCGAAGACATCCATAGACAAAAGAGCATGATATCAACTAGGTACAAAGTACAAGTGCAATGTTGAAAGCGTTTCCCCATATCAGCATGGTTCTGCTAATTGATGTCTACGCACTTATATTCTTGTAGACAGTTGTTGGGCCTCCAAGTGCAGAGGTTTGTAGAATAGCAGCAAGTTTTCCCTTAAGTGGATCACCCAAGGTTTATCGAACTCAGGGAGGAAGTGGTCAAAGGTATGCCCTCTCAAGCAACTCTGCAATCAAGATACAAGAAGTCTCTTGCATCCCCAACACACCCAATACACTTGTCAGATGTATAGGTGCCCTAGTTCGGCGAAGAGATAGTGAAATACAAGTGGTATAGATAATTATAAGTGGTATCGGTGATAGAAAATAGCTTGCTGGCGTGTGGTTGACGTGGCAAAAGACTAAAGGCTAACTGAAATAAAGAAGGAAGCAAGCAAACTTGTAACAGATCTAATTGCAAATGGTGTATCAATGCTTAGAAACAAGGCCTAGGGATCATACTTTCACTAGTGAACACTCTCATATAAATATATTCTTCTTTATGATACTACGCTGAACTACTCTCCGGTTGGACACTCTAATCCATGGTAGGGCTATAACAACACACCTCAAAGTAAGCCTTTCCCATCTAGATAACCCCACACTGTCACCTTGAGCTCTAGATGGTTCAAACAAACACCACAATTTCATAAATACATCCAACTCCAAATATAACTCATAACAAGTATTTGTAATCTCTAGCCTAAGTGCCACCATGGTGTGCACACTGTCAACTTCACACACATGGGGAGAGCTAAGATCTATTAAAGCACTTGAGTAGCAAGGTAGATCTATAGATTACAAGCTCATGATCTCAATAAGATCATGCATAGAGAGAGAGATGAACACATATCTACCGGTAGAACCCTTACCCTCGAGAGAGAACTACTCCCTCCTCATCATGGGAATCAACAATGGTGATGGAGATGGTGGTGGAGATCGATGGAGATGGCTCCGGGGGCACTTCCCCGTCCCGGCAGGGTGCCAGAATAGAGACTTTCTATCCCCCGAATCTCCCCTTCGGTGGCGGCGGTGCTGCGGAACTTTTCGTGGATTTCTGATTAACGATTTAGGGTTTCTGCATCGGGAGGCTCTTATAGGCGAAGGAGGCAAGGTTGGTGGGCGACCAGGGGGCCCACACCATGCCCTGGCGCGGCCTGGGCTGGCTCGCGCCAAGGGGTGGTGTGGCCACCCTGTGGCCCCCCTTTGTGTCTCCTTCTGGCTCCGTGAAGCTTCCAGGAAAATATCAACTTTGGCTTTTGTTCAGTCCAATTCCGAGAATATTGATTTTCTGACTTTCCTGGAACCAAAAACAGCAGAAAATAGGCAACTGGCACTATGGCATCTTGTTAATAGGTTAGTCCAAGAAATCATATGAAAACTACTCCAAAGTGTGGACAAAACATAAGAAAGTAGATAAAACCAAGCATGGAACATAAAAAATTATAGATACATTTGCAATGTATCAACATCCCCAAGCTTAACTCCTTCTCGTCCTCGAGTAGGTAAGTGATAAAAAGAAAGAATATTTTTTGAGGTGACATGAACCATCATAAACTTGATCAAAGTATTTGCAAAACATTTAAAGCTTGGATCATAGTACTTCAATCATAACATGAAAGACAAACTTCTAGCAATAAGACAAAGAAAATATGTTGCAACATGAAAAGGCACAAACAAAAGATTAATGAATAACAATGCTTTGCAAGACGTTTGTTTGTTTCACATAAAGAAAACATAGCATAATAGTATTCAGCTTGTCCCTCATAGAGTAGCAAATATAAATGCATAGGACACCTTCAAAGTTCATAAGAGTGACTAGATACAAATAGTTTAAAGAAAGCAATATCAAGATATGCATCAATCAACTAGTCTTGGGACAATGCACATAGAACTAAGAATGGCCACTATGCTCTCAAAGTAGGTGCATAAAGATAGAAGGTGGAGACTCAATATAATGGTGGAAGAAAGGCCTTCATAAAAGGAAGTAGGGATTCAAGTCTCATAAAGTGCTTCCAAAAATTATGGTACTTATAGATTTCAGCTCTCATTGCCCCTATCATAAGCATCTTGAAGTGATTAAGGTTAAAGTGAACAAACTATGGTGTACATGCTTGACGAAGTATAAGCTAGGAATCTCATGTCCCTTGTATACGAGGGCCGCTCCTCATGCTACTCAAGTTTAGTCATCGGTAAGTTCTTGTTATCGTATGTACATGTGTATCATAGAGAACCTCCAACGGGGTACCCCTTGCCCGATGATACGGAAGAATCCCCATATCAAAATGACAAGGCAAGCAGACAACAAGCATCTCATCAATCTTCTTATTTACCATGGGAATATGGTGCTTTTTTCTCTCTTTCCTCTTTTCATAATCTTTTTTTTTTTCTTTTTCGCTTTTTTTCTCAGTATAGGACTCTTTTTTTATAAGAAGAATGCTTCATAGACAGCTCATTATGGTTACGCTGCAGGTTTCCACCATGTCAGCATGGATTAGACCAGTGGCCTAGGCGTTTCTCTAACACATATACATAACTCCATGGACTTACAAGCTCCCCTTTCATTTCACACCGACGACATCCATATACAAAAGAGCATGATATCAACTAGGTACAAGTACCAAGTGCAATGTTGAAAGCGTTCCCCATGACAGCATGGTTCTGCTAATTCCCAACAAATAAGTGCAAGCATATATAACATAGACGACACAATGGTTCAAGTTTATTAAGGGCAAGAAAAGTAAAGTGTGCCATCAAGTTCGTGAGAGCTTTAATCACTAGTTTTCTCATAACAAGTTTAATTTGGAAGGTAAACAAAAGCATGAATATACTTGGAATAGCATAAGCTAGTAGGTAGGTATGGTGGACTCTTTGGAATACCTTGGTTTAGGGAGTTGGATGCATGAGTGGAACTCATACTTGGTGGTGGAGGCTAGCAAAAGACTGGGAGCGACAAACTAAGAGAGCAATAATGGCCATAATCATGAAGAGCGACAAAACATCATTGATCAAAGCATAAAGTGATACTACAATTTGAAAACTAAAGGATCATAAAGGCTTATGGTGACTTGGAATAGTCATAACATGGTGTGAGCATGTGCCAAGTCAACCCAAATAAAGCATCAAAGGAGAATACCACTATACTATGTTTTAATATGCTAAAACAACGCATGATTCATCCAAGTCACATTAAGAAATCTCAACTGTTTATAACAAGTCATGCTACAACAAAGAATACTAAGCATAAAGCCAAAACAATATCAAGCATGGCATGACAAAGCATAGGCCACAGTCAAAAACAAGCTCTCTTTACCACTTAAGCATGAACTTTCCTACTCTTTTCCAAACCAAACCAAACTATTTGAAACCCAATGTATGAAAGAGGAGGTCCAACCAATTTATTCAGCAAACTGATAAAACAAAGAAAATGAAAAACCAAAAGGAAAACAAAAAAGAAGACGCTCCAAGAACAACATAACTTTGCATGAAACAATAAAAATGAAGTGTTTGGAAGAACCTGAGATTTTTATTGATGAAGATGGGAATGCCTTGGGCATCCCCAAGCTTTGACGCTTGTACTTCTTGGATATTTCTTGGGGTGACACGGGTGGCATCCCCAAGCTTGAGCTTTAGTTCATTCTTCATCTCATTACATCATTCTTTCCATAGACCTGAAATTTTTCCTTCATACAAAACTTCACACAATCTTTATTAGCAACATTAGTGCACTCAAGATAATAAGTCTTTAGGTTCAGTTCCAACACCAATAAAACTCCATTAAAACGCTAGCTACTGAAGCACATCCCTCAAAAAGCTCAATTTCCCAAAAGAACTAAAAAAGGAACCAACAAGAAGCAAATGTAGAAAATGACAGAAATCTGTCAAAACAGACCAGCAGGTAAAGACGAATTTTTTCGAAGACCTTCTGTTGCTCAAATCAAAAAGTGTTGAACTAATGGAAGTTAGATAACAACCTGGGGCAGAAGCAAAAAAATTCACGCCTCAAAAAGACGTTCAGAGATTTTACACGAATTTTTACGGTGAAGCACATAAATCTGTTTATGGACAGCAACTTTCCCAATCATTACTTCTCTCTCATTAGAGGTTACTCTTGGCATAAAAAGCAAATAAAAAGGATAAAGAGGAGTTATTACTGAAGTAATAACTTCCAAGACTCATCTAAAACTTTTGGGTTATCTCCCAATAAGTACTTTTCTTTAACGCCTTTAAGGTAGGCATGATAGTTTGAGAAGATGCTCACATAAGAAATATGAATTTAAGTAAAAGAGAGCATCAAGAAGCAAATTCAAAGCACATTTAAGTCTAACCCACTTCCTATGCATATGAATCTTGTAAAGAAACAAGCCATGAAAGCACAAAGCAATAAGCATAGTAAAGCAAAACAAGTGCAACTTCAAGATTTTCAACATAAAGAGGGGAAACTTAATATTGTTGAGATACATAAAACCATGTTTACCTCTCTCATAATAACTTTCAGTAGCATCATGAATAAAATTAACAATATAACTATCACATAAAGCATTATTATCATGAGCCACATGCATAAAATAATTAATACTCTTCACATAAACATAGTCATTCTTATTAATTTTAGTGGGCGCAAATTCAACAAAATAGCTATCATTATTATTCTCATCACCATAATCATCAAATATAGGAGGCATATTGTAATCATAATTAATTTTCTCCTCAATAGTAGATGGACTGAAAATATCATACTCATCATTTTAATCATCATATATATCATCAAAGTAAATTTTCTCCTCCATGCTTGGGGGACTAAAAAGATCATTTTCATAAAAACTAGCTTCCCCAAGCTTAGACTTTTCCATAGCATTAGCAATAATGGTGTTCAAAGAATTCATACTAATAACATTGCTATTAGCACGCAAATAAAGTTCCATAGGTTTTTAATTTTCTCTTCAAACATTTCATGTCCTAACTCAACATAAATACTATAAAGCTCTCTAATTTTGTTGTTGTTTTCCATTAAGCCTAACTAGTGAAAACAAGAAACAAAAAGACAAAATTGCAGAATCTAAAGGAAATAACTTCGAGCACTCACACCAGAGGATGTGAGTACCTTTTACCTTACCTCCCCGGCAACGACGCCAGAAAATAGGCGTTTGCCGTGGGAGGTTCTTCTTCTTTAATCCTCCGATGTGAATACCTTTTACCTTACCTCCCCGGCAACGGCGCCAGAAAATAGGCGTTTGCCGTGGGAGGTTCTTCTTCTTTAATCCTCCAGTGTGAATACCTTTTACCTTACCTCCCCGGCAACGGCGCCAGAAAATAGCTTGATGTCTACGCACTTCTATTCTAGTAGATAGTTGTTGGGCCTCTAAGTGCAGAGGTTTGTAGAACAGCAGCAAGTTTTCCCTTAAGTGGATCACCCAAAGTTTATCGAACTCAGGGAGGAAGTGGTCAAAGGTATCCCCTCTCAAGCAACCCTACAATCAAGATACAAGAAGTCTCTTGTGTCCCCAACACACCCAATACACTTGTCAGGTGTATAGGTGCAGTAGTTCGGCGAAGAGATAGTGAAATACAAGTGCTATGGATATAAGACAACGATGCCAGAAATAGCTTGATGGCGTGGAAGAGACTAAAGGCAAACTGAAATAAAGATGGAAGCAAGCAAACATGTAACTAATCTAGTAGCAAACGGTGTTTCAATGCTTAGAAACAAGGCCTAGGGATCATACTTTCACTAGTGAACACTCTCATATAAATATATTCTTCTTTATGATACTACGCTGAACTACTCTCCGGTTGGACACTCTAATCCATGGTAGGGCTATAACAGCACACCTCAAAGTTCGCTTTCTGCATCTAGATAACCCCACACTGTCACCTTGAGCACTAGATGGTTCAAACAAACACCACAATTTCATAAAGACATCCAACTCCAAATATAACTCAATAACAAGTATTTATAATCTCTAGCCTAAGTGCCACCATGGTGTGCACACTGTCAACTTCACACACATGGGGAGAGCAGAGATCTATTAAAGAACTTGAGTAGCAAGGTAGATCTATAGATTACAAGCTCATGATCTCAATAAGATCATGCATAGAGAGAGAGATGAACACATAGCTACCGGTAGAAGCCTTAGCCTCGAGAGAGAACTACTCCCTCCTCATCATGGGAATCAATAAAGGTGATGGAGATGGTGTTGGAGATCGATGGAGATGGCTCCGGGGGCACTTTCTGTCCGGCAGGTGCCTAACAGACTTTCTCCCTCGAATCTCCCTTGATTGGCGGTGGTGCTGCGGAACTTTTCGTGGATTTCTGATTGACTATTTAGGGTTTCTGCATCGGGAGGCTCTTATAGGCGAAGGAGGCAAGGTCGGTGGGCGGCCAGGGGGCCCACACCATGCCCTGGCGCGGCCTCGGCTGGCCCGCGCCAAGGGGTGGTGTGGCCACCCTGTGGCCCCCCTTCGTGTCTCCTGCTGGCTCCGTGAATCTTCCAGGAAAATATCAACTTTGGCTTTTGTCCGGTCCAATTCTGAGAATATTGATTTTCTGACTTTCCTGGAACCAAAAACAGCAGAAAACAGGCAACTGGCACTATGGCATCTTGTTAATAGGTTAGTCCAAGAAATCATATGAAAAGTACTCCAAAGTGTGGACAAAACATAAGAAAGTAGATAAAACCAAGCATGGAACATCAAAAATTATAGATACATTTGCAATGTATCAAGCACGGACAGCGAGAGTAGTCGCGGATCTGATCTGGGAGGCCTGGCCATAGAGGATGGAGCCTATGGCTCCAGATCTGAAAGTTGTGGGAGCAACAGCTTCTCCAACCACTTCATGTGCACCATCATCAACGCGGGCGATACCGTCGTCAATCGCGAAACACCGCACCGGATCGCACGGACTTCGCATGATATACCCAATGACGGTACACCCAACGGTGGCCCCACCAATAGCGGGCCCACCAATAACGGGACAGGAGGAGAGCCGCACCTCACGACGAATGAGAACACCGGCGAGCGTATGCTGATCAAGCTCAACGGCAATGAGTGGGCCCGCTGTCGGGAAGCTCTACGGGGCAATCCTCTACCCCCAACACACCGCAGGACATGCTGATGGGCTACCATTGGCTGCTGAAGGAAGAGTTCAAGCGCTAGCAGCAGGTGATCGCGTAACTCGAGGCACGCAGAAAGGCGGCGGACGAGTCGAGCCTTCGGCGAGCAGGGCTCTCCTCCCATGGAGGATCCTCCTCCAAAGGCAACGAGTACCTGGCCAACAAGAGGCGATCTCTACTGGCCCACCTCATCGAGAAAGAGCGCGTAGAAGTCGTGAAAGTCCTCGACTTCAGCTCTATAATGGTGGATACGTGGGGCAACATGCTCCCGAAGACGCCGCAAGCCGCGGTGACAATAACCACCATGTACCTCCTCAACAACCAGCCACCGGCTGGAGACCCAGGAGCGACCATGCATCGATCTACGATTGCGGGCCTAGGGCTAATCGAGGCCGCCCTCGACAAGGAACCAACACCAGAGCCGAATAAAAGCAAGGCTCTGGACAAATACTACTACTCATACTCCTCCACTGACGACAGTCATGATCTATCACGGCGACGTCGCTCACGGCGGCATGACCACAATTACGACGTGCATGATGACATCACGCAGTGCAAGGTCGACAAGATGCAGGCAAGGCGTGCTCGTTCGACTGAGTCGGAACAAGACGAGACAGAGCTCTGCGGCGCCAGAGGCTTCAGTAGGGCCATCAGGCAGAAGCGAATGCCTAAGGGGTTCAAACTCCCGTCGGAGAAACCAAAATTTGACGGCCTACAGGACCCGAAAATCTGGTTGGAAGACCACATCTCCTCCGTCAGGCTGCACGGCGGGAGTCGAAGAACGGCTATGCAATTCCTACAGCTGCAGTTGCAGGGCGCCACTCGTGCATGGCTCAACAACCTCCCGCGCGGATCCATTCGCAGCTGGGAAGAGCTAGTCTACAGTTTCATGCGCAACTTCAAGGGCACTTACAAAAGGCCCGCAACAATCGAAGAACTGAGAAGCTGCCAGCAAAGGTCTGGCAAGTCGCTGCGCTCGTACATCCAGAGGTGGTCCATCATCAAGAACTCCGCAGAAAACATCTCAGAGGACCGCACAATCGACGTGTTGAACGGCAGCGTTCGCCGCATAGAGCTCAGGGAGGAGTTGTGCCGCTCGAAGCCCAAAACAATCGACCACCTGATGGAAATCGTGAATCGGTGGGCTGACAGAGAAGATTCGGTGAAAATCCACACCTACTCCAACGATGACGACGACCTCGGGCGCAAACGTGACCGCTGAGGCAAACGTCGAATGCGCGTCTACGAGGACCGCGACAAAGTCAATATGGTCACAGCCGGCTACGCCGACAAACGCGACGACAACCGCAGCAGCGGATATCGCAGTAGTGGATATCGCGATGGTGGGAAAACCACGCAAGTATGGCAACGCCGCACTCGCGAAGAGGCACCCGCAACATCCATCCAGGAAAAACTGTCCGAACCATGCAACGTGCACTTGTACATCGACAAGCACGATGGCAAGAAAAAATCCAGCCACCTTCTCAAGGACTGCCATGAGTTCCTCAAACTCCACGAGGGCCTGGCTCAGATGAATCGCGATGCGATCAACAGGGGCTATGGAGTTGCCCCACGCGCTGTGGCACATGGCGCTCCGCCACCACCTCCCGGGCCACCACCACCCGCAGCTGCGCCAGTCCAACATCATGGAGGTGAGCCATACCCGCGAGCTGTGGGCAACATGGGGATGATTCAAAAAGGACGCCCCTCCAATCGAATGTAGAAGGCAATCATTCGGCAAGTCAATTTGGCGATAAACTGTCCACCTTCCACCACTGAGTACCTCAGTGGAAGCGACTCCTGCATCACCTTCGACAAGCGCGACCACCCACGCCAAGTTCCTCATCCAGGCCACTGTCCCCTCATACTCGAGGCGCAGATCGGGGGCTTCGATATGAGTCATGTCTTCATGGACGGCGAGAGCGGCATCAACCTCATGTTCGCGAGTACCTTGCGTGCGATGAGGATCCCTCTAACTTGTCTGGAAGTTTCAGACACGATGTTCCACGGCATCGTCCTAGAGAAGGGTATATATCCCCTGGGAAAAATCAACCTCGACGTCATCTTCGGCACGCCGCAAAACTTTCGGAGAGAGCGCATCGACTTTGAAGTCGTCGACTGGCCCTCACAATAGCACTACATCCTCGGACGTGTCGCGTTCGCTAGGTTCATGGCAGTACCGCACTACGCCTACCTGCAGATGAAAATGCCAGGTCCAAACAACATCATCACAATCAATGGAATCTTCGAGAGGTCCGACAGCTGCAATAGGGAATTCAACAGAATCTCCCAGTCCTTCGGCATGCAGGAGGAACTCGCAAGATTGAAGGAGTCAACAGACAACAGTCTTCCTCCCCTAAGCAGGCCAAGTTCACCCGACCTGTCCTTCGACTTGTCGGTGCACACGAAGAAAGTCCAGGTCCACCCAATGGACCCGACCAAAACGACCCTCATTGCCAACAACTTGAGTTCCGCATAGGAACTCGCGCTCGTCGAATTCCTCCGTGAGCACTGGGAAATCTTCGTCTGGTGTCCAGCGGACATGCCAGGAGTTCACAGGGAATTCGCCGAGCACTCACTCAATGTAAATCCAGACACAAGGCGACCAAGGCATAACACGGCGTGTCTAAACCAAGAGCAAAAGCAGTCGGAATGGAGATCAACAGACTCCTCGACGCAAACTTCATACGCGAGATCAAGGAAAGCACCTGGCTCGCTAACATAGTGCTTATGCCTAAAAAAGATACGGATATCCTACGGATGTGCGTGGACTTCACCTCCTTGAATAAGAACTGCCCAAAGGATCACTTACCGTTGCCACGAATCGGGCAAATCATCGACTCCACCACGGGATGTGAGCGCCTCTGCTTCCTCGACGCCTACTTAGGCTACAATCAGATTTGAATGAAGGAGGGAGACCAGAAGAAAACAGTGTTTACAACACCTTTTGGTGTGTTCTGCTACAACACGATGCCCTTCGGGCTAAAAAACACAGGAGCCACCTATCAGCGGTGCATGCAGGTGATACATCCATTTTGCATCACTATTCTATATCATAATTTACTTTTATTCATTGATATATTTCATATTAAGAGATGATACTTATGTTATTTCATCTATTTTTGCATGGTTGATGACTTTTGGAGGATGGACCGCTGTAGTCAGGATTCTGATGGAAAAGGGGTTGTTTGGAGGCGAAATTTGCGAAGATAAAAAAATCCAGGAAAATACATGGAAAATCCTATTTTTCTAGAAGACGAAGGATGCTAGAAGGGGGAGCGGAGTTGGGCCACAGGGGGCCCACACCACCACCTAGCACGGGCTAACCCTGGCCGCGCCACCAGGTGGTGTGGCTACCCTGGACCACTGAGCTTGTTCGTCTGCGGTACCAAAGTTGGCAGGCCAGCGCATGGCGGTACCTAAGTTGCATGAAATTATCGCGTTTCGAAAAGTTGGGCCGCCAACTACCGAGAGGGGCCATTTCGATGCAAACTCGTCTCACCCTACCAAATCCAAACACCGTGAAACTGCCCCATGAAGTAGACGGTCAGGACCCTCATGTCAGTAATATTTCTGTGACGCGAGCGCCAACATGGCAACCACGTAGGAGAAATGAGATACTAAAGGAGCATCGTGCGTTGACCAAATTCACAAATCCACTCCCTTCACCCTTTCGCATGAACCCTAGCACCGGCGGCGTCGAAATCCCCTCTCCAACCAGAATGATCTCTTCGGGCATTTGACTTCTGGCACCAAGCTACTACGCCTACTCGCTGCTACTGATCCCTAATGCTGAATGCCGTGCCAGCCGTTGCGACGATCTAGCCCGCCTCTACCACCAACGAGCTGAGCAGCATGAAGGATAGTAGATCCATTTGCCGAGGAAGAAGTAATTCTGGCTAATTTCGGGTGAGCTACTCTTCTCTTTTCTATTCGCACTACCTATAACTGCTAGCTGGCTATTGGCATTACAGAGATATATCGAACATAGAATTGTTTGCTAGCACGACGCTGACAAACAATTCTTATCTTTTGTCTCCAATTTTCTGTCAACTAGGATCTCCGCTGAACCCAAATACACGGTTCTGGTGAGCATCTGTGGCTACCTCGTTAAATTAGCACATGGGAAGAGCACGTGGAAACAGGCTTAGAGTCTGAAGATGGAAGTAGCGCCTGTGCAGTTATGCCCTGTCCCTGGTTTGGTTGCTGCTATGCGTGAACTTGCTGAAATGAGGCTAGAGCAGACTGCATGGTTCAGCATCGTTGATGAACGAGGCTTCAGGGTTCCTATAGCGTGTGACAGTCAGCTAATTGGGTTGATGAAACAGCATGTTAGGCTTCGCGTGGTTACGCTGGTGTGTAACATAGTGGATGAGGAAGCTCCTGCTACTGGGAGTCGCCCAACTATTATTGGACAGGGAGGTCTAACTCGAACCCCTGCTGTTGTTGAGAAAAATGTGGTTCCTCGTCCGCGACATGCTTCTGTCAGGCAACCTCCTCGTAGGAGTCCCCGTATTGCCGTTGTGGAAAACTCTGCTCCGGAATCTGCTGGTACTGGTCGTCCCCGTCCCCGTGCGTCTGTGTTCTTGCGTGGCTGCTCACCCAATCCATGCCGCTGTTGAGAAAACTAAGGCGTCTAGAGGCTGCCCCGCTGTTGTTGCCAAGACCGCCGCCTTGTGTGCTGCTCCTCCTCGAAACCGTCCTCAAGTTGTGCAAACCCGTGCTCTGGAATCTGCTGGTACTGGTCGTCCTCGTGTTGTTGTTGATCCGACGCTGTTGACCCAATCCCTGCCGCTGTTGAGCAAACTAAGGCTTCCGGAGGCTACCCCACTGTTGTTGCAAAGACTGAACCATTCTCTCCTCCTCGAACCCGTGCTCGGGTTCAGCGAGCTACTGGTCTGAAGCCAGCTCATGGTCTGTACTCTTCTAGCACTCGAAACACTTCTGTTGTGGGAACTGCTCCTGATCGTCGAGGTGACATGGCAGCAGCTGATCCTATTGTGGCTACCGTTAGAAGGGGCCCTTCCTGTCCACCATGTAATGTAGCTCCCACTGCTAAGGGCCCTCGCCTTGCTCCTGGTCATGGTACTTCCAGCGAGGTTGATCCAGCTAACGATGACGCTGGTGATGGCGGCGGTGGCATTGGGGCTAGGTCTGATGGTGCCGCTCCATCTCTCGAACCTCTTGGAGGTTTCTATCCTGAAGAACCTGATGATGGCAAATTAATCATTCGTGTCGGTTCGCGGATTATACTGAAAAATTAGATGATGGCATAGAAAAATTCTATGACGAGTTTGATGTAATCCTTGGCAGATACGACCCTGAAGTGGTAGAGTTATCTGACCTGATGACATCATTACGTGTGAAGGTCTTTGTGGGGTCCTCCTGTGAAGCATGTTTGTTATATTATGGTTACAGGAGCAAAAAGGCTATCGAAGTGAAAGATACCAGGGATTTAGTCGTACCGTTTACAAGGAAACATTATAGAGGTGAAGTTTACTTCCACTTGGTAGTGCTCACGGTTGGAGAGGAATTGGAACTCGACAATAGAGATGATGGACTTTTAGAAGGCATGCATGACCTAATCCATGGCATCACTAGGGCTGGTGCGACTGAGGGTGGCTTCGAACAGAGGAGAGTCTTACAGAGGAGCGTCATAAAGAGGAGCAGGAAGAGCATCCCCAGAAAGGGCACCCCGAAGAAGAACGTCACCAAGGAGACCATGCCAGAGAAGAGGACGCCCAAGGGTCGCACGACAAAAGGCACCATGCCGTAGAGTACACCCCTGAGATCCAGTCAAAATGCCACACCGAACGGTAGCAGCAAAAACGCTAAGAGGGCCAGGACGGTGGTGAACACTCCCAGGAGTGGTAGCAAAGAGGCGAAGATGGCCAGCACAGATGCTACCACACCTAGTGGGAGCAGAAAAAACACTAATTTGGAGCGGAACATGCCGCTGTCAGGGAATTATGCCAGCACGAAGGAGAACACGCCCAATAGTAGCAGCAAAAGGGCTAATTTGGAGCGGAACACGCCACGAGGTCGTGCAATAATGCCAGCACGAAGGAGAAGACGCCCAATAGTAGCAGCAAAAGGGCTAATTTGGAGCGGAACACGCCGCTGGGGTCAGGCAATAATGCCAGCACGAAGGAGAACACGCCCAATAGTAGCAGCAAAAGGGCTATTTCGAAGAAGAACACGCTGCAGAGGTCAGGCAATAATTCCAGCACCTTGGAGCCAACACCCGTGAGGGGAGGCAGTAAGGAGATCACACCCAAGAGCGGCAGCAAAAGGCCTAGTTCGATGGGGAATGGAACGTGGATGTCAAGCCCTACTGATACCATCAGGAAAGATTACATCAAGAAGGAGGATGTACACCGGAAGAGCAAGAGGGTTCTGTACACTCAAGATGAAATTGATTCTGACTGCTATTTGTCCACTGAAGTAGCTGGGATACGTGCAAACGTAAGACCACCCCATGTGGTTGCAGCAGAACCAACCGAGTGTCTTGGCAAAAACAGAGTTGCCGGTGAGGTGGACTGGGGCAATGTTCTTGTCCATCCAGGTGGAGACGATGGTGCAGCCCCACCCATGGGAGTCAATATGATGTGTGCAGTACTAGGCATTAGAGACGATGGCGAAGATTCTGAATCAGATGAAGCGAGGTGCATGTAGAGGATCCAGAATCTGGTGATGATGAAATAGACGAGGAACTTAACAATGAGGCTGGTATTCCAGTCGATGATTTGGGTGTTGAAGTAGGAGAAATGAAACATGACCACGAGTATCCTATAATTTCGGTCGGCACCGAGTTCAGGAGCATGCATGAGTTTAGGATGTCGCTCGCATTTTGTATCAAGGGGGAGTTCGACGTTTATCGACTGAAGAACTCTGCCGAGAGGTATGAGGCCGTTTGCAAGTTAACGTGGATGAATGGATGGGCCGAGGTACATTGTCGATGGAGGATCATAGCAAGATACTTACCTGCGTCGACTGTAATTAGGGTATTGGGGCAATGAATACTGCAAACCATTAGAACTCTCTCTCTCTCTCTCTCTTTTCACTCTATAACTACAATTGATGTGCGATATCTTTCTGGCAACTATCGACTCTGCTTATCTTTTAAATGAATCTGTGTTGCAGGTGAACAGAATGGGCCCTGCACACATGTGTCCGACAGGAAGCAAACTGAAATCCTCAATGGCTGATACAGAGTGGGTGGTTATGCAATCTATGTCCATACTAAAGGATAACCCTAAGGAGACCGCGAAGAATATTTAGACTAGCCTCGGTTCTAAATACAACATTGTCCTTCTGACATGGGTATACCTTACAGGTACTCGAGTTTGGTATATACGGCCCAAATACGTACATGCCCACGGTGTCGCCAAGGCCCGGATGGAGGGACTCGAGTAACCTATGGACTCTCAATTGCTTGAAGGACAAGAAGAAGCTAAAGATAGAAAGTTTAAAGGGGAAAACCCTAACTTGTAACCGACTCGACCTGCTACCCGAGACCTAGCCTATCTATATAGAGGCTAGGAGGGGGCGGCGAGGAGGACACACACAACCCTAGTTTTCGCAACCCTCGCCAGATTTCATCTGTGCATCATTGTAACTTTCGACTCCCTCGATAATTCCACGAGCAGACAAGCAGGAGTAGGGACCTCTACAAGGCCTGAACCTGGGTAAATCCTTTGTCCCCTGTGTGCTTTTTTGCTAGCCGATAGATGTCTCCAACGCTCCCTCCTTCTCCAAAACCCAAGTCCATAACAATGGGCATTGACGAGTTAAACCCTCGTCAATTGGCGCCGTCTGTGGGAACTGGGAGTGCTGATGTCACGGCTTCTTCGGCCCCATCGAACACGATCTACAACTCTGCAACAGCGGAGATTCGCCAGCTCTTCACCGCCTTCGACTTCATCGTCCACACGCCGGCCACTCGCCCGGCCTTCGACTCCATGGGCGAAGAAATCAGCCTGGCAATTGGGAGCTTCATCTTCCAAGTTGGTCAGATGGGCACGCTTTGCATGCCCGATCATCCGACGGCACCAGCGATTACCCCAGCATCATGGTTCCCTCCACCGATCGGTACCCTTAGCAAGCTCAATGCTCCAGCAGCGGTCGGGAACATGGTAAGCGACAACAGTCGCGACTCCGATCTAAGCGATCTGGCCACTGAAGAAGGAACCTACGGTTTCGGATCTGAAAGTTGTTGAAGCAACAGCCTCCCAAAGCACTTCATGTGCACCGTCATCAACGCGGGCGACACCTCCGCCAACCGCGGCAACGGCCCCGACCCGCCCAACGTCACCAACGGCGGCAACGGTGGCAATGGAGGAGCAGTCGAACCCCCTACCATAATCAACGAGCAAACCGGCGAACGCGTCGTGATCAGGCTCAACGAGCAAGAGTGGGAACGCTGCCACGAAGCCCTACGAGGTACACCTTTACCCCTCGGGTCTCCGCAAGAACTACTGATGGGCTACCACTGGCTCCTAAAGGAGGAATTCAAGCGCCAGAAACAAGTAATCGCGGAACTTGAGGCGCGCAAAAAGGCAGCAGACGAGTCAAGCCTTCGTCGTGCTGGTCTCTCCTCCTACGGAGGATCCTCCTCAAGAGGCAACGAACATCTCGCCAAGAAGAGGCAGTCGCGGATGGCTCACCTCACCGAACAAGAACGCATAGACGCCGCAAAAATCCTCGATTTCGGCTCTATGACAGTCGACACGAGAGGCAACGTGGTTCCAAGGACGCCGCAAGCCGCAGTGACGGCGGCCACCATGTACCTTCTCAATAACCAGCCACTAGCTGGAGATCCTCGGACGGCATGCACCGATCTACGATCGTGGGCCTTGGGCTAATCGAGGCTGCCCTCGACAAAGAACCAATACCAGACCCCAAAAAGGGCAAAGCGTTAGCAAAACACTACTCCTCGTCCTCATCAAGCGACGACAGTCACGACCTGTCTTGACGTTGCCGTTCACGATGACACGATCACGACTACGATGCACGCGACGAGCTCACGCAGCGCAAGATCGACAAGTCAAGGGCACGACGTGCTCGGTTGACTGATTCGGAAGAAGAAGATGGAGAGCTCTGCGGTGCCAGATGCTTCAGCAGATCCATCAGGCAGAAGCGAATGCCTAAAGGGTTCAAACTCCCATCGGAGAACCCGAAATTTGACGGTCTACAGGACCCCAGGATCTGGCTGGAGGATCACATCTCTTTAGTCAGGCTGTAGGGAGGCAGTCGAAGTACTGCCATGCAATGCTTGCAGCTACAACTGCAAGGCGCAGCCCGGGCATGGCTCAATAACCTCCCGCGCGGATCCATTCGCAGCTGGGATGAGCTGGTCTACAGCTTCGTACGCAACCTCAAGGGCACATACAAATGCCCCGCTTCAATCGAAGTACTGAGATGCTGCCAGCAAAAATCTGGCGAATCGCTGCGCTCCTACATCCAAAGGTGGTCCATCATCAAGAACTCCGTGGAGAACATCTCGGAAGACCGCGCGATTGATGCATTCAACGATGGTGTCCGCCGCATAGAACTCAGGGAGGAGCTAGGATGCTCAAAGCCCAAGACCATCGACCACCTGATGGAGATCGCGAACCGGTGGGCTGATGGAGAAGATTCGCTGAAGAACCGCGCTCACTCTGACGAGGAAGCAGAACTCAAACGCGACCGCCGGGGCAAACGTCGTATGCGCGTCTATGACGATCGCGATGACGTCAACATGGTCACCGCCGGTTACGCCGATAGACGCGACGACAACCGCAACAGCGGATACCGTAGTGGCGGATATCGTGACTCCGGGAAAACCACGCAAGCCTCGCGACCACCATCGAAGAAAAACTGTCCGGACCATGCACGATACACTTCTACATCGATAAGCATGACGGCAAGAGAAAGTCCAGTCACCTCCTCAAGGACTGCCGTGAGTTCCTCAAGCTACACGAGGGATTGGTGCGGATGAACCGCAACACGGTCGAAAGAGGCTACGGAACCGCTCCAGGCGCCGTGGCACATGGCGCACCACCACCACCACCTGGGCCACCCCCGAACGGAGATACACTGGACCAACACCACGGAGGCGAACCGTACCCATGGGCCATGGGTACCATGATGATCCAAAAGGGGTGCCCCTCCAATAGGGTGCAGAAGGCCATCACTCGCCAAGTCAATCTGGCCACGCACTCGCCACCATCCACCACTGAGTACCTCAGTGGCAGTGAGTCGTGCATTACCTTCGACAAACGCGACCACCCGCCTCAAGTACCTCGCCCGGGTCACTGCCCCCTCGTACTCGAGGCGCAAATTGGGGGCTTCGACATGAGTCGCTTCTTCATGGACGGCGGAAGCGGTATTAACCTCATATTCGCGAGCACCTTGCGAGCAATGAGGATCCCTCTAACCTGCTTGGAGGCATCGGACACAACGTTCCACGACATCGTCCCAGGAAAAGGCGTATACCCCCTGGGCAAAATCAACCTCGACGTCATATTCGGCACGTCGAAGAACTTCCGGCGCGAGCGCATCGACTTCGAAGTTGTTGACTGGCCCTCACAATACCACTGCATCGTCGGGCGCGTCGCGTTCGCTAGGTTCATGGCAGTACCTCACTACGCCTATCTACAAATGAAAATGCCAGGGCCCAACGGCGTCATCACGATCAACGGGAGTTTCGAGCAATCTGACAGTTGCGACAGGGAATTCAACAGAATCTCCCAGTCCTTCGGCATGCAGGAGGAACTCGCACGATCAAGGAACGACAGACGGCTGCATACCGCCGAGTAGGCCAAGCTCACCTGATCTCTCCTTCGACTCATCTGTGCACACAAAGAAGGTGCAGGTCCATCCATCGGATCCCGCTAAAACAGCCCTCATCGCCAACAACTTGAGTCCCGCATAGGAACTCACGCTCGTCGAATTCCTCCGTGAGCACTGGGAAATTTTTGCCTGGTGTCCTGCGGACATGCCAGGAGTTCCTGTGAAATTCGCCGAAACGCACTCAACGTCAACCCGGCAAGGCCGATCAAGCAAACAATCGGTATTGCTGAGCCACGGGCACATGCAGTCGGAATGGAGATCAACAGACTCCTCGAGGCAAAATTCATACGCGAGATCAAGGAAAGCACTTGGCTCGCCAATACAGTACTAGTACCAAAAAAGGACACGGATATCCTGTGGATGTGCGTCGACTTCACTTCTCTTAACAAGCACTGCCCAAAAGATCACTTCCCGCTACCACGGATCGATCAAATTATCGACTCCACTGCTGGATGCGAGCGCCTCTGCTTCCTCGACGCCTACTCAGGCTATAACCAAATTTGAATGAAGGAGGAAGACCAGGAGAAGACCGCGTTTACAACGCCCTTCGGCGTGTTCTGCTACAACACAATGCCCTTCGGGCTAAAAAACGCAGGAGCCATGTACCAGCGGTGCATGCAGGCCTGCCTCAAGGAGCAACTTGGTCGCAACATCCAAGTCTATGTCGACGACATAGTAATCAAAACCAAGGAAGAATCCTCTCTAATCGACGACTTGCACGAAACCTTCACCAATCTCGATCGCTACCAGATAAAGCTCAATCCGGACAAATGCGCCTTCGGCGTACCCTCCGGACAACTGCTCGGGTATCTCATCTCCGCGAGAGGGATCGAGGCAAACCCGAAAAAGATAAAGGCCATACTGGCCATGGAGAAACCAAAGAACATAAGAGGCGTTCAGCAACTAGCTGGGCGAATCGCGGCCCTCAGTCGATTTATCAGTCGAATGGGAGAAAAGGCGCTGCCCTTCTATCAGCTCCTCCGCAAAACCGACACATTCGAGTGGACCAATGACGCGCAAGAAGCACTCGAAGACCTCAAGCGCCTGCTATCCACCTCGCCAGTATTGGTAACTCCACGAGAAAGGGAACCACTGCTGCTGTACATCTCCGCCACCAACCAAGTGGTTAGCACAGTACTCGCCATCGAACGGGCCGAGGAAAACAAGGTCCATGGCGTACAACGCCCCGTATACTACCTCAGCGAGGTCCTCACGCGAACAAAACAGCGGTACCTGCACTATCAGAAGCTGTAGTATGGCGTCTTTATGACCACCCGGCGACTGCGCCACTACCTCCAGGAACACCCAATCGTGGTAGTCAACGACGCCCCATTGGGGCATATCCTCAATAACCCTGACGCCATAGGGCGAGTCACGCTTTGGGGAATCGAACTATCTCCACGAGACATCACATACGAAAAGCGCGGCGCAATTGAGTCACAAGTTCTCCCGGACTTCCTCGTACATTGGATGGAAAACCAACTCCCGGACAAGCCAGACATGTCCTACCTCTGGACAATGCACTTCGATGGGTCCAAGAGAAAATATGGAGCAGGAGCAGGTGTCATACTGACATCGCGTCAAGGGGACAAGCTAAGTACGTCCTGCGAATGCAGTTCACAGCCTCAAACAACGAGGCTGAATACGAGGCCATGTTACACGGGATGAGGATGGCAAAAGCCTGCGGCGCAAAGAGGCTAATCATATATGGCGACTCGAAGCTGGTCGTAAACCAAACAATGCATGAGTGCGACGCACTAAACGACAACATGATCACGTACCGCGACCTCTATGACACACTTGAAGGAGACTTCGACGGCTGCGAATTGCGACACATAGGTCACGAAAGCAATGAGGAGGCGGACGCACTCGCCAACATAGGCTCTACCTGCGCACCCATACCACCTGGGGTATTTCTCGAGCGCATATGCGAATGCTCCATCAAGCCGAAGGCCACAGAGAAGAAAACAAACGCAGCAACGGACTCGGGGGTTACGCCACCCAATGAGCCAACACCAATCGATTATTTGGAGCTTGACACAGGACTCGAGGGGCCAATGAGCGTCATGATGATCGAACAATCCTGGACGCAGTCGTACATCACGTACCTCCTCAGCAAACGCCTACCGGACGACCCGACAGATGCACGACACATCGCGCGATGCTCCAAGGCATTCGCCGTTACCAACAACGAACTGTATAAACGTAGCATCACAGGCGTGTTACAGCGATGCGTCTCCCTAGCCGATGGAAGAACAGTCCTCCTTGACATCCATGAAGGAACCTGCGGGCACCACGCCGGCAGCCGCACCCTCGTCGCCAAAGCTCTACGAGCTGAATTTTACTGGCCCACGGCCATGCGCGACTCCAAAGATATAGTCCAAAAGTGCAACGCCTGTCAACGATTCGCGGACAAGCCACACGCACCAAGCGCGGAGCTACGACCTATTCCATTGGCCTGGCCCTTCGCCCAGTGGGGACTGGACATGGTCCGCAAACTTCCAAGGTCCTCACAAGGAGGCTACGTCTACCTCTTGGTCGCAGTCGACAAGTTCACCAAGTGGATGAAGGCCATGCCAGTGACCAAGCAATCAGGGCACAACGCAGTCAAGTTCTTCGAGTCCATCGTCTACCGCTTCGGCGTGCCACACAACATTATCACCGACAATGGAACAAACTTTACATCCAAGGAGTTCCAGGATTTCTGCGAGAACCTGGGGATCAACATCAGCTATGCCTCAGTCGCACACCCACAGACCAACGGTCAGGTGGAAAAGGCAAACGGGCTCGTCTGTAGCGGCATCAAGAAGCGACTCCTCCGGCCACTCGAATAAGCCGCAGCCTGCTGGCCAAACGAACTGCATTCCGTACTCTGGAGCCTACGAACAACTCCAAACAGCGCCACCGGCTACACACCATTCTTCATGGTATATGGAGCAGAGGCAGTATTACCCGCCGAAGTACGGTACAGAGCGTCGCGCGTAGTCACCTACAGCGAGAAGGAGTCATCCCTCGCACTCGAAGACTCCGTCGACCTCCTTGACGAAGCAAGAGAAATCGCCACAGAAAGATCTATGATCTACCAGCAGAACCTGTGCAACTACCATAGCAGAAGGCTTCGCCCAAGATCCTTCGTCGAAGGTGACCTGGTCCTGCGACTGAAGCAGCAGGGGCATCTCAAGCTCGAGTCCCCCTGGGAAGGACCATACGTGATTACAGAAGTAATCCTAGGTGGCGCCTATCGCCTTCAAGATTTAGAGACAGGAGTCGCATACTCCAACCCTTGGAATGTCGCACAACTGCGACGCTTCTATCCTTAGTCGTTTCTTCTTTACTTTTACATCGCAAATAAGGCTATTCAGCCAAGGCTACTTAGCCGCACATTGTACTACGTACTGTTCTCCGAATAAATGAAAGCTAAGTGCCCCAAAACTCCGTGCTCTCTTTTCTCTTGTCAACTTTCATACTCGGGGGCTGCACCACCCTATATACATATGTTCTTCGAACAATAAATGCGACATCCTGAGTAGCTGGCACATCAATCGAACCCCTAAACATAAACACAACCCAGCTGCCACGCAGCTGATAGGTTGACAGGGGAAAGATACAGAAGATAACCAGGCTAACGAAAAGGACTCGCATAAGTGCAACACACCCCACGCTTATAAAAGGTATTTGTAAATTATCTACAAAATTATATATGAGCTTTACAACACCAGTACACTTGCATGCAGGATACATATTTGGCTACCCTTGCAACAGAAGAACATTAGTCTGCTCCTCAAAGAAGTCGACAATTTCCTCGGCTGGACGATCCACCGCTTGATAATGCGGCACCATGTTCCAGGAAGATCCTGTAGGTGGCATCGATGACCCAGATGCAATGGCGGCGACATCCACGTCCGGCATGTGCAAACGCACCAAAGAGAGCGCAGCCTTAGCACCAGCCACTAGCTGCTGCCTCACGCACTCGCGAACCGCGGACATATCTTCAAATTTCGTCAGAAGGGCCAGCAGGCTTGATGGAGTATCATCCAACGGGAACATCGTCCGGTAAATGTTCTTCAGGCATGACTGCGACTTCTTCAGAAAGAGCATGACTCGCGAGGCGCGATCCTGCAGGGTCGCTAACGCAGTCGCACGATCATGATCTACCCAGAAGTATCCACTCTCTTGAAGTTGCTCTTGAGTAAGATCATGAAGGCGGATGGCAATCCTATCTCTCTCCTCCCGCGGACGGTGTGCGCTAACAACTACACGAAGCAGCATCAACAGCATGAGTACAACGTACCATCACGATTAACTACAAAGGAAAAGATGAGGATGAGCAAACTAACATTTAAACTGGTCGCCCAGTTGCGTCACCTCGCCAAGAAGATATTGCTCGTGAGCGGCGGCTTTTTCAGCCTTTGACTTCCACACGTCGGTGCTACCACGGATCACGGGCAACTCACGCTCCAGCTGCTTAACGCGATCATGAAGTCGCGAAAGCAAGGAGAGCTCCTCTACTCTGGAACAAGATGGTGCCGTTGCATCCTCAAAAGATGGCGAGTCCAGGGTCCCCCACAGGGCCACTTGATGTACCCTACCAAAAATCAAGCCAGAAGCAAAAATAAGGCGACCAACTCAAAAGCCAAAAGTAACAGGTGCATTCAGGATCAATAAAAGTATGTACAAACACATCTACCAATAGGCATGAGCTACAATCAAAAGAGCGAGTTCATCAGCTATTACACGAAACTAACTACGGAGCAGCTGGCTTCTTCGACTTCGAGGACTTCGGGGGCTTCATCAAGTCTGTGGCAGTATCAGATGCCACTAACTTTCCGCCGACCCCTAAGGCCGAAGCTTTCGCCGCCTTCTTGGCGCGATTGAGCTCCTCCGAATACTTGGCAATGGTGTTTATCAAGGAATGGCCATATTTGGCACAGGCAGTCGCAAAGGGAGCGAACACTACCTGCTGACCATCCGCGCTAACAGGCATTGTCTTCGACACCGTCAAGGGATCCACTTCGACTCCGTGGGCTTGCACCATGGCTAGCGACATGGTCGCGCCAGCTGCGTGGAGGGAGTTCTTGTATGTGGCAGGCACACCCCCAGTGAGTGACTCCACCAGCTCCTCGACATTGTCGACCAGCTCCGCCTTCGGCATCAGCTCCTCCCGGAGATGACTCAGGGTGGCCTTGGCTTTGGACAACGTATTTTGGACAGCGGCGCTACGGTCTTCGACCGCAGATACCGCGCCCACCAGAGCGTCATCATGACCAAGGACTCGTGGATCAAAACTCAAGCCACCAGCATCTACACCAAAAAACACACATGGATCAAACTTCTGAATGCCACCGGCGCCGCAGAGGAAGAGAAGAACATCAATAAAAATATCCGCCAAGTAAAGCTACCTGAGAGGGCCTTGGCGACTGAGAACAGTTGCTCTTCGAACAACTTCTCCCTGGCCGCAAAGGAGGCAAGCAGATCCTCTTCGCGCTTCTGGGCTTCATCACAAGCCGCGATTGCCTCGTCGCGCCCCATCACAGCTGCGGCTAGAGTCTTTTCCAATGTGGCGACGTCACGCAATAAAGCATTATGCTTAGCTATAGGACAGTCAAAATTTGGCTGTCAGTCGATGATACCAATGTGCAGAGAAGATGACAAGAAATAAGTATAGAACACTCACTCTTGACCACGCGGTGGCGCTTCTCCAGCATCGCATGCTGGCGACCTATCGCCATCACCTGTTCCGCCACCTGCGCGGCTTCCTTGACAAGGAGCTGTCGCGCAAAACAAGGAACCAGCAAAAGGCAACAAAGGGCGTTGACTGCCAGGTTAAAGAAAAGAAGAAGAAGAAGAGAGAGAGAGATATATAATACATGGTCCTCCAACGACTCCGAAGAAGATTGCTGAACCATCGTCCGAGCTACTACTCGATGCTCCCCTACGCGAGGAGAGCTCGAATAATTGTGCCCGGAGTGGGCCGCCGCCGGAGGAGAAGGAGCACGCTCGACCTCTATCTTGGCCTTTGAGGTCGCGACTCCTTACTCCTTCAAAAATTCGACGTCACCAGAAGATGACGACGCCTCTTGACTACAAGACAAAATCCGCACTCAGATAAGGAAACTACAGGGAAAAGCCAACAAGAAGAAAACAAGTGACAATCGAATTTACTAGCAAACTTACCAGTCAAATCTATCAAGATCAAATGTGGCCTCCGTCGACTCCGATGAAGACTCCTTGGGCAATCGCATCTTCTTGCGAGATGACGGTGCCACAACCCTCACAGGAATGGCGGGAATTGGCGACTCCGCACCAACAGCCGCGCCCCCTGGAGTGGAAGGAGTTGACGCGTCGGAATCCTTGCTACGCGAACGCTTGCGAGTATCCGGACTTTCGGACTCGGGGGCTTCCTCTTCAACATCGGAAGGGATAGTCGACTCAGACTGGTCCTCTTCCACAGCCTCACGAGGAATAATCCCCTCAGGGAGGGGAGGCATGCAAGGCGACACAGCCCACTCCTGCATACAAAAATAAAACAGATAAGCAACAGAAGATGCAATCGAGAAAATACGCTACTACGTAACACAACCATACCTCATGAGGAGGATTCGAAGCATCGAAAGGAGGAACGACTGGCTCGTTTGGAAGCACATCCTTTAGGGTATACTTCGTGACCAGTCGCACCCTCTTATCTACCTCACTCGCGGACATGCCATCGGCAGACACGCGAGTGGGATCATTAGCGCCACCCCATTGGAACATGGGATGGACCCTGGCCTGGAGAGGCTGGACGCGATGCCGCAGCCAAGTCCTGACAAGGGTGCAGCCTCCCTCTTCTGCACCTATGCAACTCTCGAGGTCGCAGACGCGCTGATATAACACGTCTGTCTCCACGAGTTCGGAAGGCATGATCACATTCTTCCAAGAACGCATCTTCTTGCAGGGAGTCGCGGGATCAAAAGGTGCGAGACCAAAGTGCTCGTCCTTGGCCTTCTGGTCGCGCACATAAAACCATTTGTCCCTCCATCCCTGGACGGACTTGGTGAGCTTGATATCGAAGTAAGTGGCGGATGGATCAACATGTATTCCGCAACCACCTACGTCATAAACCAAAGAGCCAGATGCGGACTGACGCTTCAATTTAAAAATACGTTTGAAAAGACCAAAGTGTGGCTCGATTCCGAGCCAGCACTCGCAGAGGGTGATGAAGCAAGTAATGTGGAGGAGAGAATTTGGGGACAGCTGATGGAGCTGGAGCCCATAGAAACAAAGAAGACCCTGAAGGGGTGAAGAGGCAAGGAAAGACCGCGAATGATGAATGCAAGAAACATCACTCGATAACCAGCAGGAGGCACAGGAATGGTCTCACCGTTGGGGATGCACGAATCGGTGACTGATGCAGAGATCACTCCGTCTTGGCGAAGAAGACGGAGATCCAATGCTTTGATGATGGAGGGGCGCCAAGCGCCATTAGTCACGCGGGTGCCCGCGACCTTCTTCTTCCCGGCGGCGGCGGCACTGGTGGCCGTAGCAGCGGAGCCACCCTTCTTCTTCGCTGCAGCGAGGGTGGCCGCGGACTCAGCGGCAGTGCCTCCCTTCTTCTTCCCCATTGCGCGGCGATGATGAGAGCGAAGAAAATAGCTGGGGAACGAACGAAGCTGGTCCAGCGTCGTAGAGCAGGTGGGCGCAGAGGAAAGCAGGAAAGCAAAGGGCAATGGCGATGGCAGCAAAGGAAGAAAGAACACAGATGGGAAAATTACCGCTGTGGCATCGCTACTTAACCCCTGGAAGATGCAATCCAACGGCTGACAAAAACCCTATTGGACGCGTGGCACACATCGCGGAGGACACGTGGAGAAGAGGAAGCGCTAACCGTCCCCCACTTCTACCATTACGAGCGGAAATCGAGGAGGCACAGTTAAAAATAAGATTACGCACGCCTAGTCAAATCAAAGTCAGAAAGTGGGACCCACAGCTCGTCACGTCCCGTCAAAACCGCTCACGCGGGCAACTAAGGTCATACAAGCGTCGACCGAGCGTCACCAAAAGGCTATGCAATGGAGAACTTGACTATTTTAGTCCTTTGAGTCTTTGACTCCACCAAGCACTCGGGGGCTACTCCCATAGGGAGCGCTGGCCGCGCACCCTACGATTTTTATTTTCTTTTTGCAGGAACATGGACAATTACAAAAGGCAAACCCAACCACTCGAAACACAGTTTGATTATGAACATGGGTTACTCCCATAGGGAGCGCCGGAAACAGGAAGGCAAAAGACGACATCAGTCGCAAAAATATTTTTGCACCTGCCTGGGTCATCGACTGAAACAACCAGGCGAAGACGATAGCAGTCGCAAAGGTGTTTTACTACCTGCCCGGGTTATCAACCGAACAATCAAGCAAAAGACGACAGCAGTCGCAGAAGTTTTTAGTCCCTGCCTGAGTCTTCGACTCAACCAGGCACTCGGGGGCTACTCCCATAGGGAGCGCTGGTCCCGCACCCTATGATTATTTGAACAAAAAACTATGTGTTGATAACATCCACACTCGAAACTCATGGCGACACCGCCTCATAATTTCCCCCCTACAAAGAGACTGCGTCTCCTGGGTTACCCAAATCGTCTCCGTGATGATAAAATTCGGATGCCGCGCCTACGGCGTGAAGGTAAGACCTGAATAAGGCCTGGCAACGCATTTAACTGTGCACTACCACAAACATATCCGTGCCCACAGTCACGATGAACATGCCTTGACGGACGCGTCAAGTGCTCACACCCATATCACTGGAATTCGACTCCTGTAAGACCTCCGTGGCCTGAGTCGAATTACACCAGCACTTTTCTGGATTCTAGTCCGGGGACTCGAATTCGAGTAGATTGCGTTGTTTCACCCTAAGGTGGTTAACTGATACCGATACATCGGTCATATCAGGCACGTATATCAACAATCCCTATGACACAAATAAAAGCAAACGAAATATACTTATTCAGGCACTCGAAGGCTTCAAAAGTCCCTAGTCGAATCTGCGATTCCACTGGACACTCGGGGGCTACTGACATGGGTATACCTTACAGGTACTCGAGTTTGGTATATACGGCCCAAATACGTACAGGCCCACGGTGTCGCCAAGGCCCGGATGGAGGGACTCGAGTAACCTATGGACTCTCAATTGCTTGAAGGACAAGAAGAAGCTAAAGATAGAAAGTTTAAAGGGGAAAACCCTAACTTGTAACCGACTCGACCTGCTACCCGAGACCTATCCTATCTATATAAAGGCTAGGAGGGGGTGGCGAGGAGGACACACGCAACCCTAGTTTTCGCAACCCTCGCCAGATTTCATCTGCGCTTCATTGTAACTTTCGACTCCCTCGATAATTCCACGAGCAGACAAGCAGGAGTAGGGACCTCTATGAGGCCTGAACCTGGGTAAATCCTTTGTCCCCTGTGTGCTTGTTTGCTAGCCGATAGATGTCTCCAGCGCTCCCTCCTTCTCCAAAACCCAAGTCCATAACAATGGGCATTGACGAGTTAAACCCTCGTCACCTTCCGTATTACACGGTTTGGAAAGGTAAAGAGAAATCTCTAGGGGTCTTGCACGGGGATTGGACCAATAGCTTGAAGATGCTGTACAACTTCAAGGCGGAGGTACAAGCTAGGTGTCCAGGGAGTGTTGTGGAGATTGACACCGAATCAGAAGGTGGTAAAATATATTTCAAAAGATTTTTCATGGCATTTAAACCTTGCATCGATGGATTCAAGGGCGGATGTAGGACGTATCTGAGTGTAGACATCACTGTCCTAACTGGCAAATGGAAAGGCTGCCTACAATCTGCCACAACACTTGATCGTCACAACTGGATGTTCCCAGTGGCATTCGGGCTGTTTGAAACAGAAACGGAGGAAAACTGGGTCTGGTTTATGAGGCAGCTCAGGAGATCAATATGCCACATGGATCCATTGGCTATATCCACGGATGCATGCAAAGGGCTGACGAATGTAGTGAAGGAGGTGTTCCCGCGAGCTGAAGGTAGAGAATGCCATGCCCATATGATGCTCAACTTGTACTCACACTACGCAGGCAGCGTATTTCGTTACATGTTTCCTGCTGCTAGAGTTTACAAACCTAGTAGCAGCGATTATTTCATGAGCAATATTTTTGCCGAAGCCCCTGAACTTCCAGAGTACTTAGCCATCCATCATTCGTAGCTATGGAAGAGGAGTCAATTCAACCCTGACATCAAAGTTGATTACATAAACAACAACCTTGCAGAATGCCTGAATAACTGGGTGAAGGACATAAAAGTGCGTCCTGTTCATATCTTGATGGACAGCATACGTGGTATGATCATGAAGCTGTTAAATATAAGGAGAGAGATCGGTAGGAGACTTAGAGGACATATTATACCGCCAGTTGTACAACAACTGCACAAGAGAAGCCGAGGACTTGCTCATCTTAAGGTTCTCCCGTCAACCAACAGAAGCTGTGAGGTGGTCGATATGTCCAAGAGTGGCAAAAGGGATGTTGTGAACATCTAGCCGCGAGAATGCACTTGCTTAGAGTGGAAGCATACCGGGAAACCTTGCGACCACGCCTTGGCCTTCTTGGTGAAGAAAAGAACTCTACCACATTTGGATCAATATTTGTCAGACTACTACTCTATGGAAAAGTTTAGACATGCGTACGCTGGATCCGTCGAGCCATGTACAGACCATCTCAGTGGCCTCAAGTCCAACTGTCTTTCGAGCTTTGCCAGCCAGTTACAAAAAGGGGCAGAGGAAGACCCTAGGTGAATAGGTTTAAGAATTTTCTCGAGAAGAAGGGTTCGGCTTTCTGTGCTATAAAGAAGGGAAAAAACAGATGCAAGACCTGCCATCTTATAGGCCATAGAGCAGCTGGATGTCCCCTTAATGCTCCCAAACCTAGGTATGAGATGGTACATTCACACAAAAAAAATGTTTATATTCTGTAGATATAAGGTAGTAATCCATGTACTGTTTTTTTACAGGAAGCGCAAGGTAAGAAACAAGACAGCCGACTTAGTGATTTTGCTGTGGGAAGAAAACCAAAACGAGTTGAGTGATGATGCCGGACAAGATTACTGTCGATTGGCCTGACTTCCCTCGGCCCGGAGATGCAGGGTACGTGAAGGTAAGAAAATTGGCACCCAGGAAGAGGAAGAAGGTAGGAGATGAAGAAGCTAGTGGACGTGAAGGAAAGAGGAAGAAAGTTGGCACCCAAGCAGAGAAAGAGGGCTAGCAGTGTAGCAGCCTAATGATGTATTAAACTTGAACCTATATATGTAGTTCGGTTAAACTCTGGAGCTGTGTGCGTGGAACTTGTCGGGCAAAGCAATCTGCCTCTCGTACTCGGAGTAAAATGTATCGCGACTTTAGGATTTGATACGGCCGAGGCCACTAGTTGAATCCAAAACTGTGACTGTGCCACTACTATCTGAACAATCGCGATAGCTGAGCGGTTAAATCCTCTCCAAAATCGATGGGTGTTAGTGGCATAGACATGATTTATTTATAGGCACTTAATAAATCCCTGCTGTTGGCATTACACTTACGATAAGTTTCTGGGCTAGAAAACAATTTCTTAAGCTGGCCGCTACACTCCATGAAGCAGCAACTTATTTCAGCTGCTGGACAATGACTTGGCAACATAAACTGCAAATGCAACAGATAATGCCCAGATAATGAGGAAATTGTGTCCACTATCTGGCCTAATCTTGAGCCCGTCTGTCTCACCACCTCCCTGCCCCTGCCTCCCCTGCACCTGGCGAAGCTCCCGGATCTCTCGCTCCATCGCACGAATCTCCTCTTTCTTGTCCCACACAGCATCACGCAGATCCTGAACAAGCTCTTTGTGAAAACCTGTTAGTGGCTTTTCGATCCACACAAACTTGTCACAGCCAGTACCCCTCCCTTCCCGCGTAGTAGATCGAAGGAAACAAAAAAAAGAATTACATTATGCTTTCCGGATCCGGGTTACCATTGTACCTACAGTAGGAACTTACCGCTCTGATGCTGGAGTTGCTAAATTTTCCTGCAGTATTTTCATCGGTCCATGAAATCCATCTCAGCATCTTCTCACCACACAAACATAGCATATCGGGGTAGTAATCTGATGGGGGCACCCGCCTGATGGCGTTGAGCCGACCCTGATTCCGCCCGAGACGAACTGCACGAGCTGCGAGCCATGAGCGAGGGGAGCGAGGGCAGAAGAAAGAGGAGCCTTTGGATGTCAGGGTAGTGGTGAAGCGTGATTTATCCCTACTTAATAACTCGAGCAGAATCCTACCGTCCACATTCGGCTGACAGGTGGAGGACCTAGTGTGTGGACTTGTCAAAAGAAACTCGCGCCTTCGTGGTTCAAAAGCCCTGTCGCGCGCATTGGACAAAATTTTTTGGTACCTTGCCCGCGTACATATCACTGGGAGGTCTTGCTCAGGAACCAGACACGCCTGGCCAACAATCTTACTCCTTCCTAGGAACTTGTCATGGCTCGTGCCGGCAGATCCATCCGCTCCACCGCTTCCGGTAGGGCTTGCCGCGGCGGATCCACCCCAAGATCCTACCATCGCAGTATCAAATGGCCATGGTTTCTTGAGAGGAGCGACGACGCTACGTATGCGAGATCGGCCCCTCCTACCTGTAGAAGGACTGATGCGGCGTCGAGCTCGAGCAGGAGCCACCAGGCGCGACGGCGCTCGGTCCACGCCAACCCCGTCACCTTCGTAATTGCCGATTCCGATGTGGAGGGCGACAGGGACGAAGCTGTGCAGAACGACATTGTTGCCTCCTTGGCGAAGGGCAAGCCACGGGCGGGAGTGGATGTCGCCGGGAAGGGCACGGCGGTGTCACCAATCGAGGTGGACTCTGACGACAGCTGTGTGATGTGGGTTTAGATGTTGTTTAGGATGGTTGCAATTTCTGTTGTGTTTAATGCGAGTACAATTATTGTAATGTGTTTGTCGAGCTATATTAAGAAATGTGTGCAATAGCAGCCGGTGAGTGCTTCCACTTTAGAAATTGTATCTGTGCCATTTGCATGTTGCATTATCAACATAGATTACTTGTAAACAATCCAACAAAAATCATTAGATTAGAACCATCGGACGAGAGTGGCAGGATGGAAGAGAAGTTGGGACGGTGGCTTGGAGGGGAAGGACACTGGCAGGTGGGCCCTCAGAACACGTGACACTGACATAGGGGAGCGGGAGCACACGGTATTGCCGGTCTGTCCAGAGGAAGCGGACTTTGCGACGTGACAACAACAAGCTGATTGGACCAATATAATAACTCGTCGAAGTATTAAGTAGTACTTAAAACTACAACTGGGGTACATTCGCACAACACGTATGCTCTAAGCACGTGAGAAGTATCGCTTAAGTCTAACAGTAACGACAGCGCAAGTACAACATTTGTCTGTCGGTCTTCTCGATACAAATGTAGAAATGCATCTGCCTGTTTGGTCCAGCACCGACATGGTACTGAGATGGCACGCATAGGATCAACCTTAGGTCCACATACTCCACCTCCCGCGGCGTCGGGCAGCTCGGTGCCTCGGCTAGCACAAGAATGCTATCCGACGATGGCGGCAAGGCGTTCGCCCACATGCGCACCATGTATACGGGCAAGGCGCACGAGACCGACCTGACGCATACGGCACCCACGACAGTGGTCCCAGCTCTGGTTCCTGGAAAACCGGCAGTGATGGTCAGGACGAAAATAGAGTCGCCCCCCCTGGAAAATTAGCAGGCGACGTGCCGAGTCAGTGAACAGCACCTGCCCTTGGAGAAGTTGGGCTTGCCCGTACGAGATCCTAATCTCTTCGATCAAGTGCCCATCTGCAAGGTGGACGACGAGCTCTACCGGCGGGCCAGTGTAGTTGCAGCCCGGCTCCGTGCAGGCGCATGCGCCATGCGGGCACGCGAGCTCGTGGAGCGGGAGCTCGCGGTAGGAGTAACAGCGAAAGCATCCTGGGTGGGAGCACACGAGCGGGAATGCCGCTGCGAAGTTGCGCGCGAGGATCTCCAGATTCTTGGGCTCCCACATCTGCCACAACTGAAGTTCGTCGAGAAATCGGAAAAAAGATCAGCAGTTAGATTGGCGAATAGCAGGAATGTGTAGGATAAGTTCAAAAGCTTCTAAAATGATTTCCTACCATGAAGTTAGCGACCGGAGAATAGGCGGATGTCGTTGGCTTGCGGCTACGGCAGGATGGAAGTGAAGTGGGGAAAGTGGCTTCGAGGGGAAGGAAGAGAAGTACAGGGAGGAAGAGAAGTAACGGGGACGTGGCACTGGGATATGGCCCACTGAACTCATGAGTCATAACACTCACAACATGCCAGTTTGTCCAGAGCAAGCGTGTCCAATCATGCCGCATAAAAGCCTACTCGAGGATCGCTCTCGCGAAGACCATCCCAATCGTCCAAGCACCCCAATCGAACGGTATGTATTAATTGTCAAGCAGAACAACTGTGTTATGGCGTGCCTTCTAGAAGACTCGGTCTAACGGTGGATCCATTGGGGGGCAGTGCTAGTTTTAGTATAAGAACAAGCATGAAATGACTCAAATGGATCCATGTGTGGTTTGTGGAAATAACACACATGCAATGACTCTAGTGGTTGTTCCATGTGTGGTTTGTGGAAATAACACACATGCAATGACTGTAATGGATCCATAAGTGGTTTATGGAAAAGAACCCACATGCAATGACCACTGGTTGATCCATGTAGCATCCCAATTGTCTAACAATTGTAATGCTACTTGGTCTAGTAATAATGGCTACTTCATATATATAATTGTTGCATCATAATTATATCATGCTCATGTCATCATGCCACCTTGCATTTGAGCATCATATAAAACCCTTTTCCATTTGGTTCTTATCTCATATGCATTATTAATTGTATTTGTCTCTTGATATTGTATTTGGTTGTTGATATATTGTTTAAATGCCCAAGTTGAGTTGGGGGCATATCTTTTACTCCACCCCACCACCTTTATTTCACCACCTTATAATTCCACCATTCCATTATCCATGAGCTTGCATTTGTTTTTCTTTTGGTATTTAATCTAGCTCATGGGAGATAGGATGGATCTACTTCCACAAATCCTCAGCTTGGCCTTAAACCATCTTTTGGGAATGCATAAAAATAATGCCATGATAATAATTTTGTTTTCACCAAATAAGCATGGCATTAATTAATTTTGCATGGGCCATGCAACCATCTCCAACTTTGGTCCTCCTTTGCTTTATTTGAATTTTTGGGTGAACCACCTCATCTCTCATCTCTCTCTCCCTCCTTTTGGTTTGATCTTGTTTGCTCTTGCTTAGGCCCTCACCACCTCATCTCACCCCCTCTTTTCCTTGTCTAGATCTTGATGGAGCTTGGCATGTGCTTGCTTGACTTTGTCAAAAGAGGACACTCCACCTAATCACCTCTCTAAACCTCTCTCCTAATCTATACCTAATCTAGACCCATTCCCCCTATCTCTAAAACCCTAACCCGAGCTACCCCCTCTCTCTCGGCCTCTCTCCTCTCTCACCCACCTGGCCACCCTCTATCCCTGGCCACACCCTAGCTACCTTCCACCCCAACCTTTACCAAACCTAACCCTAACCCGACCCTAGTACAAACCCTAACCGAGCCTACCCCCTCTCTCCCTCTATCTCTCTCTGCCTGCATGCCCCACCAGCCCGAGCCTCCCCCTGTCTCCCTGGCCTCACCTTGCCCCACCTGCCAGCTGCCTACCTGCCCTGCCCCTGCCCCGACCCGAGCACGTGAAGAGGAGAGGGAAAGGTGGCACCCGAGCCACCTTTTTCCCTTCACCACCTCCCCACGGCATCTCCCTCTCCCTCTCTGCTTTACCTCCGCCCCACAACCCCTCTGCCTCTCCCAGATCCCCCAGGCCGCTTCCCTTTCGCCCTACCTCCCCTATGACCACCTACCCTCTCTCGCCGGCCACCGTCGGTCTCCTCCATTCCCCCTACCTGCAGCCGGTGGCGAGGAGCTCTGGGTGTCGAGGAAGATCGAGGAGATCCCCAGGAGGCCGCCGGTACCTGTCGCGGAGGAAGAGAAGGACCGGAGCCGAGGTTCACCGACGAGCCCGACGCTAAACCCTAGCCTCCGGCCGTCTGCATCCTCGCCGCTGCGACGCGCCCCAAGCCGATCAAACACCACCAACCTCTCCTCGGTGAGCCCCTAAGCCTCGCTGACACCCTCGCTCTCGCTGTCGCCGTCGGGTGCCACCGATCGTTTCGTCGAACAGACTGTGCGCGCCGTCGGCCGCAGCATCTACGCGCTCCCGCGTCGCGCAGAAACCCTATCTAGGCCCCAACCGCCTTGCCGTCACCAAACCCAAGCCACCGCAGTGGCTCCGCCCTCCGCGCGCGAGACCTAGGTCCCCGGATCGAACCCCCCCACGCGCCGCGCCTGCGTCGGCCGTGCACCGATCGGTCGTCAGCGCAGAGAAGGACAACAGTACGGGCAACCCTTTTTGCATTTAACCCCCTGCCTTGTTTTCGGCTAAACCCGCGGTACGTAGAGCCCCACCTGCCAGCCACCCCGACGATCTTGCAAAATAGCCCCCCCGTTTCTCTGGCCTCAACCAGGTGCTCCTCACGTGCGTGGCAAGCCTCTCGCTCACTGGCGTGTGGGGTGAGAGCCTCGGACCCCACCTTATACATTGTGCGGGCTCAGCGGTGATGTAAGAATTTCTGTGCGCGTGTCGCCCAGTCAGCCTGGCCCCACTTGTCTGTGGCTGTGGCTAGGTCTGGGGTGAGTAACAAAAGAATTTCTGTATTTCTGTTTAATTCAAACTTTTTCCAAATTAATTTAAATTCAAATTTAAATCTGTTTTTAAATAACTTTTGAAATATAATTCCAAATTAAACATATGATATATGTTTTGAAGTCAGAAAAATGTGAGGAATTCAAATATGCCCTCCAAAATATATTTTGAACACTTTATTTTTCGAGTTGATCAAAATTACAATAAAATGCCCTTTTTCCTTAATTAATTAATAACTTTTGTTTTATAACTCCAATTTTAACAAATAATATGTCTAAAATGATTAGCTCGACGAGACCTTTCTGTTTATGCATTCCATGTTCTGTTTTGCAGCATGCATCATATAAATATAAAGTATCCAGCAACTTATTTGAGTATAAAATATGACTAAAACTCAATAAAATGATTTATTCTTGTATTCCACACCTCACTATGCCATGCTACTTTATTGCCATGCAAATTGTGCATCATTCATCATGGCATGATTGTTTGCTTGTCGCATCTTGTTCATATGCTTGTGCACTTTATTTATGTTGGCCCTTGTTTGTTTGGTTCTTCTTCGAATAGACGCTGAGCAGGGGATATATCAAGAGACCCAGGAGCACTACCCAGATCCTTCTCTCGCTTCAACTGAGCTGCCAGGCAAGCACTACCACATGCTTGCATACATATAGTACCTATTGCCTCCATCTTATTCTTGCATCATTGAGTCGCGATTGCATTAATCTGAATCCCAAGTACTGCATAGCCTTTACTTTTAAACCCCACCGAAGCTTGTTCCTCCATCCCATGAGCCACTACTACAGGAGTTGTTTGAGCCATGCGAGTCGTAGAACAGCATGTGTAGGGTATGTGAGTGTCTGTTGGATAACGAGGTACCTAAACAACTTAACCTGAGTAGTAATGGGATAACTAATGAAAGTGGCATCGGTGAGCAATATCTGCTATTTGATTTTTCATGCTCACTTGTGTCCCGTAGGACCCCGAGTACTTGATTCCTGTTCCTTGAATATTCGCGCTATCCACATCCGGGAGGCCTTATGGACCCCCCTGAGCCAGAGCTTGATTCATTCTTATTTCTTGGGGCCACAAACTAGTTTGGTGTTTTGCTACTATTCTGTACTTATGCCATGCTTTACTGCTTTATTTAAGATTATGCGAGGTACTACACCTGTACTGTTTAGGTAAGCGGAGTGTTTTCGCGGTATCGACAAGCCCAGTCACATTTTCGGGTTCCCAGTCGTTTACAGCCATTGACGCAAACCTTGAGTCCGTCTCGGAGCCGGCCAACTTCGCTATGGTAGCTTAATGGGGTGGCCTCAAATATTTCTGAATCTGTGATCGCTTTGTCGTGATCGCCTCGTTGGGTTTTGATTTGGTTTTTCCGAGGTTGATCGAGTGTGTGTTGCTATTTGCACCCTGCAGGTAAAACTTTCGAAAGCCGTGTCCGCGGTTATGGACGACTTAGCACAGTTTCGATCATAGACAGTATAACTAAAGTACCGCTTTAATTTGACTAAGTAACTGACTAGTAAATAGTGCAACACTCATGGAATGGTTAATAAAACTGCCAACGGATGGGGGGTTGTTCGTCCGCTTCCTCGTCGGTAAGCGAGGAGGAGGATGGATCTGTTAATATTACTGTTATAACTGTTGTTATTAATTCACGGACATCCGTCTATCTCTAGTTAGGCAGATGGTTAGCGAGTATCTATAGAATTGTTAGGGTTTATCTTTTGCTGCAATTGCGTCACCCCAGGTTGTGTCCCTTTTAGAGGCATAAAGACTTGCTGAGTACCCCTAGGGTCTCACACGATAAATTGTTTGATTCAGATGAACAGGTAAGCTCGCAAGATGGATACTGGGTGGAGGAGACGGACGATGTGGGCAACGATCATTCGGTGTAGAGATTCCGGGAACGGGGATCCGTGAGATCTGTGGGCGGGATGTGTTTATTTATGGGGCATCTTATGCCGATTTGCTTCTTATCCGTACTCGGATCTTGTTTTCCGCTTCCGCTTGATACTCTGATGTTTGATGTATGAGGAGATATCCTAAACTATTATATCTATCTAGGATATTTGGATCTTGCCGTATGGCGTTGCTATATTTCCTTTCTTTTTAGATGGAATGACTCTGAGAACCATTGTATGGTGGCTTGCATACATACTCATTTGTGTATGTAGTTAATCCCTTCGCCTGCCGATTATGCCGCCCGTTCTTGTCCTGATGTTTGGAAATGGTTAGGACGGCCGAAAGGTCTACCTGTGAGTGGCATTTGGGCCCCACCGTACTATTTTAACCATTTCCGCTCATCCAGGCTTGTAACTAGGAGCGTAATTCACCGAGGTAGTTACAATTGGTATCAGAGCCATCCCGCCCTTCAGGGTCTCAGCCAAATGGTCGTTGTCAGTCTAGAAAATATTTTTGGTAGTTATGTATACTAAGGAAAAACAAAACGCGAGAGTAGGACTGCTTCCACTTTTCTTCTTACCCACCCACCCACCCTTTTCTGGTAAGGAAGTGTAACGTTTTCAATCCTCTTCTCAAAATTCAAACTAGGATTCACGTGTTCTGGGTTTCCGTAGTACCATAGGTTGTGTGTGTGTGTGTGTAATTCCTTGTCTATCTGTTGCATCCAAGTTGTTATCACAATCTGCCTTTGGTTATCAACTGTTGGTACATTCCATACCGACAGGCTTTTGCAAACCGACGCGATCTATCTGATTCGTTGTATACCGCCGCGATCTGTCTTACTCTTTGTTAACCGACGTTATCTTGTTTGGGGTGTTCGTTTCCGTAGTTGCTAATCTTTAGGTTCATCTTGAGAAGAAGGTGTTGGGATATGTGTTTTACTTATTCATGTGCGGAGTAATGATTTGAGTGCGGGATGGAGTCGTGACCATACCACTACTCTTATCATTCGCTCTTGTATATTGAATTGGTAGAGTCACTAATCTTGATTCGTTAAGTGATTTTGCGCATCTATTGGTATTTTAATGCCGAAATTTGTGGAAAATTTTTCTTTGATATATCTGTGTACCACACTCCTTTTCAGTCGTGTGCGTTATGCTTAATATCTTCTAGGTGCTTTGAACTTCGTTGATATTTTAATATCATCTTAGTAAATTGTATCCTTTAATCTTGATTAATTCCATTTTGGTACTATTTTGGATTATTATTATTCTCCATCATAGTACTGACTTGTGTTTTATATCAACCACAGGATGGAACCACCACGCCGTTCTAAGGAGGACATACAACCTGAACTGGGGGCAGCGTTGTCAAGCATCGCCAATGCCTTGGCAGCAATGCAGCAGAACCAGCAGCGTTTTGAAGAAAGTGTCAGGAGGAATGAGTTTGTTCCGCTACCTCCACCTCCCAAGCGAGGAGACATCAAAAGCTTTCTGAAGTTCAACCCACGCCAATTTGATGTTTCTGATCAACCACTTGATGCGATGATTGGTTGCGTGAGATGTCAAGGTTCTCATCGCTGATGTTCCTGAGCAAGAATGGGTAAAGTGTGCTACTCACCTTCTGAAGGGAGATGCAGCTCTGTGGTGGGAGAATTACCTGAAGGCAAACCACACTGGTTTTCAGCCTACTTGGGGACAATTCACTGGAGCTTTCAAAGAGCAGTATCTGTCAGAAATTGTCATGGAGAGGATGAAGGAAGTGTTTCTCAACCTCAAGCAGGGCAATGACAATGTCAACACCTACATCAGAAACTTCATGAACCTTTCTCGTTATGGTGGCGATGAGATCTCGGATGACAAGAAGAAGCAAAAGAGGTTCAGGCAAGGGCTCAATGCATCGATTAAGTATGCAATCACACATGCAAGGCCGGCGTCTTTTCTGGAACTTCAGCATACAGCTCTGCAGGAAGAGTCAAGTAGGCAAGTGTTTGAGGAGTCAAAGAAACACAACCGTGATGCAGCAAGCTCTCCAGCTATGTCAACTCCTTCTAAGCGTCGTGTCTGGGTTCCTAACACCCCACCGTCGCTCCCGGCTTCACCAAGACCTTCAAGCTACGCGGGAAGGCCACCAAACTTCCTCACTGCTCCCAGGGCTACAACCACCACTACCACGAGAGCACAAGTGAGTCCCCAGCACGTTGCTCCACGTCCACCTGGTGCTTGTTACACGTGTGGAAACTCTGGGCATCAACACTAGAACTGTCCGATGAAAAACAAGGGTCTTCCTCCACCACCTCCAAGACCTGCGGCAAGCTCTCCTATGGTTTGTGCACCACCACCTCGGGCTCTCAACATCAACACCAAGCCCGGGTCTGCTATTGCTCGTGCCAACTGTGTCAACGCCGCTCAAGCTGAGCATGCACCTGGAGTTGTGATGGGTATGCTTTCCGTTAACTCAGTCCCTGCACGAGTTTTGTTTGATTCTGGTGCATCGCATTCTTTTGTGTCTCACAAGTTTGCAAATGAGAATGAGTTAGCTATGGATCCTCTCCTTAAGCGGTTAATGGTCCTTTCTCCTGGAGCAACAATGGCAGCTTCTAAAATCAGCCATGGCAATCAAATTGAGATTGGTGGCTCTTCGTTCTCGGCTTCCTTAATTGTTCTGGGCAATTCTGACATTGATGTCATCTTGGGCATGGATTGGTTGACAGCAAATGCAGCTGTGATTGATTGTGCTGAACGCTTGGTTTCTCTGAAGATTCCTGAAGGCCATATAGTCTATTCTCCAAGTCAGACTCCTGCTATCCAGCTTTTCTCTTTGGCGGCTCTGAATGATGATGCTATGGAAGCTATTCAGAGTGTTCCGGTGGTCTGTGAGTTCCCAGATGTCTTTCCTGAAGAGTTGCCAGGTATGCCTCCGGATCATGAGGTTGAGTTTGTAATTGAGCTTGAACCTGGTACCGCTCCTATCTCCAAGCGGCCTTATAAAATGGGTCCTGCTGAGTTGGCTGAACTCAAACGTCAGCTTGATGAACAAGAGAAGTTGGGTTTCATTCAGCACAGTACTTCTTCTTGGGGTAGCCCAACAATCTTTGTGAAGAAGCGAGACAAGACTGATAGACTTTGTGTTGACTATCGGGCTCTCAATGCTAAAACCATCAAGAATAAATATCCCCTTCCGCGGATTAATGACCTCTTCGATCAGCTAGCTGGATCTGTGGTATTCTCTAAGCTGGACTTGAGAAGTGGTTATCACCAAATCAAGATTCGCAAGGAAGATGTTCCTAAAACAGCTTTCACCACCCGCTATGGCCTGTATGAGTACACGGTCATGTCTTTCGGTCTCACCAACGCACCTGCCACCTTCTCGAGGCTCATGAACTCGGTTTTCATGGAGTATCTTGATAAGTTCGTTGTGGTCTACCTGGATGACATCCTAGTCTATTCTAAGTCAAAGGAAGAGCATGAAGAACACCTCTGGTGTGTCCTAAACAAGCTTCGTGAGAACCGCCTGTATGCAAAGTTCTCCAAGTGTGAGTTTTGGCTGCCTCAAGTTACCTATCTTGGTCACGTCATCTCTGCCAAGGGCATTGCAGTCAACCCGGAAACTGTGAAGACAATTGTTGAATGGCTTCCTCCTGTAAATGTCAAAGAAGTGTGGAGCTTCCTTGGTTTGGCTAGTTATTGCCGTCGCTTCGTTCAGAACTTTTCGAAGATAGCGAAGCCTCTTACCGATCTCCTCAAGAAAGGCAAGAAATACCTTTGGACTCCTGCATGTCAAGCAAGCTTTGAGACACTCAAAGAGAAGCTCACTTCCACACCAGTCTTGGTTCCTCCGGATACATCCAAGCCTTTCCAGATATTCTGTGACGCCTCTTTGCACGGATTGGGTGCGGTCCTCATGCAAGAAAAACAAGTTGTTGCTTATGCCTCTCGCCAGTTGAAGACGCATGAGATCAACTATCCTACACATGACCTCGAGCTCGCAGCAGTTGTCTTTGCTTTGAAAGTATGGAGGCACTACTTGCTTGGCAACCGTTGTGAGATCTTTTCTGATCACAAGAGTCTGAAGTATATCTTTACTCAACCTGATCTCAACCTTCGGCAGAGGAGGTGGATTGAAGCAATCAATGACTTTGATCTGACCATCAATTACACTCCGGGCAAAGCTAATGTCATGGCAGATGCTCTCAGCCGCAAAGCTTATGTCAATAACCTCATGATGGAAGAACAACAGCCTCTCTTGTGCGAGGAATTCCGTCAGCTCAACCTTGAAATTGTGGAACAAGGGTATCTCCTGAACCTTCTAGCAACCCCTCTCTTGGAGGAAAAGGTCCGCTCTTCTCAGCTTGGTGATCCGTACACCAAAAAGATCATCTCCAGGCTTCAGCTTCCGAAGTATGAGTCCTTCCACGTCGATGATCAAGGCACGCTTTTCTTTGAACACCGGATGTTTGTTCCGAACTACACGGGTTTGAGAGAGCAAGTTCTCAAGGAGGCGCATGATTCTGTTCTTTCTATCCACCCTGGCAGCACAAAGATGTACATGGACTTGAAAACACAATATTGGTGGCCTGGTTTGAAACGATATTGTGCCAAGTATGTCTCGGAGTGTGATGTCTGCCGCAGAGTTAAAGCTGTCCATCAAAAACCTTCCGGTCTTCTACAGCCATTGAAACCCCCGGAATGGAAATGGGAGAAAGTAGAGATGGACTTCAACACTGGTTTCCCAAGGTCGCAGAAGGGCAACAATGCAATCTTTGTTGTCATTGACAGGCTTTCTAAAGTGGCTCACTTCTTCCCCGTCAAGGAAACCATTCCTGCAATTCAGTTGGCTGAGCTCTATATCAACAGAATTGTCTCTCTGTTTGGGGTTCCGCTTGAGATCAGTTTAGACCGTGGAAGCATCTTCACTTCCAAGTTCTGGGAAAGTTTCCAAAATGCTTTGGGAACAAAGTTGAACTTCAGCACAGCTTACCATCCTCAGTCGCAAGGACAAGTGGAAAGGATCAATCGATTCGGAGGATATGCTTGCTTGCGTCATCTCTTTTGGCATGAAGTGGGAAGAATGTCTTCCTTATGCTGAATTCTCTTACAACAATAGCTTCCAAAAGTCTAAAGATGGCACCATTTGAAGCTCTCTATGGTCGCAAATGCGTAACTCCGATTGGTTGGTCGGGTGCGGAGAAAGAATATTGTTTGGCCCTGACATTTGTGACTCAAGCGAGGAGAAAGTTCACATCATTCTTGAAAATCTGAAGATTGCTCAAAGTCGCCAAGAGCAATTATGACAGAAGCACACGGACATGGAGTATGTCCCTGGTGATCTCGTTTACCTTCGTGTCACTCCCATGAGAGGCACGCACCGTTTTGGTATCAAAGGAAAGCTGGCTCCTAGATACATCGGTCCATTCAAAATTCGTGGAAGAAGAGGAGAAGTTGCTTATGCTCTTGAGCTCCCAGAAAAACTCAAAGTCCATGATGTTTTCCACATCTCTCAGCTCAAGAAGTGCTTCAAGGATCCCGGCAGGACCGTGGACCACGAGCTTATCAATCTCCAAGAAGACCTGTCTTATCAAGAACACCCCACAAAAATCCTTGAAACCGCAGAAAGAAGGACTCGCAACAAGTCCATCAAGTTCTGCAAGGTGCAGTGGTCGCACCATTCCGTTGATGAAGCCACTTGGGAACGTGAAGATGAGCTCCGTGCCAAGTATCCTACCCTGTTTGAGTCTTCTTCTTCTTCCTAGAATCTCGGGGCGAGATTCCTGTTTAGTGGGGGAGAGTTGTAGCATCCCAATTGTCTAACAATTGTAATGCTACTTGGTCTAGTAATAATGGCTACTTCATATATATAATTGTTGCATCATAATTATATCATGCTCATGTCATCATGCCACCTTGCATTTGAGCATCATATAAAACCCTTTTCCATTTGGTTCTTATCTCATATGCATTATTAATTGTATTTGTCTCTTGATATTGTATTTGGTTGTTGATATATTGTTTAAATGCCCAAGTTGAGTTGGGGGCATATCTTTTACTCCACCCCACCACCTTTCTTTCACCACTTTATAATTCCACCATTCCATTATCCATGAGCTTGCATTTGTTTTTCTTTTGGTATTTAATCTAGCTCATGGGAGATAGGATGGATCTACTTCCACAAATCCTCAGCTTGGCCTTAAACCATCTTTTGGGAATGCATAAAAATAATGCCATGATAATAATTTTGTTTTCACCAAATAAGCATGGCATTAATTAATTTTGCATGGGCCATGCAACCATCTCCAACTTTGGTCCTCCTTTGCTTTATTTGAATTTTCGGGTGAACCACCTCATCTCTCATCTCTCTCTCCCTCCTTTTGGTTTGATCTTGTTTGCTCTTGCTTAGGCCCTCACCACCTCATCTCACCCCCTCTTTTCCTTGTCTAGATCTTGATGGAGCTTGGCATGTGCTTGCTTGACTTTGTCAAAAGAGGACACTCCACCTAATCACCTCTCTAAACCTCTCTCCTAATCTATACCTAATCTAGACCCATTCCCCCTATCTCTAAAACCCTAACCCGAGCTACCCCCCTCTCTCTCAGCCTCTCTCCTCTCTCACCCACCTGGCCACCCTCTCTCCCTGGCCACACCCTAGGTACCTTCCACCCCAACCTTTACCAAACCTAACCCTAACCCGACCCTAGTACAAACCCTAACCGAGCCTACCCCTCTCTCTCCTCTAGCTCTCTCTCTGCTGCATGCTTCTCCCTGGCCTCACCTTGCCCCCTGCCACCTTGCCACCCGCCCCGCCTGCCTCGCCACCGAGCACGTGAAGAGGAGAGGAAAGGTGGCACGAGCCACCTTTTCCCTTCACCACCTCCCACGGCATCTCCTCTCCCTCTCCTTACCTCCGCCCCACAACCCTCCGCCTCTCCCGGATCCCCCCCAGCCTTCCCGCCCCTACCTCCCCTCGACCACCCTCTCTCTCTCGGCCACCGAGGGTCTCCATTCCGCCCTACTACCTGGCGGTGGCGAGGGAGCTCTGGGTGTCGAGGAAGATCGAGGAGATCCCGAGGCCGCCACTGTCATGGAGGAAGAGAAGGACCGAGCCGAGGTTCACCCGAGCCCCCGGCTAAACCCTAGCCTCCGTCTGCATCCTCGCTGCACGCGCCCCAAGCCGATCGAACACCACCAACCTCTCTCGGTGAGCCCCTAAGCCTCGTGACACCCTCGCTCATTGTCGCCGTCGGGTCTTTGCCGATCGTTCGTCAGAGCTGTCAGGCGCCGTCGACGCGTCTGGCCTCAGCGTCGGCGAGAAACCCTATCTAGGCCCCAACCGCCTTGCCAGTCCAAACCCAAGCCACCGCGGCTCCGCCCTCAGCCTTGAGCCCTAGGTCCCCGGATCGAACCCCCCCGCATGGCGCTCGTCGGCAGCGCGCAAGACCGATCGTCGGTACAGAGAAGAACAACGATCTGATGACCCTTTTTGCATTTAACCCCCTGCCTTGTTTTCGGCTAAACCACAGACGTGAGCCCCACCTGCCACCCGACGATCTTGCAAAAGAGCCCCCGTTTCTCTGGCCTCAACCCGCTCCCTCATTTGTGCCGTGTGGCAAGCCCTCTGCCTTGGCGTGTGGGTCGTGAGCCTCGGACCCCACTCCCTGTGGTGGTACGGGCTCATGATGATGTAAGAATTTCTGTGCGTGTCCCAGCGGCTGGCCCCACTTGTCTGTGGCTGTGGCTAGGTCTGGGGTGAGTAACAAAAGAATTTCTGTATTTCTGTTTAATTCAAACTTTTCCAAATTAATTTAAATTCAAATTTAAATCTGTTTTTAAATAACTTTTGAAATATAATTCCAAATTAAACATATGATATATGTTTTGAAGTCAGAAAAATGTGAGGAATTCAAATATGCCCTCCAAAATATATTTTGAACACTTTATTTTTCGAGTTGATCAAAATTACAATAAAATGCCCTTTTTCCTTAATTAATTAATAACTTTTGTTTTATAACTCCAATTTTAACAAATAATATGTCTAAAATGATTAGCTCGACGAGACCTTTCTGTTTATGCATTCCATGTTCTGTTTTGCAGCATGCATCATATAAATATAAAGTATCCAGCAACTTATTTGAGTATAAAATATGACTAAAACTCAATAAAATGATTTATTCTTGTATTCCACACCTCACTATGCCATGCTACTTTATTGCCATGCAAATTGTGCATCATTCATCATGGCATGATTGTTTGCTTGTCGCATCTTGTTCATATGCTTGTGCACTTTATTTATGTTGGCCCTTGTTTGTTTGGTTCTTCTTCGAATAGACGCTGAGCAGGGGATATATCAAGAGACCCAGGAGCACTACCCAGATCCTTCTCTCGCTTCAACTGAGCTGCCAGGCAAGCACTACCACATGCTTGCATACATATAGTACCTATTGCCTCCATCTTATTCTTGCATCATTGAGTCGCGATTGCATTAATCTGAATCCCAAGTACTGCATAGCCTTTACTTTTAAACCCCACCGAAGCTTGTTCCTCCATCCCATGAGCCACTACTACAGGAGTTGTTTGAGCCATGCGAGTCGTAGAACAGCATGTGTAGGGTATGTGAGTGTCTGTTGGATAACGAGGTACCTAAACAACTTAACCTGAGTAGTAATGGGATAACTAATGAAAGTGGCATCGGTGAGCAATATCTGCTATTTGGTTTTTCATGCTCACCTGTGTCCCGTAGGACCCCGAGTACTTGATTCCTGTTCCTTGAATATTCGCGCTATCCACATCCGGGAGGCCTTATGGACCCCCCTGAGCCAGAGCTTGATTCATTCTTATTTCTTGGGGCCACAAACTAGTTTGGGGTTTTGCTACTATTCTGTACTTATGCCATGATTTACTGCTTTATTTAAGATTGTGCGAGGAGCACCTGTGCTTGTTTAGGTAAGCGAGTGTTTTCAGTATCGACAAGCCCACCACATTTTCGGGTTCCCGGTCGTTTACTGACCATTGACGCAAACCTTGAGTCCGTCTCGAGCCGCCAACCGTTGCGGGTAGCTTAATGGGGTGGCCCCCTGAAATATTTCTGAATCCTGTGATCGCTTTGTTGTGACTGCCTCGTTGGGTTTTGATTTGGTTTTTCCGAGGTTGATCGAGTGTGTGTTGCTATTTGTGCACCCCTGCAGGGTAAAATTTTCTGAAAGCCGTGTCCGCGGTTATGGACGACTTGGAGCACATTTTCTCGATCATAGACAAGTATAACTAAAGTACCGCCTTTAATTTGACTAAGTAACTGACTAGTAAATAGTGCAACACTCATGGAATGGTTAATAAAACTGCCAACGGATGGGGGGTTGTTCGTCCGCTTCCTCGTCGGTAAGCGAGGAGGAGGATGGATTTGTTAATATTACTATTATAACTGTTGTTATTAATTCACGGACATCCGTCTATCTCTGGTTAGGCGGATGGTTAGCGAGTATCTATAGAATTGTTAGGGTTTATCTTTTGCTGCAATTGCGTCACCCCAGGTTGTGTCCCCTTTATAGGCATAAAGACTTGCTGAGTACCCCTAGGGTCTCACACGATAAATTGTTTGATTCAGATGAACATGTAAGCTCGCAAGATGGATACTGGGTGGAGGAGACGGACGATGTGGGCAACGATCATTCGGTGTAGAGATTCCGGGAACGGGGATCCGTGAGATCTGTGGGCGGGATGTGTTTATTTATGGGGCATCTTATGCCGATTTGCTTCTTATCCGTACTCGGATCTTGTTTTTCGCTTCCGCTTGATACTCTGATGTTTGATGTATGAGGAGATATCCTAAACTATTATATCTATCTAGGATATTTGGATCTTGCCGTATGGCGTTGCTATATTTCCTTTCTTTTTAGATGGAATTACTCTGAGAACCATTGTATGGTGGCTTGCATACATACTCATTTGTGTATGTAGTTGATCCCTTCGCCTGCCGATTACGCCGCCCGTTCTTGTCCCAATGTTTGGAAATGGTTAGGACGGTCGAAAGGTCTACCTGTGAGTGGCATTTGGGCCCCACCGTACTATTTTAACCATTTCCGCTCATCCAGGCTTGTAACTAGGAGCGTAATTCACCGAGGTAGTTACAATCCATATGTGGTTTGTGGAAAGAACACACATGCAATGACTCTAGTGGTTGATCCATGTGTGGTTTGTGGAAAGAACACACATGCAATAACTCTAGTGGTTGATCCATGTGTGGTGTGTGGAAACAACACACATGCAATGACCACTGGTGGATCCATGTGTGGTTTGTGGAAAAGAACACACATGCAATGACTCTAGTGCTGGTTTGTGGTTTTAGTATAAGAACACACATGCAATGACTCTAGTGGTTGATCCATGTGTGGTTTGTGGAAATAACACACATGCAATGACTGTAATGGATCCATAAGTGGTTTATGGAAAAGAACCCACATGCAATGACCACTGGTTGATCCATATGTGGTTTGTGGAAAGAACACACATGCAATGACTCTAGTGGTTGATCCATGTGTGGTTTGTGGAAAGACCACACATGCAATAACTCTAGTGGTTGATCCATGTGTGGTGTGTGGAAAGAACACACATGCAATGACCACTGGTGGATCCATGTGTGGTTTGTGGAAAAGAACACACATGCAATGACTCTAGTGCTGGTTCGTGGTTTTAGTATAAGAACACACATGCAATGACTCTAGTGGTTGATCCATGTGTGGTTTGTGGAAAGAACACACATGCAATGACTCTGGTTGATCCATATGTGGTTTGTGGAAAAGAACACACATGCAATGACTCTGGTTGATCCATATGTGGTTTGTGGAAATAACACACATGCAATGACTCTAGTGGTTGATCCATGTGTGGTTTGTGGAAAGAACACACATGCAATGACTCTGGTTGATCCATATGTGGTTTGTGGAAAGAACACACATGCAATGACCACTGGTGGATCCATGTGTGGTTTGTGGAAAAGAACACACATGCAATGACTCTAGTGCCGGTTTGTGGTTTTAGTATAAGAACAAACATGCAATGACTCTAGTGGTTGATACATGTGTGGTTTGTGGAAAGAACAGACATGCAATGACTAGTGGTTGATCCATATGTGGTTTGTGGAAAGAACACACATGCAATGACCACTGGTGGATCCATGTGTGGTTTGTGGAAAAGAACACACATGCAATGACTCTAGTACTGGTCTGTGGTTTTAGTATAAGAACACACTTTTAATGATTCTAGTGGTTGATCCATGTGTGGTTTGTGGAAAGAACACAGATGCAATGACCACTGGTGGATCCATGTTGGTTTTAGTATAAGAACACACATGCAATGACTCTAGTGGTTGATCCATGTTTGTTTGTGGAAATAACACACATGCAATGACTCTAGTGGTTGATCCATGTGTGGTTTGTGAAAAGAACACACATGCAATGACTCTAGTGTTGGTTTTAGTATAAGAACACACATGCAATGACTCTAGTGGTTGATCCATGTGTGGTTTGTGGAAATAACACATATGCAATGACTCTAGTGGTTGATCCATGTGTGGTTTGTGGAAATAACACACATGCAATGACTATAATGGGTCCACATGTGGTTTGTGGAAAGAACACACATGCAATGACCACTGGTTGATCCATAAGTTGTTTGTGGAAAATAACACACATGCAATGACCACTGGTGGATCCATGTGTGGTTTGTGGAAAAGAACACACATGCAATGACTCTAGTGCTGGTTTGTGGTTTTTGTATAAGAACAAACATGCAATGACTCTAGTGGTTGATCCATGTGTGGTTTGTGGAAAGAACACACATGCAATGACTCTGGTTGATCCATTTGTGGTTTGTGGAAAGAACACACATGCAATGACTCTAGTGGTGGATCCATGTGTGGTTTGTGGAAAAGAACACACATGCAATGACTCTAGTGCTGGTTTATGGTTTTAGTATAAGAACACACATGCAATGACTCTAGTGGTTGATCCATGTGTGGTTTGTGGAAAGAACACACATGCAATGACTAGTGGTTGATCCATATTTGGTTTGTGGAAAGAACACACATGCAATAACCATGGTGTGCACACTGTCAACTTCACACACATGGGGAGAGCAGAGATCTATTAAAGCACTTGAGTAGCAAGGTAGATCTATAGATTACAAGCTCATGATCTCAATAAGAGCATGCATAGAGAGAGAGATGAACACATAGCTACCGGTAGAACCGTTACCCTCGAGAGAGAACTACTCCCTCCTCATCATGGGAATCAACAATGGTGATGGAGATGGTGGTGGAGATCGATGGAGATGGCTCCGGGGGCACTTCCCCGTCTTGGCAGGGTGCCGGAACAGAGACTTTCTGTCTCCCGAATCTCCCCTTCGGTGGCGGCGGTGCTGTGGAACTTTTCGTGGATTTCTGATTAACGATTTAGGGTTTCTGCATCGGGAGGCTCTTATAGGCGAAGGAGGCAAGGTCGGTGGGCGGCCAGGGGGCCCACACCATGCCCTGGCACGGCCTGGGCTGGCCCGCGCCAAGGGGTGGTGTGGCCACCCTGTGGCCCCCCTTCGTGTCTCCTTCTAACTCCGTGAATCTTCCAGGAAAATATCAACTTTGGCTTTTGTCCGGTCCAATTCCGAGAATATTGATTTTCTGACTTTCCTGGAACTAAAAACAACAGAAAATAGGCAACTGGCACTGTGGCATCTAGTTCATAGGTTAGTCCAAGAAATCATATGAAAAGTACTCCAAAGTGTGGATAATACATAAGAAAGTAGATAAAACCAAGCATGGAACATAAAAAATTATAGATACATTTGCAATGTATCAAGCACGGACAACGACACCAGTCACGGATCCGATCTAGGAGGCCTGGCCACAGAGGATGGAGCCTATGGCTCCAGGTCTGAAAGTTGTGGGAGCAACAGCTTCTCCAACCACTTCATGTGCACCATCATCAACGCGGGCGATACCGTCATCAATCGCGAAAACACTGGCACCAGATCTGGCACCGGACCGCCCAGCGAGGGTATACCCAACGACGGTACACCCAACGGTGGCCCCACCAACAGCGTGCCCACCAATAACAGGACAGGAGGAGAGCCACACCTCATGACGAATGAGAACACCGGCGAGCGTATGCTGATCAAGCTCAATGACAACGAGTGGGCCCGCTGTCGGGAAGCTCTACGGGGCAATCCTCTACCCCCAACACACCGCAGGACATGCTGATGGGCTACCATTGGCTGCTGAAGGAAGAGTTCAAGCGCTAGCAGCAGGTGATCGCGTAACTCGAGGCACGAAGAAAGGCGGCGGACGAGTCGAGCCTTCGGCGAGCAGGGCTCTCCTCCCATGGAGGATCCTCCTCCAAAGGCAACGAGTACCTGGCCAACAAGAGGCGATCTCTACTGGCCCACCTCACCGAGAAAGAGCACATAGAAGTCGTGAAAGTCCTCGACTTCAGCTCTATAATGGTGGATACATGCGGAAACATGCTCCTGAAGACGCCGCAAGCCGCGGTGACAACAACCACCATGTACCTCCTCAACAACCAGCCACCGGCTGGAGACTCGGGAGCGACCATGCACCGATCTACGATCGCAGGCCTAGGGCTAATCGAGGCCGCCCTCGACAAGGAACCAACACCAGAGCCGAAGAAAAGCAAGGCTTTGGACAAATACTACTACTCGTACTCCTCCACTAACGACAGTCACGATCTGTCACAGCGACGTCGCTCATGGCGGCATGACCACAATTACGACATGCGTGATGACATCACGCAGTGCAAGGTCGACAAGATGCAGGCAAGGCGTGCTCGTTCGACTAACTCGGAAGAAGACGAGATTGAGCTCTGTGGCGCCAGATGCTTCAGTAGGGCCATCAGGAAGAAGCGAATGCCTAAGGGGTTCAAACTCCCATCGGAGAACCCAAAATTTGACGGCCTACAGGACCCAAAAATCTGGTTGGAAGACCACATCTGCTCCGTCAGGCTGCACGGCGGGAGTCGAAGAACGGCCATGCAATTCCTACAGCTGCAGTTGCAGGGCGCCGCTCGCGCATGGCTCAACAACCTCCCGCGCGGATCCATTCACAGCTGGGAAGAGCTGGTCTACAGTTTCATGTGCAACTTCAAGGGCACTTACAAAAGGCCCGCAACAATCGAAGAACTGAGAAGCTGTCAGCAAAGGTCTGGCGAGTCGCTGCGCTCGTACATCCAGAGGTGGTCCATCATCAAGAACTCCGCAGAAAACATCTCAGCGGACCGCACAATCGACGCGTTCAATGGCAGCGTTCGCCGCATAGAGCTCAGGGAGGAGTTGTGCCGCTCGAAGCCCAAAACAATCGACCACCTGATGGAAATTGTGAATCGGTGGGCTGACGGAGAAGATTCGGTGAAAATCCGCACCTACTCCAACGATGACGACGACCTCGGGCGCAGATGTGACTGCCGAGGCAAACATCGAATGCGCGTCTACGAGGACCGCGACAAAGTCAATATGGTCACAGCCGGCTACGCCGACAAACGCGACGACAACCGTAGCAGCGGATATCGCAGCAGTGGATATCGTGATGGTGGGAAAACCACGCAAGTATGGCAACACCACACTCGCGAAGAGGCACCCGCAACATCCATCCAGGACAAACTGTCCGAACCATGCAACGTGCACTTGTACATCGACAAGCACGACGGCAAGAAAAAATCCAGCCACCTTCTCAAGGACTGCCATGAGTTCCTCAAACTCCAAGAGGGCCTGGCTCAGATGAATCGCGATGCGATCAACAGGGGCTATGGAGCTGCCCCACGCGCTGTGGCACATGGCGCTCCGCCACCACCTCCCGGGCCACCACCACCCACAGCTGCGCCAGTCCAACATCATGGAGGTGAGCCATACCCACGAGCTGTGGGCAACATGGGGATGATTCAAAAAGGACGCCCCTCCAATCGAATGCAGAAGGCAATCACTCGCCAAGTCAATTTGGCGATAAACTCCACCTTCCACCACTGAGTACCTCAGTGGAAGCGACTCCTGCATCACCTTCGACAAGCGCGACCACCCACGCCAAGTTCCTCATCCAGGCCACTGTCCCCTCATACTCGAGGCGCAGATCGGGGGCTTCGATATGAGTCATGTCTTCATGGACGGCGAGAGCGGCATCAACCTCATGTTCGCGAGTACCTTGCGGGCGATGAGGATCCCTCTGACTTGTCTGGAAGTTTCAGACACGATGTTCCACGGCATCGTCCTAGAGAAGGGAATATATCCCCTGGGAAAAATCAACCTCGACGTCATCTTCGGCACGCCGTAAAACTTTCGGAGAGAGCGCATCGACTTTGAAGTCGTCGACTGGCCCTCACAATACCACTACATCCTCGGACGGTCCCGTGCGCTAGGTTCATGGCAGTACTGCACTACGCCTACCTGCAGATGAAAATGCCAGGTCCAAACAACATCATCACAATCAATGGAATCTTCGAGAGGTCCGACAGCTGCAATAGGGAATTCAACAGAATCTCCTAGTCCTTCGGCATGCAGGAGGAACTCGCAAGATTGAAGGAGTCAACAGACAACAGTCTTCCTCCCCTAAGCAGGCCAAGTTCACCCGACCTGTCCTTCGACTTGTCGGTGCACACGAAGAAAGTCCAGGTCCACCCAACGGACCCAACCAAAACGACCCTCATTGCCAACAACTTGAGTTCCGCATAGGAACTCGCGCTCGTCGAATTCCTCCGTGAGCACTGGGAAATCTTCGTCTGGTGTCTAGCGGACATGCCAGGAGTTCACAGGGAATTCGCCGAGCACTCACTCAATGTAAATCCAGACACAAAGCCAGTCAAGCAGACAATACGGCGACTATCTAAACCAAGAGCAAAAGCAGTCGGAATGGAGATCAACAGACTCCTCGACGCAAACTTCATACGCGAGATCAAGGAAAGCACCTGGATCGCTAACATAGTGCTTGTGCCTAAAAAAGATACAGATATCATGCGGATGTGCGTGGACTTCACCTCCTTGAATAAGCACTGCCCAAAGGATCACTTCCCGTTGCCACGAATCGGGCAAATCACCGACTCCACCGCGGGATGTGAGCGCCTCTGCTTCCTCGACGCCTACTTAGGCTACAATCAATTCCTTTTGGTGTGTTCTACTACAACACGATGCCCTTTGGACTAAAAAACGCAGGAGCCACCTATCAGCGGTGCATGCAGGTGATACGTCCATTTTGCATCACTAGTCTATATCATAATTTACTGTTATTCATTGATATATTTCATATTAAGAGATGATACTTATGTTATTTCATCTATTTTTGCATGATTGATGACTTTTGGAGGATGGACCGCTGTAGTCAGGATTCTGATGGAAAAGGGGCTGTTTGGAGGCGAAATTTGCGAAGATCAGAAAATCCAGGAAAATACATGGAATATCCTATTTTTCCAGAAGACGAAGGATGCCAGAAGGGGGAGCGGAGTTAGGCCACAGGGGGCCCACACCACCACCTGGCACGGGCCAACCCTGGCCGCGCCACCAGGTGGTGTGGCCACCCTGGACCACTAGGCTTGTTCGTCTGCGGTACCAAAGTTGGCAGGCCATCGCATGGCAGTACCTAAGTTGCCTGAAATTATCGCGTTTCGAAAAGTTGGGCCGCCAACTACCGAGAGGGGCCATGTCGATGCAAACTCGTCTCACCCCAACCAAATCCAAACACCGTGAAACTGCCCCGTGAAGTAGACGGTCGGGACCCTCATGTCAGTAATATTTCCGTGACGCGAGCGCCAACGCGGCAACCACGTAGGCAAAACGAGATACTAAAGGAGCATCGTGCATTTACCAAATTCACAAATCCACTCCCTTCATCCTTTCGCATGAACCCTATCACCGGCAACATCGAAATCCCCTCTCCAACCAGAATGATCTCTTCGGGCATTTGAATTCTGGCACCAAGCTGCTGCGCCTACTCACTGCTACCGAGCTCTAATGCTGAATGTCGTGCCAGCCGTTGCGACGATCTAGCCCGCCTCTACCACCGACGAACTAAGTAATGCGAAGGATGGCAGATCCATTTGCCGAGGAAGAAGTACTTCTATCTAATTTCGGGTGAGCTACTCTTCTCTTTGCTATTCGCACTACCTATAACTGCTAGCTGGCTATTGGAATTACAGAGATATATCGAACATAGAATTGTTTGCTAGCACGACGCTGACAAACAATTCTTATCTTTTGTCTCCAATTTTCTATCAACTAGGATCTCTGCTGAACCCAAATACACGGTTTTGGTGAGCATCTGCGGCTACCTCGTTAAATTAGCACATGGGAAGAGCACGTGGAAACAGGCTCAGAGTCTGAAGATGGAAGTAGCGCCTGTGCAGTTATGCCCTGTCCCTGGTTTGGTTGCTGCTGTGCGTGAACTTGCTGAAATGAGGCTGAAGCGGTACGGTTCAGCATCGTTGATGAACGAGGCTTCAGGTTCCTATAGCGTGTGACGATCTAATTGGGTTGATGAAACAACATGTTAGGCTCCGCGTGGTTACGCTGGTGTGTAACATAGTGGATGAGGAAGCTCCTGCTACTGGGAGTCGCCCAACTATTATTGGACAGGGAGGTCTAACTCGAACCCCTGCTGTTGTTGAGCAAAATGTGGTTCCTTGTCTGTGACATGCTTCTGTCAGGCAACCTCCTCGTAGGAGTCCCTGTATTGCCGTTGTGGAAAACTCTGCTCCGGAATCTGCTGGTACTGGTCGTCCCCGTCCCCGTGCCCGTGTTGCCGTGGCTGCTGCTCACCCAATCCATGCCGCTGTTGAGCAAACTAGGGCGTCTAGAGGCTGCCCCGCTGTTGTTGCCAAGACCGCCGCCTTGTGTGCTGCTCCTCCTCGAAACCTTCCTCAAGTTGTGCGAACCCGTGCTCTGGAATCTGCTGGTACTGGTCGTCCTCGTGTTGTTGTTGATCTGGACGCTGTTGACCCAATCCCTGCCGCTGTTGAGCAAACTAAGGCTTCTAGAGGCTGCCCCACTATTGTTGCAAAGACTGAACCATTCTCTCCTCCTCGAACCCGTGCTCGGGTTCAGCGAGCTGCTGGTCTGAAGCCAGCTCATGGTCTGTACTCTTCTAGCACTCGAAACACTTCTGTTGTGGGAACTGCTCCTGATCGTCGAGGTGACATGGCAGCAGCTGATCCTATTGTGGCTGCCGTTAGAAGGGGCCCTGCATGTCCACCATGTAATGTAGCTCCCGCTGCTAAGGGCCCTCACCTTGCTCCTGGTCATGGTACTTCCACCGAGGTTGTTCCAGCTAACGATGACGCTGGTGATGGCGGCGGTGGCATTGGGGCTGGGTCTGATGGTGCTGCTCCATCTCTCGAACCTCTCGGAGGTTTCTATCCTGAAGAACCTGATGATGGCAATGTAATCATTCGTGTTGGTTCGCGGATTATACTGAAAAATTAGATGATGGCATAGAAAAATTCTATGACGAGTTTGATGTAATCCTTGGCAGATACGACCCTGAAGTGGTAGAGTTATCTGACCTGATGGCATCGTTACATGTGAAGGTGCCGTGGGGGTCCTCCCAGGAAGCACGTTTGTTATATTATGGTTACAGGAGCAAAAAGGCTATCGAAGTGAAAGATACCAGGGATTTAGTCGTACCGTTTACAAGGAAACATTATAGAGGTGAAGTTTACTTCCACTTGGTAGTGCTCACGGTTGGAGAGGAATTGGAACTCGACAATAGAGATGATGGACTTTTAGAAGGCATGCATGACCTGATCCATGGCATCACTAGGGCTGGTGCGATTGAGGGTGGCTTCGAACAGAGGAGAGTCTTACAGAGGAGTGTCATAAAGAGGAGCAGGCAGATCATCCCCAGAAAGTTCACCCCGAAGAAGAACGTCACCAAGGAGACCACGCCAGAGAAGAGGACACCCAAGAGTCGCACGACAAAAGGCACCATGCCGCAGAGTACACCCCTGAGATCCAGTCAAAATGCCACACCAAGCGGTAGCAGCAAAAACGCTAAGAGGGCTAGCACGGTGGTGAACACTCCCAGGAGTGGTAGCAAAGAGGCGAAGATGGCCAGCACAGATGCTACCACACCTAGTGGGAGCAGAAAAAACACTAATTTAGAGCGGAACACGCCGCTGTCAGGGAATTATGCCAGCACGAAGGAGAACACGCCCAATAGTAGCAGCAAAAGGGCTAATTTGGAGCGGAACACGCCGCTGAGGTCAGGCAATAATGCCAGCACGAAGGAGAAGACGCCCAATAGTAGCAGCAAAAGGGCTAATTTGGAGCGGAACACACCACTAGGGTCAGGCAATAATGCCATCACGAAGGAGAACACGCCCAATAGTAGCAGCAAAAGGGCTAATCCGAAGAAGAACATGCCCCAGAGGTCGGGCAATAATGCCAGCACCCTGGAGCCAACACCCATGAGGGGAGGCAGTAAGGAGATCACACCCAAGAGCGGCAGCAAAAGGCCTAGTTCGATGGGGAATGGAACGTGGATGTCAAGCCCTACTGATACCATCAGGAAAGATTACATCAGGAAGGAGGATGTACATCGGAAGAGCAAGAGGGTTCTATACACTCAAGATGAAATTGATTCTGACTGCTGTTTGTCCACTGAAGTACCTGGGATGCGTGCAAACGTAACACCACCCATGTGGTTGCAGCAGAACCAACCAAGTGTCTTGGAGAAAACAGAGTTGCTGGTGAGGTGGACTGGGGAAATGTTCTTGTCCATCTGGGTGGAGACGATGGTGCAGCCCCACCCATGGGAGTCAATATGATGTGTGCAGTACTAGGCATTAGAGACGATGGCGAAGATTCTGAATCAGATGAAGAAGCAGGCACTGTAGAGGATCCAGAATCTGGTGATGATGAAATAGACGAGGAACTTAACGATGAGGCTGGTATTCCAGTCAATGATTTGGGTGTTGAAGTAGAAGAAATGAAACATGACCACGAGTATCCTATAATTTCGGTCGGCACCGAGTTCAGGAGCATGCATGAGTTCAGGATGTTGTTCCGGCATTTTTGTATCAAGGGGGAGTTTGACGTTTATCGACTAAAGAACTCTACGGAGAGGTATGAGGCCGTTTGCAAGTTAACATGGATGAATGGACGGGCTGAGGTACATTGTCCATGGAGGATCATAGCAAGATACTTACCTGCGTCGACTGCAATTAGGGTATTGGGGCAATGAATGCAGCAAACCATTAGAACTCTCTCTCTCTCTCTCTCTCTTTTCACTCTATAACTACAATTGATGTGCGATATCTTTCTGGCAACTAGTTGACTCGCTTATCTTTTAAATGAATCAGGTTGCAGAATGTAATGGGCCCTGCACACATGTGTCCGATAGGAAGCAAACTAAAATCCTCAATGGCTGATACGGAGTGGGTGGCTATGCAATCTATGTCCATACTAAAGGATAACCCTAAGGAGACCGCGAAGAATATTCAGACTAGCCTCGGTTCTAAATACAACGTTGTCCTTCCATATTACACGGTTTGGAAAGGTAAAGAGAAAGCTCTAGGGGTCTTGCACGGGGATTGGACCAATAGCTTCAAGATGCTGTACAACTTCAAGGCGGAGGTACAAGCTAGGTGTCTAGGGAGTGTTGTGGAGATTGACACCGAATCAGAAGGTGGTAAAATATATTTCAAAAGATTTTTCATGGCGCTTAAACCTTGCATCAATGGATTCAAGGGCGGCTGTAGGCCGTATCTGAGTGTAGACAGCACTGTCCTAACTGGCAAATGGAAAGGCTGCCTGCCATCTACCACAGCACTTGATCGTCACAACTAGATGTTCCCAGTGGCATTCGGGCTGTTTGAAACAGAAACAGAGGAAAACTAGGTCTGGTTTATGAGGCAGCTCAGGAGATCAATAGGCCACATGGATCCATTGGCTATATCCACAGATGCATGCAAAGGGCTGACGAATGCAAAGGAAGGAGGTGTTCTCATGGCTGAAGGTAGAGAATGCCATGCCCATATGATGCTCAACTTGTACTCACACTACACAGGCAGCGTATTTCGTTACATGTTTCCTGCTGCTAGAGTTTACAAACCTAGTAGCAGCGATTATTTCATGAGCAATATTTTTGCCGAAGCCCCTGAACTTCCAGAGTACTTAGCCATCCATCATTCGTATCTATGGAAGAGGAGTCAATTCAACCCTGACATCAAAGTTGATTACATAAACAACAACCTTGCAGAATGCCTGAATAACTGGGTGAAGGACATAAAAGTGCGTCCTGTTCATATCTTGATGGACAGCATACGTGGTGTGATCATGAAGCTATTAAATATAAGGAGAGAGATCGGTAGGAGACTTAGAGGACATATTATACCGCCAGTTGTACAACAACTGCACAAGAGAAGCCGAGGACTTGCTCATCTTAAGGTTCTCCCGTCAACCAACAGAAGCTGTGAGGTGGTCGATATGTCCAAGAGTGGCAAAAGGGATGTTGTGAACATCTAGCTGCGAGAATGCACTTGCTTAGAGTGGAAGCATACCGGGAAACCTTGCGACCACGCCTTGGCCTTCTTGGTGAAGAAAAGAACTCTACCACATTTGGATCAATATTTGTCAGACTACTACTCTATGGAAAAGTTTAGACATGCGTACGCTGGATCCGTCGAGCCATGTACAGACCATCTCAGTGGCCTCAAGTCCAACTGTCTTTCGAGCTTTGCCAGCCAGTTACAAAAAGGGACAGAGGAAGACCCTAGGTGAATAGGTTTAAGAATTTTCTCGAGAAGAAGGGTTTGACTTTCTGTGCTATAAAGAAGGGAAAAAACAGATGCAAGACCTGCCATCTTATAGGCCATAGAGCAGCTGGATGTCCCCTTAATGCTCCCAAACCTAGGTATGAGATGGTACATTCACACAAAAAAATGTTTATATTCTGTAGATATAAGGTAGTAATCCATGTACTGTTTTTTTACAGGAAGCGCAAGGTAAGAAACAAGACAGCCGACTTAGTGATTTTGCTGTGGGAAGAAAACCAAAACGAGTTGAGTGATGATGCCGGACAAGATTCTAGTGCTGATTGGCCTGACTTCCCTCGGCCTGGAGATGCAGGGTACGTGAAGGTAAGAAAATTGGCACCCAGGAAGAGGAAGAAGGTAGGAGATGAAGAAGCTAGTGGACGTGAAGGAAAGAGGAAGAAAGTTGGCACCCAAGCAGAGAAAGAGGGCTAGCAGTGTAGCAGCCTAATGATGTATTAAACTTGAACCTATATATGTAGTTCGGTTAAACTCTGGAGCTGTGTGCATGGAACCTGTCGGGCAAAGCAATCTGCCTCTCGTACTCGGAGTAAAATGTATCGCGACTTTAGGATATCCAAAACTGTGACTGTGCCACTACTATCTGAACAATCGCGATAGCTGAGCGGTTAAATCCTCTCCAAAATCGATGGGTGTTAGTGGCATAGACATGATTTATTTATAGGCACTTAATAAATCCCTGCTGTTGGCATTACACTTACGATAAGTTTCTGGGCTAGAAAACAATTTCTTAAGCTAGCCGCTACACTCCATGAAGCAGCAACTTATTTCAGCTGCTAGACAATGACTTGGCAACATAAACTGCAAATGCAACAGATAATGCCCAGATAATGAGGAAATTGTGTCCACTATCTGGCCTAATCTTGAGCCCGTCTGTCTCACCACCTCCCTGCCCCTGCTTCCCCTGCACCTGGCGAAGCTCCCGGATCTCTCGCTCCATCGCACGAATCTCCTCTTTCTTGTCCCACATAGTATCACGCAGATCCTGAACAAGCTCTTTGTGAAAACCTGTTAGTTGCTTTTCGATCCACACAAACTTGTCATAGCCAGTACCCCTCCCTTCCTGCATAGTAGATCGAAGGAAATAAAAAAAAGAATTACATTACGCTTTCCGGATCCGGGTTACCATTGTACCTACAGTAGGAACTTACCGCTCTGATGCGGGAGTTGCTAAATTTTCCTGCAGTATTTTCGTCGGTCCACGAAATCCATCTCGGCATCTTCTTACCACACAAACACAACATATCAGGGTAGTAATCGTAGGGCGCCCTCCGGTACCTGATGGGGGTATCCGCCTGACGGCGTTGAGCCGACCCTGATTCCGCCCGAGACGAACTGCACGAGCTGTGAGCCATGAGGGAGGGGAGCAAGGGCAGAAGAAAGAGGAGCCTTTGGATGTCAGGGTAGTGGTGAAGCATGATTTATCCCTACTTAATAACTCGGTCAGAATCCTACCGTCCACATTCGGCTGACAGGTGGGGGACCTAGCGTGTGGACTTGTCAAAAGAAACTCGCGCCTTCGTGGTTCAAAAGCCCTGTCGCGCGCATTGGACGAAATTTTTTGGTACCTTGCCCGCGTACATATCACTGGGAGGTCTTGATCAGGAACCAGACACGCCTGGCCCACAATCTTACTCCCTCCTAGGAACTTGTCATGGCTCACGCCGGCAGATCCATCCGCTCCACCGCTTCCGGTAGGGCTTGCCGCGGCGGATCCACCCCAAGATCCTACCGTCGCAGTATCAAATGGCCATGGTTTCTTGAGAGGAGCGACGATGCTATGTATGCGAGCTCGGCCCCTCCTACCTGTAGAAGGACTGATGCGGCGTCGAGCTCGAGCAGGAGCCGCCAGGCGCGACGGCGCTCGGTCCACGCCAACCCCATCACCTTCGTCATTGTTGATTCCGATGTGGAGGGCGACAGGGACGAAGCTGTGCAGAACGCCATTTTTGCCTCCTTGGCGAAGGGCAAGCCACGGGCGGGAGTGGATGTCGCCGGGAAGGGCACGGCGGTGTCACCAATCGAGGTGGACGCCGACGACAGCTGTGTGATGTGGGTTTAGATGTTGTTTAGGATGGTTGCAATTTCTGTTGTGTTTAATGCGAGTACAATTATTATAATGTGTTTGTCGAGCTATATTAAGAAATGTGTGCAATAGCAGCCGGTGAGTGCTTCCACTTTAGAAATTGTGTCTGTGCCATTTGCATGTTGCATTATCAACGTAGATTACTTGTAAACAATCCAACGAAAATCATCAGATTACAACCATCAGACAGGAGTGGCAGGATGGAAGAGAAGTTGGGACAGTGGCTTGGAGGGGAAGGACACTGGCAGGTGGGCCCTCGGAACACATGACACTGACATGCGGGAGCGGGAGCACACGGTATTTCCGGTCTGTCCAGAGCAAGCGGACTTTGCGACATGACAACAACAAGCTGATTGGACCAATATAATAACTCGTCGAAGTATTAAGGAGTACTGAAAACTACAAGTGGGGTACATTCGCACAACACGTATGCTCTAAGCACGTGAGAAGCATCGCTTAAGTCTAACAGTAACGACAGCACAAGTACAACATTTGTCTGTCGGTCTTCTCGATACAAATGTAGAAATGGATCTGCCTGTTCAGTCCAGCACCGAAAAGGTACTGAGATGGCACGCATAGGATCGACCTTAGGTGCACATACTCCACCTCCCGCGGCGTCGGGCAGCTCGGTGCCTCGGCTAGCACAAGAATGCTATTCGACGACGGTGGCTAGGCGTTCGCCCACATGCGCACCGTGTATACGGGCCAGGCGCACGAGACCGACCTGACGCATACGGCACCCACGCCGGTGGGCCCAGCTCTGGTTCCCGGAATACCGGCGGTGATGGTCAGGACGAAAACAGAGTCGTCCCCCTGGAAAATTAGCAGGCGGCGTGCCGAGTCAGTGAATGGCACCTGCCCTTGGAGAAGTTGGGCTTGCCTGTATGAGATCCTAATCACTTCGATCAAGTGCCCATCTGCAAGGTGGACGATAAGCTCTACCGGCGGGCCAGTGTAGTTGCAGCCCGGCTCTGTGCAGGCGCATGCGCCATGCGGGCACGCGAGCTCGTGGAGTGGGAGCTCGTGGTAGGAGTAACAGCGAAAGCATCCTGGGTGGGAGCACACGAGCGGGAACGCCACTTTGAAGTTGCGCACGAGGATCTCCAGATTCTTGAGCTCCCACATCTGCCACAACTGAAGTTCATCGAGAAATCGCAAAAAAGATCAGCAGTTAGATTGGCGAATAGCAGGAATGTGTAGGATAAGTTCAAAAGCTTCTAAAATGATTTCCTACCATGAAGGTAGCGACCGGAGAATTGGCGGATGTCGTTAGCTTGCAGCTACGGCAGGATGGAAGTGAAGTGGGGAAAGTGGCTTCGAGGGGAAGGAAGAGAAGTACGGGGAGGAAGAGAAGTAACGGGGACGTGACACTGGGATATGGCCCACTGAACTCGTGAGTCATAACACTCGCAACATGCCAGTTTGTCCAGAGCAAGCGTGACCAATCATGCCACAGAATAGCCTACTCGAGGATCGCTCTCGCGAAGACCATCCCAATCGTCCAAGCGCCCCAATCAAACGGTATGTAACAATCGTCAAGTAGAACAACTATGTTATGGCATGCCTTCTAGAAAACTCGGTCTAACGGTGGATCCATTGGGGGACAGTGCTAGTTTTAGTATAAGAACAAGCATGAAATGACTCAAATGGATCCATGTGTGGTTTGTGGAAATAACACACATGCAATGACTCTAGTGGTTGTTCCATGTGTGGTTTGTAGAAATAACACACATGCAATGACTGTAATTGATCCATAAGTGGTTTATGGAAAAGAACCCACATGCAATCACCACTGGTTGATCCATATGTGGTTTGTGGAAAGAACACACATGCAATGACTCTAGTGGTGGATCCATGTGTGGTTTGTGGAAAGAACACACATGCAATAACTCTAGTGGTTGATCAATGTGTGGTTTGTGGAAAGAACACACATGCAATGACCACTGGTGGATCCATGTGTGGTTTGTGGAAAAGAACACACATGCAATGACTCTAGTGCTGGTTTGTGGTTTTAGTATGAGAACACACATGCAATGACTCTAGTGGTTGATCCATGTGTGGTTTGTGGAAATAACACACATGCAATGACTGTAATGGATCCATCAGAGGTTTATGGAAAAGAACCCACATGCAATGACCACTGGTTGATCCATATGTGGTTTGTGGAAAGAACACACATGCAATGACTCTAGTGGTTGATCCATGTGTGGTTTGTGGAAAGAACACACATGCAATAACTCTACTGGTTGATCCATGTGTGGTTTGTGGAAAGAACACACATGCAATGACCACTGGTGGATCCATGTGTGGTTTGTGGAAAAGAACACACATGCAATGAATCTAGTGCTGGTTTGTGGTTTTAGTATAAGAACACACATTCAATGACTCTAGTGGTTGATCCATGTGTGGTTTGTGGAAATAACACACATGCAATGACTTTGGTTGATCCATAAGTGGTTTGTGGAAAAGAACACACATGCAATGACTCTGGTTGATCCATATGTGGTTTGTGGAAAGAACACACATGCAATGACCACTGGTGGATCCATGTGTGGTTTGTGGAAAAGAACACACATGCAATGACTCTAGTGCCGGTTTGTGGTTTTAGTATAAGAACAAACATGCAATGACTCTAGTGGTTGATCCATGTGTGGTTTGTGGAAAGAACACACATGCAATGACTAGTGGTTGATCCATATGTGGTTTGTGGAAAGAACACACATGCAATGACCATTGGTGGATCCATGTGTGGTTTGTGGAAAAGAACACACATGCAATGACTCTAGTGCTAGTTTGTGGTTTTAGTATAAGAACACACTTGTAATGACTCTAGTGGTTGATCCATGTGTGGTTTGTGGAAAGAACACACATGCAATGACCACTAGTGGATCCATGTTGGTTTTAGTATAAGAACACACATGCAATGACTCTAGTGGTTGATCCATGTTTGTTTGTGGAAATAAAACACATGCAATGACTCTAGTGGTTGATCCATGTATGGTTTGTGAAAAGAACACACATGCAATGACTCTAGTGTTGGTTTTAGTATAAGAACACACATGCAATGACTCTAGTGGTTGATCCATGTGTGGTTTGTGGAAATAACACATATGCAATGACTCTAGTGGTTGATCCATGTGTGGTTTGTGGAAATAACACACATGCAATGACTGTAATGGGTCCACATGTGGTTTGTGGACAGAACACACATGCAATGACCACTGGTTGATCCATAAGTTGTTTGTGGAAAATAACACACATGCAATGACAACTGGTGGATCCATGTGTGGTTTGTGGAAAAGAACACACATGCAATGACTCTAGTGCTGGTTTGTGGTTTTAGTATAAGAACAAACATGCGATGGCTCTAGTGGTTGATCCATGTGTGGTTTGTGGAAAGAACACACATGCAATGACTCTGGTTGATCCATTTTTAGTTTGTGGAAAGAACACACATGCAATGACTCTAGTGGTGGATCCATGTATGGTTTGTGGAAAATAACACACATGCAATGACTCTAGTGCTGGTTTGTGGTTTTAGTATAAGAACACACATGCAATGACTCTAGTGGTTGATCCATGTGTGGTTTGTGGAAAGAACACACATGTAATGACTAGTGGTTGATCCATATCTGGTTTGTGGAAAGAACACACATGCAATGACCACTGGTGGATCCATGTGTGGTTTGTGGAAAAGAACACACATGCAATGACTCTAGTGCTGGTTTGTGGTTTTAGTATAAGACCAAACATGCAATGACTCTAGTGGTTGATCCATGTGTGGTTTGTGGAAAGAACACACATGCAATGACTCTAGTTGATCCATATGTGGTTTGTGGAAAGAACACACATGCAATGACCACTGGTGGATCCATGTGTGGTTTGTGGAAAAGAACACACATGCAATGACTCTAGTGGTTGATCCATGTGTGGTTTGTGGAAATAACACACATGCAATGACTCTAGTGGTTGATCCATGTGTGGTTTCTTAAAAGAACACACATTCAATGACCAGTGGTGGATCCATGTTGGTTTTAGTATAAGAACACACATGTAATGACTCTAGTGGTTGATCCATGTTTGTTTGTGGAAAAAACACATGCAATGACTCTAGTCGTTGATCCATGTGTGGTTTGTGAAAAGAACACACTTGCAATGACTCTAGTGTTGGTTTTAGTATAAAAACACACATGCAACGACTCTAGTGGTTGATCCATGTGTGGTTTGTGGAAAGAACACACATGCAATGACCACTGGTGGATCCATTTGGTTTTAGTATAAGAACACACATGAAATGACTCTAGTGCTGGTTTGTGGTTTTAGTATAAGAACAAACATGTAATGACTCTAGTGGGTCCATAAGTGTGGTTTGTGGAAAGAACACACATGCAATGACTCTGGTTGATCCATATGTGGTTTGTGGAAATAACACACATGCAATGACTCTAGTGGTGGATCCATGTGTGGTTTGTGGAAAAGAACACACATGCAATCACTCTAGTGCTGGTTTGTGGTTTTAGTATAAGAACAAACATGCAATGACTCTAGTGGTTGATCCGTGTGTGGTTTGTGGAAATAACACATATACAATGACTAGTGGTTGATCCATGTGTGGTTTGTGGAAATAACACACATGCAATGACTATAATGGGTCCACATGTGGTTTGTGGAAAGAACACACATGCAATGACCACTGGTTGATCCATAAGTTGTTTGTGGAAAAGAACACACATGCAATGACCACTGGTGGATCCATTTGTGGTTTGTGGAAAAGAACACACATGCAATGACTCTATTGCTGGTTTGTGGTTTTAGTATAAGAACAAACATGCAATGACTCTAGTGGGTCCACATGTGTTGTTTGTGGAAAGAACACACATGTAATGACTCTGGTTGATCCATGTGTGGTTTGTGGAAAGAACACACATGCAATGACTCTAGTGGTGGATCCACGTGTGGTTTGTGGAAAAGAACACACATGCAATGACTCTAGTGCCGGTTTGTGGTTTTAGTATAAGAACAAACATGCAATGACTCTACTGGTTGATCCATGTGTGGTTTGTGGAAAGAACACACATGCAATGACTAGTGGTTGATCCATATGTGGTTTGTGGAAAGAACACACATGCAATGAACATTTGGTTGATCCATGTGTGGTTTGTGGAAAGAACACACATGCAATGACTCTAGTGGTGGATCCATGTGTGGTTTGTGGAAAAGAACACACATGCAATGAATCTAGTGCTGGTTTGTGGTTTTAGTATAAGAACACACATTCAATGACTCTAGTGGTTGATCCATGTGTGGTTTGTGGAAATAACACACATGCAATGACTTTGGTTGATCCATAAGTGGTTTGTGGAAAAGAACACACATGCAATGACTCTGGTTGATCCATATGTGGTTTGTGGAAAGAACACACATGCAATGACCACTGGTGGATCCATGTGTGGTTTGTGGAAAAGAACACACATGCAATGACTCTAGTGCCGGTTTGTGGTTTTAGTATAAGAACAAACATGCAATGACTCTAGTGGTTGATCCATGTGTGGTTTGTGGAAAGAACACACATGCAATGACTAGTGGTTGATCCATATGTGGTTTGTGGAAAGAACACACATGCAATGACCATTGGTGGATCCATGTGTGGTTTGTGGAAAAGAACACACATGCAATGACTCTAGTGCTAGTTTGTGGTTTTAGTATAAGAACACACTTGTAATGACTCTAGTGGTTGATCCATGTGTGGTTTTTGGAAAGAACACACATGCAATGACCACTAGTGGATCCATGTTGGTTTTAGTATAAGAACACACATGCAATGACTCTAGTGGTTGATCCATGTTTGTTTGTGGAAATAAAACACATGCAATGACTCTAGTGGTTGATCCATGTATGGTTTGTGAAAAGAACACACATGCAATGACTCTAGTGTTGGTTTTAGTATAAGAACAGACATGCAATGACTCTAGTGGTTGATCCATGTGTGGTTTGTGGAAATAACACATATGCAATGACTCTAGTGGTTGATCCATGTGTGGTTTGTGGAAATAACACACATGCAATGACTGTAATGGGTCCACATGTGGTTTGTGGATAGAACACACATGCAATGACCACTGGTTGATCCATAAGTTGTTTGTGGAAAATAACACACATGCAATGACAACTGGTGGATCCATGTGTGGTTTGTGGAACACACATGCAATGACTCTAGTGCTGGTTTGTGGTTTTAGTATAAGAACAAACATGCGATGGCTCTAGTGGTTGATCCATGTGTGGTTTGTGGAAAGAACACACATGCAATGACTCTGGTTGATCCATTTTTAGTTTGTGGAAAGAACACACATGCAATGACTCTAGTGGTGGATCCATGTATGGTTTGTGGAAAATAACACACATGCAATGACTCTAGTGCTGGTTTGTGGTTTTAGTATAAGAACACACATGCAATGACTCTAGTGGTTGATCCATGTGTGGTTTGTGGAAAGAACACACATGTAATGACTAGTGGTTGATCCATATCTGGTTTGTGGAAAGAACACACATGCAATGACCACTGGTGGATCCATGTGTGGTTTGTGGAAAAGAACACACATGCAATGACTCTAGTGCTGGTTTGTGGTTTTAGTATAAGACCAAACATGCAATGACTCTAGTGGTTGATCCATGTGTGGTTTGTGGAAAGAACACACATGCAATGACTCTAGTTGATCCATATGTGGTTTGTGGAAAGAACACACATGCAATGACCACTGGTGGATCCATGTGTGGTTTGTGAAAAGAACACACATGCAATGACTCTAGTGGTTGATCCATGTGTGGTTTGTGGAAATAACACACATGCAATGACTCTAGTGGTTGATCCATGTGTGGTTTCTTAAAAGAACACACATTCAATGACCAGTGGTGGATCCATGTTGGTTTTAGTATAAGAACACACATGTAATGACTCTAGTGGTTGATCCATGTTTGTTTGTGGAAAAAACACATGCAATGACTCTAGTCGTTGATCCATGTGTGGTTTGTGAAAAGAACACACTTGCAATGACTCTAGTGTTGGTTTTAGTATAAAAACACACATGCAACGACTCTAGTGGTTGATCCATGTGTGGTTTGTGGAAAGAACACACATGCAATGACCACTGGTGGATCCATTTGGTTTTAGTATAAGAACACACATGAAATGACTCTAGTGCTGGTTTGTGGTTTTAGTATAAGAACAAACATGTAATGACTCTAGTGGGTCCATAAGTGTGGTTTGTGGAAAGAACACACATGCAATGACTCTGGTTGATCCATATGTGGTTTATGGAAATAACACACATGCAATGACTCTAGTGGTGGATCCATGTGTGGTTTGTGGAAAGAACACACATGCAATCACTCTAGTGCTGGTTTGTGGTTTTAGTATAAGAACAAACATGCAATGACTCTAGTGGTTGATCCGTGTGTGGTTTGTGGAAATAACACATATACAATGACTAGTGGTTGATCCATGTGTGGTTTGTGGAAATAACACACATGCAATGACTATAATGGGTCCACATGTGGTTTGTGGAAAGAACATACATGCAATGACCACTGGTTGATCCATAAGTTGTTTGTGGAAAAGAACACACATGCAATGACCACTGGTGGATCCATTTGTGGTTTGTGGAAAAGAACACACATGCAATGACTCTATTGCTGGTTTGTGGTTTTAGTATAAGAACAAACATGCAATGACTCTAGTGGGTCCACATGTGTTGTTTGTGGAAAGAACACACATGCAATGACTCTGGTTGATCCATGTGTGGTTTGTGGAAAGAACACACATGCAATGACTCTAGTGGTGGATCCACGTGTGGTTTGTGGAAAAGAACACACATGCAATGACTCTAGTGCCGGTTTGTGGTTTTAGTATAAGAACAAACATGCAATGACTCTACTGGTTGATCCATGTGTGGTTTGTGGAAAGAACACACATGCAATGACTAGTGGTTGATCCATATGTGGTTTATGGAAAGAACACACATGCGATGACCACTGGTGGATCCATGTGTGGTTTGTGGAAAAGAACACACATGCAATGACTCTAGTGTTGGTTTATGGTTTTAGTATAAGAACAAACATGCAATGACTCTAGTGGTTGATCCATGTGTGGTTTGTGGAAAGAACACACATGCAATGACTAGTGGTTGATCCATATCTGGTTTGTGGAATGAACACACATGCAATGACCACTAGTGGATCCGTGTGTGGTTTGTGGAAAAGAACACACATGCAATGACTCTAGTGCTGGTTTGTGGTTTTAGTATAAGCACAAACATGCAATGACTCTAGTGGTTGATCCATGTGTGGTTTGTGGAAAGAACACACATGCAATGACCACTGGTGGATCCATGTTGGTTTTAGTACAAGAACACACATGCAATGACTCTAGTACTGGTTTGTGGTTTTAGTATAAGAACACACATGCAATGACTCTAGTGGTTGATCCATGTGTGGTTTGTCGAAATAACACACATGCAATGACTCTAGTCGTTGATCCATGTGTGGTTTGTGAAAAGAACACACTTGCAATGACTCTAGTGTTGGTTTTAGTATAAAAACACACATGCAACGACTCTAGTGGTTGATCCATGTGTGGTTTGTGGAAAGAACACACATGCAATGACCACTGGTGGATCCATTTGGTTTTAGTATAAGAACACACATGAAATGACTCTAGTGCTGGTTTGTGGTTTTAGTATAAGAACAAACATGTAATGACTCTAGTGGGTCCATAAGTGTGGTTTGTGGAAAGAACACACATGCAATGACTCTGGTTGATCCATATGTGGTTTATGGAAATAACACACATGCAATGACTCTAGTGGTGGATCCATGTGTGGTTTGTGGAAAAGAACACACATGCAATCACTCTAGTGCTGGTTTGTGGTTTTAGTATAAGAACAAACATGCAATGACTCTAGTGGTTGATCCGTGTGTGGTTTGTGGAAATAACACATATACAATGACTAGTGGTTGATCCATGTGTGGTTTGTGGAAATAACACACATGCAATGACTATAATGGGTCCACATGTGGTTTGTGGAAAGAACACACATGCAATGACCACTGGTTGATCCATAAGTTGTTTGTGGAAAAGAACACACATGCAATGACCACTGGTGGATCCATTTGTGGTTTGTGGAAAAGAACACACATGCAATGACTCTATTGCTGGTTTGTGGTTTTAGTATAAGAACAAACATGCAATGACTCTAGTGGGTCCACATGTGTTGTTTGTGGAAAGAACACACATGTAATGACTCTGGTTGATCCATGTGTGGTTTGTGGAAAGAACACACATGCAATGACTCTAGTGGTGGATCCACGTGTGGTTTGTGGAAAAGAACACACATGCAATGACTCTAGTGCCGGTTTGTGGTTTTAGTATAAGAACAAACATGCAATGACTCTACTGGTTGATCCATGTGTGGTTTGTGGAAAGAACACACATGCAATGACTAGTGGTTGATCCATATGTGGTTTATGGAAAGAACACACATGCGATGACCACTGGTGGATCCATGTGTGGTTTGTGGAAAAGAACACACATGCAATGACTCTAGTGTTGGTTTATGGTTTTAGTATAAGAACAAACATGCAATGACTCTAGTGGTTGATCCATGTGTGGTTTGTGGAAAGAACACACATGCAATGACCACTGGTGGATCCATGTGTGGTTTGTGGAAAAGAACACACATGCAATGAATCTAGTGCTGGTTTGTGGTTTTAGTATAAGAACACACATTCAATGACTCTAGTGGTTGATCCATGTGTGGTTTGTGGAAATAACACACATGCAATGACTTTGGTTGATCCATAAGTGGTTTGTGGAAAAGAACACACATGCAATGACTCTGGTTGATCCATATGTGGTTTGTGGAAAGAACACACATGCAATGACCACTGGTGGATCCATGTGTGGTTTGTGGAAAAGAACACACATGCAATGACTCTAGTGCCGGTTTGTGGTTTTAGTATAAGAACAAACATGCAATGACTCTAGTGGTTGATCCATGTGTGGTTTGTGGAAAGAACACACATGCAATGACTAGTGGTTGATCCATATGTGGTTTGTGGAAAGAACACACATGCAATGACCATTGGTGGATCCATGTGTGGTTTGTGGAAAAGAACACACATGCAATGACTCTAGTGCTAGTTTGTGGTTTTAGTATAAGAACACACTTGTAATGACTCTAGTGGTTGATCCATGTGTGGTTTTTGGAAAGAACACACATGCAATGACCACTAGTGGATCCATGTTGGTTTTAGTATAAGAACACACATGCAATGACTCTAGTGGTTGATCCATGTTTGTTTGTGGAAATAAAACACATGCAATGACTCTAGTGGTTGATCCATGTATGGTTTGTGAAAAGAACACACATGCAATGACTCTAGTGTTGGTTTTAGTATAAGAACAGACATGCAATGACTCAAGTGGTTGATCCATAAGTGGTTTGTGGAAATAACACATATGCAATGACTCTAGTGGTTGATCCATGTGTGGTTTGTGGAAATAACACACATGCAATGACTGTAATGGGTCCACATGTGGTTTGTGGATAGAACACACATGCAATGACCACTGGTTGATCCATAAGTTGTTTGTGGAAAATAACACACATGCAATGACAACTGGTGGATCCATGTGTGGTTTGTGGAACACACATGCAATGACTCTAGTGCTGGTTTGTGGTTTTAGTATAAGAACAAACATCCAATGGCTCTAGTGGTTGATCCATGTGGTTTGTGGAAAGAACACACATGCAATGACTCTGGTTGATCCATTTTTAGTTTGTGGAAAGAACACACATGCAATGACTCTAGTGGTGGATCCATGTATGGTTTGTGGAAAATAACACACATGCAATGACTCTAGTGCTGGTTTGTGGTTTTAGTATAAGAACACACATGCAATGACTCTAGTGGTTGATCCATGTGTGGTTTGTGGAAAGAACACACATGTAATGACTAGTGGTTGATCCATATCTGGTTTGTGGAAAGAACACACATGCAATGACCACTGGTGGATCCATGTGTGGTTTGTGGAAAAGAACACACATGCAATGACTCTAGTGCTGGTTTGTGGTTTTAGTATAAGACCAAACATGCAATGACTCTAGTGGTTGATCCATGTGTGGTTTGTGGAAAGAACACACATGCAATGACTCTAGTTGATCCATATGTGGTTTGTGGAAAGAACACACATGCAATGACCACTGGTGGATCCATGTGTGGTTTGTGGAAAAGAACACACATGCAATGACTCTAGTGGTTGATCCATGTGTGGTTTGTGGAAATAACACACATGCAATGACTCTAGTGGTTGATCCATGTGTGGTTTCTGGAAAGAACACACATTCAATGACCAGTGGTGGATCCATGTTGGTTTTAGTATAAGAACACACATGTAATGACTCTAGTGGTTGATCCATGTTTGTTTGTGGAAAAAACACATGCAATGACTCTAGTCGTTGATCCATGTGTGGTTTGTGAAAAGAACACACTTGCAATGACTCTAGTGTTGGTTTTAGTATAAAAACACACATGCAACGACTCTAGTGGTTGATCCATGTGTGGTTTGTGGAAAGAACACACATGCAATGACCACTGGTGGATCCATTTGGTTTTAGTATAAGAACACACATGAAATGACTCTAGTGCTGGTTTGTGGTTTTAGTATAAGAACAAACATGTAATGACTCTAGTGGGTCCATAAGTGTGGTTTGTGGAAAGAACACACATGCAATGACTCTGGTTGATCCATATGTGGTTTATGGAAATAACACACATGCAATGACTCTAGTGGTGGATCCATGTGTGGTTTGTGGAAAAGAACACACATGCAATCACTCTAGTGCTGGTTTGTGGTTTTAGTATAAGAACAAACATGCAATGACTCTAGTGGTTGATCCGTGTGTGGTTTGTGGAAATAACACATATACAATGACTAGTGGTTGATCCATGTGTGGTTTGTGGAAATAACACACATGCAATGACTATAATGGGTCCACATGTGGTTTGTGGAAAGAACATACATGCAATGACCACTGGTTGATCCATAAGTTGTTTGTGGAAAAGAACACACATGCAATGACCACTGGTGGATCCATTTGTGGTTTGTGGAAAAGAACACACATGCAATGACTCTATTGCTGGTTTGTGGTTTTAGTATAAGAACAAACATGCAATGACTCTAGTGGGTCCACATGTGTTGTTTGTGGAAAGAACACACATGCAATGACTCTGGTTGATCCATGTGTGGTTTGTGGAAAGAACACACATGCAATGACTCTAGTGGTGGATCCATGTGTGGTTTGTGGAAAAGAACACACATGCAATGACTCTAGTGCTGGTTTGTGGTTTTAGTATAAGAACAAACATGCAATGACTCTAGTGGTTGATCCATGTGTGGTTTGTGGAAAGAACACACATGCAATGACTAGTGGTTGATCCATATGTGGTTTATGGAAAGAACACACATGCAATGACCAGTGGTGGATCCATGTGTGTTTTGTGGAAAAGAACACACATGCAATGACTCTAGTGTTGGTTTATGGTTTTAGTATAAGAACAAACATGCAATGACTCTAGTGGTTGATCCATGTGTGGTTTGTGGAAAGAACACACATGCAATGACTAGTGGTTGATCCATATGTGGTTTGTGGAATGAACACACATGCAATGACCACTAGTGGATCCATGTGTGGTTTGTGGAAAAGAACACACATGCAATGACTCTAGTGCTGGTTTGTGGTTTTAGTATAAGCACAAACATGCAATGACTCTAGTGGTTGATCCATGTGTGGTTTGTGGAAAGAACACACATGCAATGACCACTGGTGGATCCATGTTGGTTTTAGTACAAGAACACACATGCAATGACTCTAGTGCTGGTTTGTGGTTTTAGTATAAGAACACACATGCAATGACTCTAGTGGTTGATCCATGTGTGGTTTGTGGAAATAACACACATGCAATGACTCTAGTGGTTGATCCATGTGTGGTTTGTGGAAAGAACACACATGCAATGACTACTAGTGGATCCATGTTGGTTTTAGTATAAGAACACACATGCAATGACTCTAGTGGTTGATCCATGTTTGTTTGTGGAAATAACACACATGCAATGACTCTAGTGGTTGATCCATGTGTGGTTTGTGAAAAGAACACACATGCAATGACTCTAGTGTTGGTTTTAGTATAAGAACACACATGCAATGACTCTAGTGGTTGATCCATGTGTGGTTTGTGGAAAGAACACATATGCAATGACCACTGGTGGATCCATGTGTGGTTTGTGGAAAGAACACACATGTAATGACTCTAGTGGTTGATCCATGTGTGGTTTGTGGAAAGAACACACATGCAATGACTCTGGTTGATCCATGTGGTTTTAGTCTAAGAACACACATGCAATGACTCTAGTGGTTGATCCATGTGTTGTTTGTGGAAAGAACACACATGCAATGACTCTAGTGGTTGATCCATGTGGTTTGTGAAAGAACACACATGCAATGACTCTAGTGGATCCATTGGTTTTAGTATAAGAAAACACATGCAATGACTCTAGTGGTTGATCCATGTGTTTTGTTTAAGAACACACATGCAATGACCACTGGTGGATCCATGTGTGGTTTGTGGAAAGAAGACATATGCAATGACTCTGGTTGATCCATATGTGGTTTGTGGAAAGAACACACATGCAATGACCACTAGTGGATCCATGTGTGGTTTGTGGAAAAGAACACACATGCAATGACTCTAGTGCTGGTTTGTGGTTTTAGTATAAGAACAAACATGCAATGACTCTAGTGGTTGATCCATGTGTGGTTTGTGGAAAGAACACACATGCAATGACTGGTTGATCCATATGTGGTTTGTGGAAAGAACACACATGCAATGACCACTGGTGGATACATGTGGTTTGTGAAAAGAACACACATGCAATGACTCTAGTGCTGGTTTGTGGTTTTAGTATAAGAACAAACATGCAATGACTCTAGTGGTTGATCCATGTGTGGTTTGTGGAAAGAACACACATGCAATGACTCTGGTTGATCCATGTGGTTTGTGGAAAGAACACACATGTAATGACCACTGGTGGATCCATGTTGGTTTTTAGTATAAGAACACACATGCAATGACTCTAGTGGTTGATCCATGTTTGTTTGTGGAAATAACACACATGCAATGACTCTAGTGGTTGATCCATGTGTGGTTTGTGAAAAGAACACACATGCAATGAATCTAGTGTTGGTTTTAGTATAAGAACACACATGCAATGACTCTAGTGGTTGATCCATGTGTGGTTTGTGGAAAAGAACACATATGCAATGACCACTGGTGGATCCATGTGTGGTTTGTGGAAAGAACACACATGTAATGACTCTAGTGGTTGATCCATGTGTGGTTTGTGGAAAGAACACACATGCAATGACCACTTGGGATCCATGTTGTTTTAGTATAAGAACACACATGCAATGACTCTAGTGGTTGATCCATGTTTGTTTGTGGAAATAACACACATGCAATGACTCTAGTGGTTGATCCATGTGTGGTTTGTGAAAAGAACACACATGCAATGACTCTAGTGTTGGTTTTAGTATAAGAAAACACATGCAATGACTAGTGGTTGATCCATGTGTGTTTTGTGGAAAAGAACACACATGCAATGACCACTGGTGGATCCATGTGTGGTTTGTGGAAAAGAACACACATGCAATGACCTCTGGTTGATCCATATGTGGTTTGTGGAAAGAACACACATGCAATGACCACTGGTGGATCCATGTGTGGTTTGTGGAAAAGAACACACATGCAATGACTCTAGTGCTGGTTTGTGGTTATAGTATAAGAACAAACATGCAATGACTCTAGTGGTTGATCCATGTGTGGTTTGTGGAAAGAACACACATGCAATGACTCTGGCTGATCCATATGTGGTTTGTGGAAAGAACACACATGCAATGACCACTGGTGGATCCATGTGTGGTTTGTGGAAAAGAACACACATGCAATGACTCTAGTGCTGGTTTGTGGTTTTAGTATAAGAACAAACATGCAATGACTCTAGTGGTTGATCCATGTGTGGTTTGTGGAAAGAACACATATGCAATGACTCTGGTTGATCCATGTGTGGTTTGTGGAAAGAACATACATGCAATGACCACTGGTGGATCCATGTGTGGTTCATGGAAAAGAACACACATGCAATGACTCTAGTACTGGTTTTTTAGTATAAGAACACACATGCAATGACCCTAGTGGTTGATCCATGTGTGGTTTGTGGAAATAACACACATGCAATGACTCTAGTGGTTGATCCATGTGTGGTTTGTGGAAAGAACACACATGCAATGACCCCTGGTGGATCCATGTTGGTTTTAGTATAAGAACACACATGCAATGACTCTAGTACTGGTTTGTGGTTTTAGTATAAGAACACACATGCAATGACTCTAGTGGTTGATCCATGTTTGGTTTGTGGAAATAACACGCATGCAATGACTCTAGTGGTTGATCCATGTGTGGTTTGTGGAAAGAACACACATGCAATGACCACTGGTGGATCCATGTTAGTTTTAGTATAAGAACACACATGCAATGACTCTAGTGGTTGATCCATGTTTGTTTGTGGAATAACACAGATGCAATGACTCTAGTGGTTGATCCATGTGTGGTTTGTGAAAAGAACACACATGCAATGACTCTAGTGTTGGTTTTAGTATAGGAACACACATGCAATGACTCTAGTGGTTAATCCGTGTGTGGTTTGTGGAAATAACACATATGCAATGACTCTAGTGGTTGATCCATGTGTGGTTTGTGGAAATAACACACATGCAATGACTGTAATGGGTCCACATGTGTGGTTTGTGGAAATAACACACATGCAATGACTCTGGTTGATCCATATGTGGTTTGTGGAAAGAACACACATGCAATGACCACTTGTGGATCCATGTGTGGTTTGTGGAAAAGAACACACATGCAATGACTCTAGTGCTGGTTTGTGGCTTTAGTATAAGAACAAACATGCAATGACTCTAGTGGTTGATCCATGTGTGGTTTGTGGAAAGAACACACATGCAATGACTAGTGGTTGATCCATATGTGGTTTATGGAAACAACACACATGCGATGACCACTGGTGGATCCATGTGTGGTTTGTGGAAAAGAACACACATGCAATGACTCTAGTGTTGGTTTATGGTTTTAGTATAAGAACAAACATGCAATGACTCTAGTGGTTGATCCATGTGTGGTTTGTGGAAAGAACACACATGCAATGACTAGTGGTTGATCCATATCTGGTTTGTGGAATGAACACACATGCAATGACCACTAGTGGATCCGTGTGTGGTTTGTGGAAAAGAACACACATGCAATGACTCTAGTGCTGGTTTGTGGTTTTAGTATAAGAACAAACATGCAATGACTCTAGTGGTTGATCCATGTGTGGTTTGTTGAAAGAACACACATGCAATGACTAGTGGTTGATCCATGTGTGGTTTGTGGAAAGAACACACATGCAATGACCACTGGTGGATCCATGTTGGTTTTAGTATAAGAACACACATGTAATGACTCTAGTACTGGTTTGTGGTTTTAGTATAAGAACACACATGCAATGACTCTAGTGGTTGATCCATGTTTGGTTTGTGGAAATAACACACATGCAATGACTCTAGTGGTTGATCGATGTGTGTTTTGTGGAAAGAACACACATGCAATGACCACTGGTTGATCCATATGTGGTTTGTGGAAAGAACACACATGCAATGACTCTAGTGGTTGATCCAAGTTTGTTTGTGGAATAACACACATGCAATGACTCTATTGGTTGATCCATGTGTGGTTTGTGAAAAGAACACACATGCAATGACTCTAGTGTTGGTTTTAGTATAAGAACACACATGCAATGACTCTAGTGGTTGATCCATGTGTGGTTTGTCGAAATAACACATATGCAATGACTCTAGTGGTTGATCCATGTGTGGTTTGTGGAAATAACACACATGCAATGACTGTAATGGGTCCACATGTGTGGTTTGTGGAAAGAACACACATGCAATGACTCTGGTTGATCCATATGTGGTTTGTGGAAAGAACACACATGCAGTGACCACTGGTGGATCCATGTGTGGTTTGTGGAAAAGAACACACATGCAATGACTCTAGTGCTGGTTTGTGGTTTTAGTATAAGAACAAACATGCAATGACTCTAGTGGTTGATCCATGTGTGGTTTGTGGAAAGAACACACATGCAATGACTCTGGTTGATCCATATGTGGTTTGTGGAAAGAACACACATGCAATGACCGCTACCGAAACTAGGCCACCGCCGCCGCATTAGCTGTTGCCATGGGCCGATTATGCAGCGTGTTCGGACGGGAGCGACTTCCACGAGTGCCCGTCACCGCCATGGCACCACCAAGCTGGTCAACACGCAGATCGTATGCGCTAAGGTGGAGGTCATCGCAATGTACGAGCGGTGGCTACAAGATCCGATGGACAGGTACAAGATCGTCGGCCTTGACCTCGAGTATACCAGAGATAGGAAGAGGACGACGCTTTTGCAGCTGTCCATGCACAACCACTACCTACTATATCACGTATGTAGGGCCAAATCTGTATGCCCAGAGCTTCGCGAGTTCCTACACAGGAGGGAGATCTACTTCGCCAGCGTCGACATCAAGAACGACATTCCGAAGCTAGAACCGGATCTCCTCGTTCATGCCGTCAATCACGTCGATCTTCAACGTTTGTGGAGGTACCCGAATGGCGGTACGGGGAAAGCCGGCATGGCTAAACTCGCTTCCGACATCATCGACCGCGAGTACGCCGGCATGAAAATCGAGTTCCCGAAGCACCTGCACGAGCGATGGGAGTGGAGGCACCTGGATTACGATGCGATCAAGTATGCAGCCAGAGGGGCAGCGTATATACTACGGATGCTCAACAGGATCTGGCGGGTGGATGAGTGTGCTGTTTACCACTACTAGTTTTGCATTTCGTTCCTAGTTTTATCTCGCCTGTATTTTATCTCGCCTGTATTTTCTAAGCATTATGTGTGTAAGAACCAAGCTCGTATGATCCCCGTCTTATTAGCTACTTAACCTGTATGAATTACATTCCCCCTTTTGTATGCTCAACATTCATTCTTACAAATTCTGTCTGTGCCATTTGCATGCGGCAGAATCCAGGACTGACATGCATAAGGTGTGATACAGTCATAAGTCATAACCAAACCCAGATTATAGAGGAGGATACAGTCATAAACCAGATTATAGTTTGACAAAGGTAATACATAGCAGTTCGTAATTGATCACATAGTGTACTTATGAAATAACATGTTTTCATAAACACAACAATCATGCACTAATAGTCTACATCCTAGCCTGTTGGAGAAGGCAACGGATCCCAGGATGCCTTCGGTCGCTTGCCCCGGTTTGTAGATTCATCTACGATCCGACATCTGGGACAAACAACCTGCCTTGGTGGTGGTTCAATGATGCGATGCCTAGAACGATATTTTACAATCTGGCGGTACAGATCATGGCTAACATACCCGTCAATTGCAGCGTACTTCAGATTAGGTTCAGAAAGTGGCTTATCCTCCCATTAATCGTGCCCTAAACGCCTCCACGAACATCTCGGCAATCTGTCATTCATGTCAGCGTACCACGGGTCTATGAGTTCGGAGGCAAGAGCGGCCATCCCGGTCTTGCTGCCCTTCGTCCCTGGGATCCAGTAAATTTCCTAGATGTCCACTCTGCACTCCTTTGGGATTCTAATGTTGACAGTCGGGCTTTCAAGCAGTTTACTGTCATTCATGATGTCAACACTGGTAAATGTTATGTGCTGGTTCATGAGAAGGTCATGAAACAGATCCCTAATGCTTTCGCCCCACCTACATGAAAATGAATTCAGACAAATAATATAGTAATAACTTTTGCAAATAGACGGTTCAGGAACAAAAAGACAGCAAAGTCTACCAGATCCCATCAGCCCCTTCTCACAAAAAAGGCTAGTATACGAGGACGTGCCCCTTCATGGAGAGTTGCACCACGGCGATCCTATGGCAATCGCGGCTATACTCGAGGTCGAGACCTACGAACCTGTTTTCTTCGAACTGCAGCCAACTCGTGAAATTATTCAGAGTGTTCCTCACCGTCCGAGGGTCGGTGGTGTAGACGACATCGATCTTCTTCCCGCCATGTACTTCGATGTCGAAGTGCGCAGTTTCTTGCCTGCCGTCATTTCGGACGTCCAGAGTGTCCATGACTACAGGCAAGAGGGAAAGGATACGGAGGAAGAGGGTGATGCGATGGTGGAGGAAATGGATGAGGCCGTGGAGGAGAAAGACGATGAGGCCGTGGAGGAGGAAATGATACGGAGAAGTGAAAGATTGGAACCGCCCTTACCAATATCTAGAATGGTGCACGACCGTTGGTTGTAGGGTGAAGGTGGCGAAAAACGGCAGTTTTACACGTCGACGCTAGCACTTCCTAAAATTTGTTCTACGCCACTTGCATGCGGTGGAATCAATTCAAACGTAGGCACGTTTACGCGTGCCGACCTTCACTCACTGATAGGCGGGCCGCACATTTCCCTTTTACGATTTATTTTTTCACTTCCTCTAGACGGTTCCGGTGCCCGTCCTCAATAATTACGCCCCCGTTCTTTTCTTCCATGCGGACGAGAACCAGCGGCGGCGGTTCCTTGCGGATTCGCTCCCCACTCGAACAACTGCCCCATCCCTGATTCCACCCCCTCTCGAATCCATCCGCCTCCTCATCACAACGCCTCCATTAATCTACCGGATTCTAGACTCCATTTGCCGCTATGGGTAGAGCTTGGGGTAGCAGCAGGCTGAAGCTAAAGGCATGCAACGATGATGCAGATGGCCAGGGCGACCGCTACCGTGAGGATTGGGGATGGCCGAACCTCAGCGCCACGAACGTGCACAGGATCGCCTTGGAGTTGGACATCATCTCAGCCGGCCGCCTCACACGCTGCATCCCTGGCTACCGCGTGATGATGCAGAACATGGACGAACAACCGTTCGGCACGCCAGACCTTCTTTACCCCGATAACAGCAAATGGCCAGACGACCGCGATGGCCACGTAAGTTCTAGTATCTAGCTTATTCGTTCAGTCATATCATTGATTCATATGTGTTGAACTCTCATCGGAATCCTATGTTCCTTTCGTCGAACGTGTTGTGTGCACGCGTGGTTTGAACAAATCGAACCATTTAAGACTATTCTGTACAGCGGAAGCTCTGCTCGTACCTGATATTCTGGTATTTTCATAGTGACATAGTCTTACTTTAGGTGATAGACGAGTTGTCAATTTCGATTTTGCAATGCAATGCCTGCTAGGTGATATTCTGTTTCCTAAAATAAAAACAAACAGATTAGACGATTTAAGGCTGTTATGCCCCGAGCTGTTTAATTATGATCATCGTCAGGAGTTTGTTCTGGGGGGCTCTGCTCCTACTCCATATATTGAGTATCTTCGTAGTGACACATGCACAATTTAGGCGATATCTGAGGAGACACTCGTATTTAGGCGATATTTTGTGTACTTTAATATAAAGGTCCAGTTGTCAAATTGTATCTGCAATGGAATCCATGCTAGGTGATTGTACCAACTGACAACAAACTCTGCAGAATATTCATGCAAAACTGATGCTGCTGGATAAGTGGTCGGAATCAGTAGTGGTGAATATCAAGGAAGAAGAAGAGACGAAATGAGAGATGACCGTAAGCGGGTGGTGGTGGTAAGTGGCTGGTCCTTTTATCCAGGATGGGAGTACTTGGACTCTAAAAATTGCTACATATCGAAGAGACTTGCGAGTGCCATCTTTGAAGGGTGTCGGCATTCTTGCATTCAATAGCGGTGGTGTCGCCCATTTCCAAATTAAACTTCTGGTTCAACATGGCAGAACTTGAGCTCGTGAAGGTACAACTCCCACATAGACCGCGGGAGGGTGTGGAAGAAGCTGGAATCGACCTCTTAGCGGTGTTCGACAAGGAAATCGCATTCATTAGATGCCCAGAAGACAAGGAATGGACAGTCTTGCGCGACGACTTCCTACGGCCGGAGAAGTATGTCAACACCGTCTTCACCTACGACTACTCTTCGTACAGACCGCAACGCATTTATGCGGTCACTGAACCTAGCGGCGACGTGCGTGTTTGGGAGCCGTCCATTTGGGGTGAGTCATGGTGTCATATAGCATGTAAAATCCCATTCAGAATTCTGCTTACTGACTGTTAGTAACACGCAGGTACCCACGCAGCTCCGCGCATAATTCCAGCTCCGGTCATCAAAGATGCAGTAGCAGATGCTGAACTTGGGACACGGTGCTGGTTCCTAGCACCTCTCAGAGACAACACGGAACAACATGATGAACTCTTGTGGATTCATATCAGGGGAGCACTAAACAACGTTGGTGATACAATAGAACATAAGGGGACACAACTTTCTTCATACCCATCACTATGGTGTCACGTTTTCTCGAGGTCTGCATGCCCATCCGAAGACCCAGTAGAGCAAGTCTGGAGCAGAGTCAACAATCTGAAGGGACAATCTATGTTCCTTGGGATCAACTACCCTTTCTTTGTTGGAGCCCCTGGAGCTATTGAACCTGTAATTGCTCAGGCAGCCCTGACCCCTGATGCTGCTGCTGGTGGTGATGGTGGTGTTGGTGGTGGTGGAGCTGACGAAGAACTAGCTGCTGCTGCTCCTGGTGAAGCTGATGAAATACTTGGTGATCTTTGCTCTTTGGTGAAGTCGAAATACTTGCTAATGTTGTTGCTAGTGAAGCTGACGAAATACCTGCTGAGGCTGCTGCCGGAGTCCAGGAAGAACATGCTAGTGTTGTTGCTGAGGTGCCAGCACTTCCAGTGTTGATAGCAGACTGTGCGTTTGCTGCACACTTACGCGCCTATCATGTTGACACTCCAGATCCGACCTGGAGCCGAATCCACGTCGGGGGGAGGGGGCCTACAATTGGCTCATCAGTGGGGTCGTACTATTTGAAGGAGAATGAAACACGGCCAAACGCAGCATTCTTGTTCGTTCCGACAATACCACCAGCTCCAGGGACCTAGTGCTCATACTAGCAGATCTGATGAACCATTTGTCTTTATCTTTATCATTAGTTACGCTTATGTGTGTAAATACTAAGCTGTGCTTATTTGTGTAAGACTAAGTTAGGCCTAACTGCGTAATATTTAGTGAAGCCTAGCTTTTCTTTCCACGCCCATAACAACAGAATTGCACCATAGAACATACAAATATAATGTGCATACCACGCATTTTTGCTCAGGATAACAACCACTTCAAGCAAATGATACATCGTGTACGCATTTGAACGCATCACTAGAATGTGCCACCTATTGATGATTGATGACATGGATCTAGCTTTTCTGCGCTTATTTGCATTGAATCGCTCATTGATTTGTTCACATATTTTTTGGCAATGGCTGATGAACTCCACTCTCTTGGTAACTTGCTTCATCAACGAGCACTTGTTGATGCAATGCAAAGTACAGAACATGGTCGTCATCGTCATTCCATTTAGGTTCTCTATGTTTCGTCATCACGGAGCTACTAATTTCAAATGAAAATCTAGTAAACAATATATGTGTACATTGTTAGAGTATGCTACGGCCACAGTACATACATGTTTTTCTACAATCGCAAGAAGAAAACTTGATGCATTTTCACCTTGTTGGCATTGTGCCGAACTGGGTGGATGTGGCTTTGGGGTTCGGAGAGGAAGGCGCCATGGCTGGTGCATGTGCGACCACGGCGACGGCGAGCTCGGATTCTGGAGGAGACCAACAGGACCGAGCATGGTCGGCATGGGTACAGATCTCACTCGGGAATGAATTCCCGTCCCCGCACCGTGCCAATGGTGCGGTCATGGTGAGGGCGAGCTCCGATTCAGGATGGGGAGGAGAATGGTCCGAGCAGGTTTGTCCAAGTCCTAGCTTCGCGCCATGGCCGCGACCACAAATTGCCGCCCCGGAGGAAGAAGCAAACGCGTAAAGGATTCATGCGCCAACGCTGCAAGCCTACATGGCAGCCTACATGGCAGCGACGACGGCAACGACATAACGGCGAAAGCTGACAGGAGGGACCCAACTTGACGGCCGTTAGACTGATTTTTTGTATTGAAACGTAAAGTTGAATTCGTGCCAAAAAGGACCCTCTGAGTATTTGGCACGCCAACTATAGTCATCGCGGATGATATCAGGGAACTCGGGTACCGCGTTGCCTAGCCACCCCAACTTTCGGGCCGCAAAATGATATTCTCTGGACCACTCCTGGATCTCCCCTTTGGCGTATATTATCCCCACGAAAACCTAAGCCTAGGGGAGCGACCATAGAAAGATTCTGCCGCCTCTATGGGGCGGAAAACTACAGAGAGAGAAAGATCTCTCCGGCAAACAGAATTCTGCCGAGGGAATTCCTTCCCGGAGAGGGGAGATCGTCACCATCAACACCACCATCAAGATGGACTTCATCGGGATCATCATCACCATCATCATCTCCACCAGCACCATCATCACCACTCCATACTGCTGTAACAATTGGGTTGAATCTTGCATAGTTCTTAGGGGAAACTTTCTCGGTATTGATTACTTGTTGTAGTTGATGGTATTGAGTGGAACCATTGAATTATTGTTATGTTCAGATTCTTGCTTATCATTATATCATCTCTGATCTTGATCCATATGATGTCTTGTGAGTAGTTCGTTTAGTTCTCGATGACATGGGAGAAGTCATGTTGTTAGTAGTGGAGATGTGTTGAGAAAGATTCAATAGTTTGGTATTTAAGTTGTGGTGTTATTCTTCTAGTGGTTTCATGTGAACATCGACTACATGACACTTCACCTTTATGGGACTAGGGGAATGCATTGTGTATTTGGCTACTAATCGTAGGGGTTGCCGGAGTGACAGAAACCTGAACCCTCGTTAGGAAACCTTTGCACAAGGGATGTCAGGATCTTAGAGTTTAAAGTTGTGGTTAGTTTTCTATATTAATTACTTTCTTGTACTTGAGGATGCTTGCAAGGGGTATAATCACAAGTATATATTAGTCCTAGGAAGGTCGGTACATTAGCATAGGTTCACCCACACAACACTTATCAAACTAAAGAAGATTAATCAACTAGATGAAGCGAAAGCACTTGACGATATTCCCGTGTGTCCTCGAGAACATTTGGTCATCTTAAGTAATACAACCGGCTTGTCCTTTGCTAAAGAAAGGATTGGGCCACTTGCTGCATCTATTATTATTGTCTTTTATTTACTCGCACTTTATTTATCTGCATTATCAAAAACCCCTAAAAATCCATTTGCTAAGTATTTACAGAGAATTCCTGCTCCAAGCCACTCGTCAACACCTTCTGCTCCTCATTGGGTTCGACACTCTTACTTATCAAAAATACTACGATACACCCCCTATACTTGTGGGTCATCAAGAATATTTTCTGGCATCGTTGCCGGGAGTGAAGTGCTATTGGAGAGTGGAATTGGTAAAGGAAACTTCTGTTGTGAGTATTGTTTACTTATGTTAGTTACTTTATTCCAATATGGATAATTCACTTAATTTCTTATTTTGTAATGCTACTACCACTGCTAAGGTAGTAGATGAACCACCACCTGCTGAAAATGATACTTTTAAAATACCTACAAGAATTGTTGATCGTGTTATGGATAACTACTATTTTGGAGATGTGACTGTCCATCCTAGTGATCATTTGCTCTTTATACATGAATTATGCGGGTTGTTTAAGTGTGCAGGTATTACAACAGATCAAGTCAAGAAGAAGTTATTCTCATTATCACTGAAAGGAAGAGCCGAGGAATGGTACAAGGTACTGAAGAATGGTCAAGCTCTTGAATGGGAGGAAGTTGTACCGCTCTTTTATTCTAACTTTTATGCTCCTAGTGAGGTTCATAAAGATCGGAATCAAATATACAACTTTTGGCCTCTTGATGGAGAGAGTACAACTCAAGATTGGGGGTGATTGAAGTTACTAATGCTCAAATGTCCTATTCATGAGCTCCCCAACAATATTATTATCAATAACTTTTATGCAAGGCTTTCTCTTCATGATAAGGATCTATTGGATGCTTCTTGCGCTGGATCATTTACATGAATTGAAGAAGGAGCTAAATGGGATCTTCTAAACCGTATCCAAGACAATGCTGAAGCATGGGAGAATGATAAAGGAAGAAAGTCAGGTATAAATTATGATTATGAATGCATTGAATCTTTTATGGGAACTGATGACGTTCGTAATATTAGTAATGCTTACGGTCTTGATTTTCAAGTTATTGCAAGTTTTCTTAAAGCTTTTGCCTCTTACATTGAGATCCCAAAAGAAGAATGGAACAAGTATCATGCACCATCTGAAGATATTGTTGATTGTATTCCTGCTAGAAGTACTGAATTCTGCACTATTGATCACATCTTACCTGAACCTTATATCGAGAAAATGCCTTTCTCGGATAAGGTAAAGGAGCATCCTATGATAACTAGTGTAATTAATAAAAGTACAAAGAAAACTGTAAAACCTGATGAACAAATAAACAATGAACCTGTAGTAGCAATTGTGAAAGACCTTGTCACTAAAAGTGTAGAGGATGGACACATTGTATTTTGTGAGGATGATTCTAAAATTGTCTCACATCCTAATAAAACTAAAAAAGCTAGTGTCCCTGTGCTTTCTGTTAGAATTGGTGATCATTGCTATTATGGTTTATGTGATATTGGTGCAAGTTCAAGTGCTATTCCTTACAAGCTTTACAAAGAAATTATTCATGAAATTAGTCCTTGTGAACTAGAAGAAATTGATGTGGTCGTTCACCTTGCAAATAAAGAGCCCACCTATCCAATTGGTATTGTAAGAGATGTGGAAGTTCTTTGTGGTAAGATTAAATATCCTGCTAATTTTCTAGTACTTGGTTCAGCTGCTAGTAAAACCTATCGTATCATTTTGGTAGGCCCTTCTTGAACACGTGTGGAGCCATTATAGACTGTAAAAGGGAGAAAATTTTAACTAAATTTGATGGGGAATCTTATGAGTTTAATTTTTCTAAATTTACTAAAGTTCCTTGTGAAAATGAAACTCCTAATGAGGATTTTAGAATTGAACAACTTGCTTCTATTTCTCTTGCTCCTAACAATGCTTTGCAGCAATTTATGGAAGACCACGAAAGTGAAATCTTCATGGAAGAAAGAAATGAGATTGACGAGATTCTCTATCGTCAACCTAAGATGCTTAAGCATAACTTGCCTGTGGAAGATTTGGGTACCATATTGCCACCTAAAAAGGATCCGGTTTTCGATTTAAAACCTTTACCTGACGACCTTAAATATGCTTACATTGATAATAAGAAAATATATCCTGTTATTATTAGTTCTAAACTTTCAGGGAAGGAAGAGAAAAGATTATTTGAAGTATTGAAGAAACACCGAGGAGCTATGGGCTATACCCTTGATGATTTAAAGGGGATTTATCCTACTATATGTCAGCACGCTATCAATATAGAACCCGATGCAAAAACAATGTAGAACATCAACGTCGTTTAAATCCTAAGATGAAGGAAGTGGTAAGAAACGAGGTATTAAAACTCCTTGATGCTGGTATTATTTATCCTATTGCTGATAATGAATGGGTTAGTCCTGATCATTATGTCCCTAAGAAAGGGGGAATTACCGTTGTGCCTAATGATAATGATGAGCTTATTCCCCAAGTATAGTAGTAGGTTATAGGATGTGCATTGATTTTAGAAAGGTTAACAAAGTTACTAAGAAAGATCATTACCCTCTGCCTTTTATTGATCAAATGTTAGAAAGGTTGTCTAAAAAGACCCATTTTTGTTTTCTTGATGGATACTCTGGATTTTCTCGAATTGCTGTTAAACAACAAGATCAAGAAAAAAATACTTTTACATGCCCTTATGGAACCTATGCTTATAGGCGTATGCCTTTTGGTCTGTGTAATGCTCCTGCTACTTTTCAAAGATGCATGTATGCTATCTTTCATGGTTTTTTTGAGGAAATTGTGGAAGTATTCATGGATGATTTTTCCGTCTATGGAACTTATTTTGATAATTGTCTACACAACCTTGATAAAGTTTTGCAGAGATGTGAAGAAACCAATCTTGTTCTTAATTGGGAGAAATTCCACTTCATGGTTAATGAAGGGATTGTCCTTGGACATAAAATTTCCAAAAGAGGCATTGAAGTTGACAGAGCTAAAGTTGAAGCAATTGAGAAAATGCTCTGTCCAAGAGACGTCAAAGGTATTCGTAGTATCCTTGGTTATGCTGGTTTCTATAGAAGGTTTATTAAAGATTTCTCTAAGATATCAAAACCCCTCACTAATATTCTCCAAAGATGCACCCTTTGTTTTTGATGATGATTGTAAGGAAGCTTTTCAAACTCTAAAGAAGGCTTTAACTACTACTCCCATTGTCCAACCACCTGATTGGAACTTACCCTTTGAAATCATGTGTTACGCTAGTGATTTTGCTGTAGGTACTATTCTTGGGCAATGAATAGATAAAAAATTAAATGTTATTCATTATGCTAGTAAGACTCTTGACGCTGCTCAAAAGAACTATGCTACTACTGAAAAAGAATTCTTAGTTGTTGTCTTTGCTTGTGATAAGTTTAGACCTTATATTGTTGATTCAAAAGTTACCATTCATACTGATCATGCTGCTATTAAGTACCTTATGATGAAGAAAGATGCTAAGCCTAGGCTTATTAGATGGGTGCTGCTTTTACAAGAGTTTGATCTACATATTGTAGAGAGGAAAGGAGCTGAAAATCCTGTTGCTGATAATTTATATCGATTGGAAAACATCTCTTTAGATCCTATGTCTGTTAATGATAATTTCCCAAATGAATAGTTGGCTGTAGTAGGGTTAAGCTCGCGAGGGAGCCCTTGGTATGCTGATTATGCTAACTTTATTGTCTCCAAGTATTTGCCTCCAACTTTTACAGCCCAGAAAAGAAGGAAGTTCTTTTACGATTTAAGGCATTATTTTTGGGATGACCCACATTTATATAAATAGGGGGTGGATGGTATTATGCGAAGATGTTTTCCAGAACATGAACAAAAGGATATACTGCGGAAATGTCATGGTAGCTAATACATTGCTAACGTATCCATAATTTTTGATGTTCCATGCTTGGTTTTATCTACTCTCTTATGTTTTGTTCCAACTTTGGAGTACTTTCTATACACTTTCTTGGACTAACCTATTAACAAGAGCCAAAGTGACAACTGCCTGTTTTCTACTGTTTTTGGTTCTAGGAAAGTCAGAAAATGAATATTCTCGGAATTGAGCGGCACAAAAGCCAAAGTCAGTTTTTCACCGAGGGACACATAGAGCCAGAATACGATACGGAGAGGGGCTAGGGGGCCGCCACACCACCTGGCCGCGTGGCCCAGCCTGGCCCGTGGCAGGGGTGGTCTGGCAACCTTCGGCACCCCTCGGCCTCTCCTTTCACCTATAAGATGCCTCCAATACAGAAACGCTAAGTACCTGATCAAAATTGCATGAAAGAGTCTGTAGCCGCCGTCATCTCCATCCCTAGATCGGGAGGGATCTGAAGCTCTTCCAGTACCCTGTCGGAGAGGGGAATTCACCTTGGAGGCCTTCTTCATCATCATGCAAGCCTCCGGTGTGATGCGTGAGTAGTTCATCCTTGGACTACGGGTCCATGTAGCAGCTAGATGGCTGGTTCTCCTTTGTGCTATCATGTTTAGATCTTGTGATCTCCGTTCATGATCAAGATCATCTATTTGTAATTCCTACATGTTGTGTTTGCGGGGATCCGATGGATATTGATATGCTATTTCAGATTGATTATTGATTCTATCATGTCTTTGTTATTTGTGATCTTGCATGCTTTCTGTTGTTAGTAGCTATCTTGGCCAAGTAGATGCTAGCAACTCCAAGAGTTAGTATTTATGCTCGATAGTGGGTTCATGCCTCTAGTAATCTGGGGAAGTGATAGAAATCTCTAAGGTACTAGATGTGCGGTTGCTACTAGGGAGAAAACAACAATCCTTTGTTCATAGAACAATCGTATTGTTTACTTTACATGCAATGTGTAATGCAATTATCTGTTGCTTGCAACTTAATACTGGATGGGGTTTGAATGATAACCTGAAGGTGGATTATTAGTCATAGATGTAGTTGGATTACGGTCTATGTATAATGTTGTAATGCCCAATCAAGTCTCAAAGGAGTTAAGATGAGTAGTATATGCATGATTGCTTTCTCGATGTTTGTTAATTGGCCCGCTGTAATTTGTTCACCCAACATGTCATCTATCTTAAGGAGAGCCACCACTAGTGAACTATGGACCTTGGTCCTTTCTTTTATCATTAATCTACAATCAACTGTTTACTGCTTTCTGCAAACTACTACTTTCTTCCACACAATACGTTTAATCCTTTGTTTTCAGCAAAACCGGTGAGATTGACAACCTCACTGTAAGTTGGGGACAGAGTTCTGTGGTTGTGTTGTGCAGGTCTCCACATTGCTGCTGACGCTGGTAGTGCACCCTGCCAAAGTCCAGCTAGCAACACCTTTGGGGTGTTTCCTTGCTCCTACTAGATTGATAACCTTGGTTTCATAACTAAGGGAAAACTTGCTGCTGTGCTCATCATACCTTCCACTTGGGGTTCCCCAACGAGCTCGATATATTTTGGGCCATTAGTAGCTCCTATGGAGGACATCATGTGGGAGATACAACCACACAAAAGTGCTACAATCAGGTTTTACTGGCCTACCCTTTTTAAAGATGCAAGAAAATTTGTCTTATCATGTGATGAGTGTCAACGAGTTGGTAATATTTCTAGATGCAATGAGATGCCTATGAATTACTCCCTTGTTATTGAACCATTTGATTGTTGGGGATTCGACTTTATGGGTCCTTTTCCCCCTCCGAAAGGTTATACTCATATTCTTGTTGATGTTGACTATGTTACTAAGTGGGCGGAAGCCATACCTACGAAAAGTGCTGATGGTGAGACCTCCTTAAAAATGCTTAAGGATATTATATTTCCTAGGTTTGGAGTGCCTAGGTATCTTATGACTGATGGAGGCTCTCATTTCATTCATGGTGGCTTTAGAAAGACCCTTGCTAAATATGATGTTAATCATAGAATTGCTTCAGCTTATCATCCCCAAACTAGTGGGTAAGTAGAACTATCAAGTAGAGAAATTAAATCCATATTGCAAAAGACTGTTAATAGATCTAGAAAAAATTGGGCTAAAAGTTGAATGACGTTTTATGGGCTTATAGAACTGCTTATAAGAATCCTATGGGAATGTCTCCTTACAAAATGGTTTATGGGAAAGCTTGCCACCCGCCTTTAGAATTAGAACACAAAGCTTATTGGGTAGTGAAATAACTTAATAAAGACTTCAAACTTGCTGGTGAGAAAAGATTATTTGACTTAAGCTCATTGGATGAATGGAGGAGTGAAGCATATGAAAATGCTAGACTCTTTTGGTGAGAAAGTTAAAAGATGGTATGACAGGAGAATTCTTAAGAGAGAGTTCCATGTTGGTGAGAAAGTTCTATTGTATAGGTCTCGTCTTAGATTTTTTGCAGGGAAACTACTCTCAAAATGGGAAGGGCCTTTTGTTATTGAAGAAGTGTATCGTTTAGATGCAATAAAAATTTCTTCTTTAAAAGATAATGCTACACAAGTGGTGAATGGTCAGAGACTCAAGCATTATATTTCTGGAGATTCTTACAATGAGGATATTGATGTTATTCAAGCGGTGACTCCAGAAGAATTTATTAAACACCAAGTTCAGAGACCTGAAGAGTCCGTTTTCAAATAGGTAACAGTTTTGGTAAGAAAAGGTCCGTGAAAAATCTGTCTAGTTATATTTTTGCAGTTTTTATCCAACAAGGAAAGCAACGAAGTGAAAGAGGGACGGAAACAGACCTAGGGTGGCTCACACCACCCCGTGGCATGAGCCCCTGGCCACGCCACCAGGTGGTGTGGCCTCCCAGGAGTCCGTCTCCGACCCATTTTCTCCCAGTTCCTTCCTTATGTTGTAAAAATTCATAATATACAATCCACCGGATCCCCTGAGGTTCATATATCGTGTTCTTGTCGTATTTTTGTTTCGATCTGTTTCTGACAGGTAGAGTCTCAGTTTTGGAGTCACAATGTCTTCCTCTGGATTAGCCAAGGAATATTCCTCTGCGGACATCGTCAACCCATACATGCGTGAGTTGAAGATTCATCCCACGGAGTTGTTGCTCGAAGATGGGGAGGTACAGATAAAAGAGGTTCAGGGCCCTAAAGGTGAAGGCAGTCTGGAGGAAAGGATGGAAGCATTGGAGCAAGAAGTATTTAGGTACAAGAAGATGGCGGAACGCAAAGTGGATATCATCCATAAGATTAGTTCAGTACTTATCACCGAGCACCAGAAGGATACTGCTGAACTTAAGGAGGAAATTCTCTCACTCCAGCGAACAACCAACCAACTACAAGCACATATCTATGACGTGCAAAATCAAAACTATGAGTATGAGGTTAGGTTCAAACACATAAGTGTTGTTGCTAGTTTCAGGATGTTGGAGACCAGGATGTCTTTTGTTGATGGGGAGCCCTTACCTTGGAAGTCAGATGATGACGAGATAATACCACCACCACCGAAGGAGTAATTCGTCATCAGGTTTTGGCATCCCCTTGGTTTGTTCCAAGCTTGGGGGAGTGTCGCGGTATCATATCACTATCTTCTATCTTTTTACCTTTTTAGTAGAGTCATATCATGAATAGAGAAGTTATCATGTAGGATGGTTTGCATTATGGAAGTGTCCCCCCTCTCGTTAGATATCTATGTATCCCTTGGTGTGAGTTGCCGTTATGGAATATTAATGAGAAGTTCTATCATTTACTCTTTTGCATATCATATATTAGTTTTCAATTTCTGTTATATGATTGATCTTGTTGTTAGTATTGGTATCACTTTGGGATCATTGAGTTAATTTAGTTGGTTTTGGCAAACCTAGCTCAGTCAGTGGCAACACTATTATGAGAATTGAATGAAAAAGATACAAGTACTCTTAAAGAATATAATTTCATCACATTTCTTCCTTGATTGGCTCATAAGCTTAGTATTCTCTAATTAAGATATTTTGTGCTTTCGAGGAAGATTGCATGTTTGTTTTTATCACTTGTATGTTTGTTTGTTTCCTTCAACTCTTATGCTTGCTACCCAGCCTTGCTAGCCTAAAACCTGTACTGAGAGGGAATGCTTCTCGTGCATCCAATCCTTAAACCAAAACCTATGCCATTTGTGTCCACCATACCTACCTATTAGCACTATTAATATTCCAAGTAAATTCATGTTTTTATCTACCTTCCGAATTAAACTTGTTATGTGAAAATTAGTGATTAAAGCTCTCACGAACTTGATGGCAAACTTTACTTTTTTGCACCTAATAAACTTGAACCATTGTGTCATCTAAGTTGTATATGCTTGCACTTATATGTTGGGAATTAGCAGAACCATGCTGTCATGGGGAACGCTTTCAACATTGCATTGTACATTGTACCTAGTTGATATCATGCTCTTTTGTTTATGGATGTTGTCGGTGTGAAATGAAAGGGGAGCTTGTAAGTCCATGGAGTTATGTATGTGTGTTAGAGAAACGCCTGGGCTGCTGGTCTAATCCATGCCTAATCATGGTGGAAACCTACAGCGTAACCATAATGAGCAATCTATGAAGCATTCTTCTTATAAAAAAAGAGATAGAGGTTGAGAAAAAGAAAAAAAATATGAGAAAATAGGAAAGAGAGAAAAAAAACACCATTTTCCCATGGTAAATAAGAAGATTGCTGAGATGCTCATTGTCTACTTGCCTTGTCATTTTGATATGGGGATTCTTCTGTATCATCGGGCAAGGGGTACCCTGTTGGTGGTTCTCTATGATACACATGTACTTACTATGACAAGAACTTACCTGTAACTAAACTTCAGTAGCATGAGGAGCGTCCCTCGTATTCAAGGGACATGAGATTGCCAACTTATACTTTGTCAATCATATACTCCATAGTTTGTTCAATTTAACCTTAACCACCTAAAGATGCTTATGATAGGGGAAATGAGAGCTGAAAGATAATAAGTACCATAAGTTTTGGAAGCTCTTTATGAAACCTGAAATCCCTGCTTCCCTCTGCGAAGGGCTTATCTTTTACTTTTTAGTTGAGTCAATAAACCTATTCCTTTCTATCTTAGCAAATATTTTGAGTTGTTGTGTTTCATTCATTCATATGATGATTTATTCAATCATGTTTCTTATGTTCCTTGTTTTGCACATTGCTCTTATCCTAGCGATTATTACTTTGAAAGCTATCATTGAAAACCCTTTATGTTTGAACTCCTGCAATTTGTTAACTATTCTTTGACCAAGAGCAAAGTTTGCCATTACTAATTATGATTTACTTTACGTATCTTTATTGTGTTTCCTTTACTTATTGCAAGTTAAGTTATATAATAGTGAGTTGTCCTCTATTATGATTTATGTATTGATAAATGTGATGCTTCTTGTCCGTATTCTTTTATCGACTCTTCACTCCATAAACCTGAGGTCATGTTTATTGAGCTCAGTTCTCGCTTGGGACAAGCGAATTCTAAGCTTGGGGGGAGTTGATACTTCCATTTTGCATCACTATTCTGTATCATAATTTACTGTTATTCATTGATATATTTCATATTAAGAGATGACACTTATGTTATTTCATCTATTTTTGCATGGTTGATGACTTTTGGAGGATGCACCGCTGTAGTCAGGATTCTGATGGAAAAGGGGCTGTTTGGAGGCGAAATTCGTGAAGATCAGAAAATCCGGGAAAATACATGGAAAATCCTATTTTTCTAGAAGACGAAGGATGCCAGAAGGGGGAGCGGAGTTGGGCCAAAGGAGGCCCACACCACCCCCTGGCGCGGGCCACCCCTGGCCGCGCCACCAGGTGGTGTGGCCACCATGGCCCACTCCTGGCTCTCCCCTTTGGCGTATATTATCCCCACGAAACCCTAAGCCTAGGGGAGTGACCACAGAAAGATTCCGCCGCCTCTGTGGGGCGGAAAACTATAGAGAGAGAAAGATCTCTCCGGCAGACAGAACTCTGCCGGGGGAATTCCTTCCCGGAGAGGGGAGATTGTTGCCATCAACACCACCATTTAGCTGGACTTCATCGGGATCATCATCACCATCATATCCATCATCATCTCCACCAGCACCATCATCACCACTCCATACCGCTGTAACAATTGGGTTGAATCTTGCATAGTTCTTAGGGGAAACTTTCCCGATATTGATTACTTGTTGTAGTTGATGCTATTGAGTGGAACCATTGAATTATTGTTATGTTCAGATTGCTGCTTATCATTATATCATCTCTGATCTTGATCCATATGATGTCTTGTGAGTAGTTCGTTTAGTTCTTAAGGACATGGGAGAAGTCATGTTGTTAGTAGTGGAGTTGTGTTGAGAAAGATTCAATAGTTTTTTATTTAAGTTGTGGTGTTATTCTTCTAGTGGTGTCATGTGAACGTCGACTACATGACACTTCACCTTTATGGGCCTAGGGGAATGCATTGTGTATTTGGCTACTAATCATAGGGGTTGCCGGAGTGACAGAAACCTGAACCCCCATTAGGAAACCTCTGCACAAGGGATGTCAGGATCTTAGAGTTTAAAGTTGTGGTTAGGTTTCTATCTTAATTAGTTTCTTGTACTTGCGGATGCTTGCAAGGGGTATAATCACAAGTATGTATTAGTCCTAGGAAGGTCGGTACATTAGCACAGGTTCACCCACACAATACTTATCAAACTAAAGAAGACTAATCAACTAGATGAAGCGAAAGCACTTGACGATATTCCCATGTGTCCTCGAGAACGTTTGGTCATCTGAAGTAATACAACCGGCTTGTCCTTTGCTAAAGAAAGGATTGGGCCACTTGCTGCATCTATTATTATTGTCTTTTATTTACTCGCACTTTATTTATCTGCATTATCAAAAAACCCTAAAAATCCGTTTGCTAAGTATTTATAGAGAATTCCTGCTCCAAGCCACTCGTCAACACCTTCTGCTCCTCGTTGGGTTCGACACTCTTACTTATCAAAAATACTACGATACACCCCCTATACTTGTGGGTCATCAGCAGGCTTGCCTCAAGAACCAACTTGGTCACAACATCCAAGTCTACGTTGATGACATCTTCATCAAAACCAAAGAGGAAGCCACGTTAATCGACGATCTCCGTGCGACCTTCGCTAACCTTGACCGCTACCAGATCAAGATCAATTCGGACAAATGCGCCTTCAGCGTGCCATCTAGGAAATTACTCGGGTATCTCATCTCTGCGAGAGGGATCGAGGCAAACCCAAAGAAAATAAAAGCCATACTGGCCATGGAGAAGCCGAAGAACGTAAAAGGCGTCCAACAGCTGGCTGGGCGAATCGTGGTGCTCAGTCGATTCATCAGTCGAATGGGCGAAAAGGCACTATCCTTCTAGCAACTTCTCCGCAAAGCTGACAAATTTGAGTGGACAGACAAGGCACAAGAAGCATTCGAAGACCTTAAGCATCTACTGTCCACCTCGCCAGTACTGGTGATGCCTCGCGAAAAGGAACCGCTGCTGCTCTACATCTCCGCCACCAACCAGGTGGTCAGCATGGTGCTCGTGGTAGAGCGAGCCGAAGAAAATAAGGTCCATGGGGTACAACGCCTAGTATACTACCTCAGCGAGGTGCTCACGCCAACAAAACAGCCGTACCCGCACTACCAGAAGCTGGCGTACGGCATCTTCATAACAGCTATGTGACTGCGCCATGATACGTTGCAAACGTATCCATAATTTTTGATGTTCCATGCTTGGTTTTATCTACTTTTCTTATGTTTTGTCCACACTTTGGAGTACTTTTCATATGATTTCTTGGACTAACCTATTAACAAGAGCCACGGTGCCAGCTGCCTGTTTTCTGTTGTTTTTGGTTCCAGGAAAGTCCGAAAATGAATATTCTCGGAATTGGACGGGACAAAAGCCAAAGTCAGTTTTTCACCGAGGGACACCTGGAGCCAGAATACGAGACGGAGAGGGGCTGGGGCCCGCCCACACCACCTGGCCGCGCGGCCAGGCCTGACCCGCACCAGGGGGTGGTCTGGCCGCCCCAGGCACCCCCTCGGCTTCTCCTTCCGCCTATATATTGCCTCTGATACGGAAACCCTAAGTACCCGATCAAAAATCCACGAAAGAGTATGTAGCCGCCGTCATCTCCATCCCTAGATCGAGAGGGATCTGAAGCTCTTCCCGGCACCCTGCCGGAGAGGGGAATTCACCCTTGAGGCCTTCTTCATCATCATGCAAGCCCCCGGTGTGATGCGTGAGTAGTTCATCTCTGGACTATGGGTCCATGTAGTAGCTAGATGGCTGGTTCTCCTCCTTTGTGCTATCATGTTTAGATCTTGTGAGCTCCGTTCATGATCAAGATCATCTATTTGTAATTCCTACATGTTGTGTTTGCGGGGATCCGATGGATATTGATATGCTATTTCAGATTGATTATTGATTCTATCATGTCTTTGTTATTTGTGATCTTGCATGCTTTCCGTTGTTAGTAGCTATCTTGGCCAAGTAGATGCTAGCAACTCCAAGAGTTAGTATTTATGCTCGATAGTGGGTTCATGCCTCTGGTAATCTGCGGAAGTGACAGAAATCTCTAAGGTACTAGATGTGCTGTTGCTACTAGGGAGAAAATAACAATCCTTTGTTCCTAGAACAATCGTATTGTTTACTTTACACGCAATTAGTAATGAAATTATCCGTTGCTTGCAACTTAATACTGGAGGGGGTTCGGATGATAACCTGAAGGTGGATTATTAGTCATAGATGCAGTTGGATGGCGGTCTATGTATAATGTTGTAATGCCCAATCGAATCTCAAAGGAGTCAAGATGAGTAGTATATGCTTGTATGCTTTCTCGATGTTTGTCAATTGCCCCGCTGTAATTTGTTCACCCAACATGTCATCTATCTTAAGGAGAGGCACCTCTACTGAACTATAGACCCCGGTCGTTTCTTTTACAATCAATCTACAATCAATTGTTTACTTCTTTGTGTTTACTTGCTGCAAACTATTACTTTCTTCCACTCGATACGTTTAATCCTTTGTTTTCAGCAAAACTGGTGAGATTGACAACCTCATCGCAAGTTGGGGACAGAGTTCTGTGGTTGTGTTGTGCAGGTCTCCACGTTGCTGCTAGCACCGGTAGTGCACTCTGCCAAAGTTTAGCTAGCTACACCTTTGGGGTGTTTCCTTGCTCCTACTGGATTGATAACCTTGGTTTCATAACTGAGGGAAAACTTACTGCTGTGCTCATCATACCTTCTTCTTAGGGTTCCCCAACGAGCTCATTAATCCACGAGTCAACAAGTACTTTTTCTGGTGCCGTTGCCGGGGAGTCAAGGACATCTTCACAAGGGGAGTCCCTCATAACCAATCTCTTTACTTTGTTTTATTTGTTTTGCTTAGTTTATTTTCTGCTTTGTTTGCTTATTCTTTTTATCAAAAATATAAAAAAATTAGTTCCTACTATAGTTGTTATTTTCTAAGCAAGGACATCTTCACAAGGACATCTTCACAAGGGTCTGTTATTATCTTGCTTTATCATGATTTTTTATCAATGGTTAGTTTCTTTGAAACTGAATCTAACTGGCAAGGTGGGTTCACAAAAGAACAAAAATATTATTCTAAGGAACACCGCTTGTCATAAAAAGGGAAACACTTATCGGAACAAATTGATAAATTGTATACCATTGCTAGAAACGTGTGCTCTACTTATAATGTTACTTATTGCTTTGATAAATCTTGTTGCTGTAAGAGGTATAAACACCTCCCTTTTCAATGTGAGTATAATGATGGTGTTACCATATCTTCTTATGTTAAGGGAAATTATGACTTTTATGATGTGGAACAAATTTAAGAATTTATTGCTTGGAAGGGTGCATTTGAACTTGCTAGTTTGCTTGAAAATACTGATGATTCACCTTATAAATATGAGGTTTATGATATACTTAAGTTTTGCTTTGATAATTACAAGGAAGAAAATGGCTACATTCTTGAATATATTAATAGATGCTTTCCACAAACAGAAGAGACTAATGCCTTGCAGGAGCTTATGGAAGAAGAAATTGCTGAAACAGGAAGTTCATTCGATGAAAAAGAGGAGGAGAGTGATGAACAAAAGGAGGAAGAATGGATTAGCTACCCATGCCTACCTTCTAATGAGAGTAACTCTTTATCCCTTACATTATTTGATTGTCCCCCATGCTTACCAAAGGAGGATGAATGTTATGCTCGTGTTATCTGTGATAATCCTTTGTTTGTGCCTAACTTCAAAATGCATTGTACTAAAGAGTTTTGCTTAGAAAATGTTTATGATAAAGCTCTAGACGATGGTCCTATATTGAATGATCAGTCATCTTATAGAATTGTTAAAAGTGGGTTTGAAGGTTTTAATCCCACTATTTTGAGCTTGATAAAAATTATGTGTTTGTAGATCATGAAAAGCATGATTTATTTGATAGTTATATTGTTGAGTTTATTCATGAGGCTACTGAAAATTATTATGAGAGAGGAAAATATGGTTGTAGAAGTTTTCATGGTACTGAAACACCTCTCTATGTGCTGAAAGTTTTGAAGTTACTCTTGTTTTATTTTCCTATGCCTGTCACTTTGTTCTTTGTGAATTTATTTGCATACAAGATTCCTATGCATATGAAGTGGGTTAGACTTAAATGTGTTTTGAATTTGCTTCTTGATGCTCTCTTTTACTTCAATTTATATTTCTTATGTGAGCATCTTCTCAAACTATCATGCCTAACTTAAAGGCGTTAAAGAAAAGTACTTATTAGGAGATAACCCAAAAGCTTTAGATGAGTCTTGGAAGTTATTACTTCAGTAATAACCGCTCCTTATCCTTTTGATTTGCTTTTTGTGCCAATAGTAACCTCTAATGAGAGAGAAGTAATGATTGGAAAAGTTGTTGTCCCGAAACAGATTTCTGTGCTTCACCGTAAAAAATCGTGTAAAATCTCTGTACGTCCTTTTGAGCCGTGAAGTTTTGTGCTTCTGCCCCAGGTTGTTATCTAACTTCCTCTAGTTCAACAATTTTCGATTTGAGCAACAGAAGGTCTTCGAAAAAATTCGTCTTTACCTGCTGGTCTGTTTTGACAGATTTCTGCCATTTTTGCATTTGCTTCTTGTTGGTTCCTTTTTCAGTTCTTTTGGGGAATCGAGATTTTTGAGGGAAGTGCTACAGTAGCTTGTGTTTTAATGGAAGTTTTATTGGTGTTGGAACTGAACCTAAAGACCTATTATCTTGAGTGCACTAATGTTGCTAATAAAGATTGTGTGAAGTTTTGTATGAAGGGAAAATTTCAGGTGTATGGAAGGAATGAGTAATGAGATGAAGGATGGACTAAAGCTCAAGCTTGGGGATGCCACGCGTGTCACCCCAAGAAATATCCAAGAAGTACTAGTGCCAAAGCTTGGGGATGCCCAAGGCATCCCCCTCTTCATCAATAAAAACCCCAGGTTTCTTCCAAACGCTTCATTTTTATTGTTTCATGCACAGTTGTGTTGTTCTTGGAGCGTCTACTTTTTCGTTTTTGTTTTGGTTTTTTGTTTGCTTTGTTTTCTTAGTTTTCTGAATAAATTGGTTGGACCCCCTCTTTCATACATTGGTTTTCATATAGTTTGGTTTGGTTTGGAAAAGAGTAGGAAAGTTCATGCTTAAGTAGTAAAGAGAGCTTGTTTTTGACTGTGGCCTATGCTTTGTCATGCCATGCTTGATATTGTTTTGGCTCTATGCTTAGTATTCTTTGCTATAGCATGACTTGTTATAAACAATTGAGATTTCTTAATGTGCCTTGGAGGAATCATGCATTGTTTTAGCATATTAAAGCATAGTATTGTGGTATTCTCCTTTGATGCTTTATTTGGGTTGACTTGGCACATGCTCACACCATGTTATGACTATTCCAAGTCACCATAGCCTTTATGATCCTTTAGTTTTCAACTTGTAGTATCACTTTATGCTTTTATCAATGATGTTTTGTCGCTCTGCATGATTATGGCCATTATTGCTCTCTTAGTTTGTCGCTCCCAGTCTTTTGCTAGCCTCTGTAACCAAGTATGAGTTCCAGTCATGCATCCAACTCCTAAAACCAACTTATTCCAAAGAGTAGACCATACCAACCTATTAGCATTTGCTATTCCAAGTATATTCATGTTTTTTTCTACCTTCCGAATTAAACTTGTTATGAGAAAACTAGTGATTAAAGTTCTCACGAACTTGATGGCACACTTTACTTTTTTTGCATTTAATAAAGTTGAACCATTGCGTCCATCTTTGTTGCGTATATGCTTGTGCTTTATAAATTGAAGTTAGCAGAACCATGTATCATGGGGAATGCTTTCAACATTGCACTTGTACTTTGTACCCCGTTGATATCATGTTATTTTGCTTATGGATCCTAGCGGTGTGAAATAAAAGGGGAACTTGTAAGATTATGGAGTTTGTATTTGTGTTAGAGAAACGCCTGGGCCGCTAGCCTAAGCAATGCCTAATCATGGTGGAAACTTGCAGCATAACCACAATGAGCACTCTATGAAGCATCCTCAATAAAAACCTATGCAAATTGCAAATAAAAAGATTGCTAAGATTCTCATTGCTGCTTGCCTTGTCATTTTGATTATGGGATAGCTCCTGTATCATGTGCAAGGGGTACCCCGTTGGCGGTTCTCTATGATACATATGTACTTAGAATGACAAGAGCTTACTTGTGACTAAAGTTGAGTAGCATGAGGTTCGGTCTTCATAAGGAAGGGGCATGAGATTTCGGCTTATAACTTGTCAAGCATATCCTCTTAGTTGTGTCACTTTAACCTTAATCACCTTCAAGATGCTTATGATAGGGGCAATGAGAGCTGAAAGCTAATAAGTACCATAATTTTTGGAAGCTCTTTATGAAACTTGAATCCCTACTTCCTTCTATGAAGGCCCTTCTTTTACTTTTATGTTGAGTCTCCACCTTCTATCTTTATGCACCTACTTTGAGAGCATAGTGGCCATTCTTAGTTCTATGTGCATTGTCCCAAGTTTTGTTGATTGATGCCTACCTTGATATTGTTTGTTTTAAACTATTTGTATCTACTCACTCTTATAAACTTTGAAGGTGTCCTATGCATTTATGTTTGCTAGTCTATGAGGGACAAGCTGAATGCCACTATGCTATGTTTTCTTTATGTGAAACAAACAAACGTCTTGCAAAGTATTGTTATTCATGAATCTTTTGTTCGTGCCTTTTTATGTTGCAATATAGTTTCTTTGTCTTATTGCTAGAACTTTGTCTTTCATGTTATGTTGAAGTACTATGATCCCAGCTATCAATGTTTTACAAATACTTTGATCAAGTTTATGATGGTGCATGTCACCTCAAAAATTATTCTTTCTTTTTATCACTTACCTACTCGAGGATGAGCATGAGTTAAGCTTGGGGATGTTGATACGTTGCAAACGTATCCATAATTTTTTATGTTCCATGCTTGGTTTTATCTACTTTCTTATGTTTTGTCCACACTTTGGAGTACTTTTCATATGATTTCTTGGACTAACCTATTAACAAGAGACACAGTGCCAGCTGCCTGTTTGCTGCTGTTTTTGGTTCCAGGAAAGTCAGAAAATGAATATTCTCGGAATTGGACGGGACAAAAGCCAAAGTCAGTTTTTCACCGAGGAACACCTAGAGCCAGAATACGAGACGGAGAGGGGATGGGGCCCGGCCACACCACCTGGCCGCGTGACCAGGCCTGGCCCGCGCCAGGGGGCGGTCTAGCCGCCCTAGGCTCCCTCTCAGCCTCTCCTTCCGCCTATATATTGCATCTGATATGGAAACCCTAAGTACCCGATCAAAAATCCACGAAAGGTTTGTAGCCGCCGTCATCTCCATCCCTTGATCGAGAGGGATCTGAAGCTCTTCCTGGCACCCTGCCAGAGAGGGGAATTCACCCTAGAGGCCTTCATCATCATCATCATGCAAGCCTCCGGTGTGATGCGTGAGTAGTTCATCTCTGGACTACGGGTCCATGTAGTATCTAGATGGCTGGTTCTCCTCCTTTGTGCTATCATGTTTAGATCCTGTGAGCTCCGTTCATGTACAAGATCATCTATTTGTAATTCCTACATGTTGTGTTTGCGGGGATCCGATGGATATTGAGATGCTATTTCAGATTGATTATTGATTCTATCATGTCTTTGTTATTTGTGATCTTGCATGCTTTATCTTGTTAGTAGCTATCTTGGCCAAGTAGATGCTAGCAACTCCAAGAGTTAGTATTTATGCTCGATAGTGGGTTCATGCCTCTGATAATCTGGGGAAGTGACAGAAATCTCTATGGTACTAGATGTGTTGTTGCTACTAGGGAGAAAACAACAATGCTTTGTTATAGAACAATCTTATTGTTTACTTTACACGCAATTCGTAATGCAATTATCCGTTGCTTGCAACTTAATGCTGGAGGGGGTTCGGATGATAACCTGAAGGTGGATTATTAGTCATAGATGCAGTTGGATTACGGTCTATGTATAATGTTGTAATGCCCAATCGAATCTCAAAGGAGTCAAGATGAGTAGTATATGCTTGTATGCTTTCTCGATGTTTGTCAATTGCCCTGCTGTAATTTGTTCACCCAACATGTCATCTATCTTAAGGAGAGCCACCACTAGTGAACTATGGACCCTGGTCCTTTCTTTTACTATCAATATACAATCAATTGTTTACTTCTTTGTGTTTACTTTCTGCAAACTATTACTTTCTTCCACTCGATACGTTTAATCCTTTGTTTTCAAGCAAAACCGGTGAGATTGACAACCTCATCGCAAGTTGGGGACAGAGTTCTGTGCTTGTGTTGTGCAGGTCTCCACGTTGCTACTGGCACCGGTAGTGCGCCCTGCTAAAGTTCAGCTAGCTACACCTTTGGGGTGTTTCCTTGCCCCTACTGGATTGATAACCTTGGTTTCATAACTGAGTGAAAACTTATTGCTGTGCTCATCATACCTTCCTCTTGGGGTTCCCCAACGAGCTCGTTAATACACGAGTCAGCACGCCACTACTTCCAAGAGCACCCAATCGTGGTGGTAAACGACGCCTCGCTCGGCTATATACTCAATAATCCTGACGCCACCGGACGAGTCGTGCTCTGGGAATCGAGCTGTCTCCACAAGACATCACATATGAGAAGCGCGACGCGATCAAATCGCAAGTCCTCCCAGATTTTCTCGTGCACTGGATGGAGAACCAGCTACCCGACAAGCCAGATATGTCCTACCTTTGGACAATGCACTTGGACGGGTCCAAGCGAAAGGATGGAGCTGGGGCAGGAGTCATACTGACATCGCCCCAAGGAGACAAGATGAAATACATTCTGTGAATGCAGTTCACTGCCTCCAATAACGAAGCCGAGTACGAGGCCTTAATCCACAGGATGCGAATGGCGAAATCCTGCGGCACCAAGAGGCTCAGCATCTACGGCGACTCCAAGCTGGTGGTCAACCAAACGATGCTTGAGTGCAATGCACTGAGCGACAACATGATCGCCTATCGCGACCTCTACGACACACTCGAGGGAGACTTTGACGGCTGAGAGCTGCGGCACGTAGGCCGCGAAAGCAACGAAGAGGCGGATACACTCGCCAATTTCGACTCCACCTACGCCCCCATACCATCCGGGGTATTACTCGAGCGCATCTGCGAGCGCTCCATCAAGCCTAAAGCTCCATAGAAGAAAGCAAGCACGTCAACAGACTCGGGGGCTACGCCACCCAACGATCCAATGGAACTCGATGACATGGAGCTTGGCATGGGACTCGAAGGCCCAATGGAGGTCATGATGATCGAGCCATCTTGTACACAACCGTACATCATATATCTACTCAGCAAGAGGCTGCCAGATGACCCGACTGATGCGCGACACATCGCACGATGATCCAAGGCATTTTCCCTCATCAACGGCGAACTATACAAACGCAGCATTACAGGGGTACTTCAACGGTGCGTATCCAACAGGGACGGAAGAGCCGTTCTCCTCGACATAATGAAGGCACATGCGGGCATCATGCTGGCAGCCGCACCCTCGTTGCTAAAGCTCTGCGAGCTGGATTCTACTGGCCCACGGCCATGCGCGACGCCAAGGACATCGTCCAGCGCTGCAACACTTGCCAACGATTCACGGACAAACCTCACGCACCTGGCGCGGAACTCAGGCCAATACCATTGGCTTGGACCTTCGCACAATGGGGACTCGACATGGTCGGTAAGCTCCCAAAATCCTCACGAGGAGGTTATGTCTACCTCTTAGTCACAGTCGACAAATTCACCAAGTGGATCGAGGCCATGCCGGTGACGAATCAATCAGGAGCCAACACTGTCAAGTTCTTCGAGTCCATTGTCTACCGCTTTGGAGTGCCACATAGCATCATCACGGACAATGGGACAAACTTCACCTCTAAGGAGTTCCAGAAATTCTGTGAAAACCTGGGAATCAACATAAGCTACGCCTCGATGGCTCACCCGCACACCAATAGTCAAGTCGAAAAGGCCAACAGCCTTGTTTGCGGTGGAATCAAGAAGCGACTCCTTTGGCCACTCGAACAAGCCGATGGATGCTGGCCAGACCAGCTGAGTTCCGTACTTTGGAGTCTGCGCACAACTCCAAACAGCGCCACGGGATACACCCTGTTCGTCATGGTGCACAGTGCTGAAGCGGTGCTACCCGCAGAAGTACGCTACAAAGCCCCACGGGTGGTTGCATACAGCGAGGAGTCAACTCTCGCACTCGAAGGCTCCGTCAACCTCCTTGACGAAGCACGGGAGATAGCAGTAGAGAGATCAACGATCTACTAGCAGAGCCTCCGCAACTACCACAGTAGAAGGCTACGCCCTAGATCCTTCGTCGAAGGAGACCTGATCCTGGGACTGAAGCAACAAGGGCATCTCAAGCTCGAGTCCCCTTGGGAGGGACCTTACGTGATTAGAGAAGTAATCCCAGGTGGCGCCTATCACCTTAAAGATTTCGAGAGCGGAGTCGCATACTCCAACCCCTAGAATGTCGCGCAGTGATACATTGCAAATGTATCTATAATTTTTGATGTTCCATGCTTGGTTTTATCCACTTTCTTGTGTTTTTTCCACACTTTGGAGTACTTTTCATATGATTTATTGGACTAACCTATTAACAAGAGCCACAGTGCCAGCTGCCTATTTTCTGTTGTTTTTGGTTCCAGGAAAGTCAGAAAATGAATATTCTCGGAATTGGACGGGACAAAAGCCAAAGTGCCTATTTTTCCGGAAGTCATCAGATGCCAGAATACGAGACGGAGAAGGGTTGGGGGCTGACCACACCACCTGGCCACGCGGCCAGGCCTGGCCCACGCCAGGGGGTGGTCTGGCCGACCCCAGCACCCCCTCGGCCTCTCCTTCCGCCTATAGGATGCCCTCAGGATGAAAATGCTAAGTACCCGATCAAAAATCCACGAAAGAGTCTGTAGCCATCGTCATCTCCATCCCTAGATCAGGAGGGATCTGAAGCTCTTCCCGCACCCTGCCGGAGAGGGGAATTCACCCTGGAGGCCTTCTTCATCACCATGCAAGCCTCCGGTGTGATGCGTGAGTAGTTCATCCTTGGACTACGGATCCATGTAGTAGCTAGATGGCTGGTTCTCCTCATTTGTGCTTTCATGTCTAGATCTTGTGACCTCCGTTCATGATCAAGATCATCTATTTGTAATTATACATGTTGTGTTTGCGGGGATCTGATGGATATTGAGATGCTATTTCAGATTCATTATTGATTCTATCATGTCTTTGTTATTTGTGATCTTGCATGCTTTCCGTTGTTAGTAGCTATCTTGACCAAGTAGATGCTAGCAACTCCAAGAGTTAGTATTTATGCTCGATAGTGGGTTCATGCCTCTGGTAATCTGGGGAAGTGATAGAAATCTCTAAGGTACTAGATGTGTTGTTGCTACTAGGGAGAAAACAACAATCCTTTGTTCATAGAACAATCGTATTGTTTACTTTACACGCAATTCGTAAAGCAATAATCTGTTGCTTGCAACTTAATACTGGAGGGGGTTCGGATGATAACCTGAAGGTGGATTATTAGTCATAGATGTAGTTGGATGGCGGTCTATGTATAATGTTGTAATGCCCAATCAAGTTCCAAAGGAGTCAAGATGATTAGTATATGCATGCATTGCTTTCTCGATGTTTGTCAATTGCCCCACTGTAATTTGTTCACCTAGCATGTTATCTATCTTAAGGAGAGCCACCTCTAGTGAACTATGGATCCCGGTCCTTTTCTTTTACATACAATGCATAAATTGTTTACTGCTTTGTGTTTACTTTCTGCAAACTATTACTTCCTTCCATTCGATACGTTTAATCCTTTGTTTTCAGCAAAACCAGTGAGATTGACAACCTCATCGCAAGTTGGGGACAAAGTTCTGTGGTTGTGTTGTGCAGGTCTCCACGTTGCTACTAGCACCGGTAGTGCGCCCTGCCAAGGCTCATCTAGCAACACATTTGGGGTGTTTCCTTGCTCCTACTGGTTCGATTAAACCTTGGTTTCATAACTGAGGGAAACTTGCTGCTGTGCTCATCATACCTTCCTCTTGGGGTTCCCCAACGAGCTTGTTAATACACGAGCCATCACGCAGCTACGCCGTTTCTACCCCTAGTCGTTTTTACATTACAAATAAGGCTATTCAGCTAGGCTACTTAGCCACACATTGTACCTCGTACTATTCCACGAATAAATAAAGCTAAGTGCCCCAAAAGTCTGTGTTTTTCCTTATTTTCTTAAAATTTCATCACTCGGGGGCTGCGCCACCCTTTACACTTCTGTTCTACGAACAAATAGCAGTATCCTGAGTAGCTGACACAATACCAATCGAAACCTTGATAAACACCAACCCAGTTGCAATGCACCTGACAGGTTGGCAAGATGCTAAGATAAACACAAGTCAAGCTAACGAAAAGGAGTTGCAGAGTTAATACACTCGAAAAATATACAAGCTAGCAAGCTCTTCACATATCCATGGGTACTAAATATACCCAACAGAATTATACAAACTTTACAACACTTTTACACCTATGTGCAGGGTACAAAATAATGCTACTATTGCAAAAGATGCACATTCGTCTACTCTTCAAAGAAGTCGACGATGTCCTCCGCTGGCCGATCAACTACCTGGTAGTTCGGCACCATGTTCCAGGTCATCCCTTCTGGCGGCGGCGGCGGTCCAGCAGCAACAACCGCTATGTCCACATCTGGCCGATGCAGTCGCACCATCGACAGAGCAGCCTTGGCACCAGCTACCAGCTGCTACCGCACACACTCGCATATCGAGCTTATATCTTGAAACTTCGCTAGAAGGGCCAACAAGCTTGAAGGGAGAGCGTCCAGCGGAAACATCGTCTGGTAAATGTGCCTAAGACATGACTACGCTTTCTTCAAGCATTGGAGCACTCGAGAAGAACGATCCTGCAGGGTCACCAACGCGACCGCATGGTCGTGGTCCACCCAAAAATACCAACTCGCCTACAGCTGTTCTTGGGTCAGGCTATTCATTCGAATGGCCACACGGTCCTTCTCATCCTGCGGATGACGAGCGCTAACAACTACACTAAGCAAGCAGCAAAGTGTGAAGACAAGGCATCGTCGCAACTGACTAAAGGAAAAGATGAGAGGGCAGAAATCTAACATTGAAACTCCTCATTCAATTGTGCCACTTTGATGGCTCAATGCACGACGCCCAGAAAAATGCCTGATGGCGGTGTTGATGTAGAGCTCGTTGGGAACCCCAAGAGGAAGGTATGATGAGCATAGCAGCAAGTTTCCCTCAGTTATGAAACCAAGGTTTAATCGAACCAGTCGGAGCAAGGAAACACCCCAAAGGTGTTACTAGCTGAGCTTTGGCAGGGCGCACTACCGGTGCTAGTAGCAACATGGAGACCCGCACAACACAACCACATAACTTTGTCCCCAACTTGCGATGAGGTTGTCAATCTCACCGTGTTTTGCGGAAAACAAAGGATTAAACGTATCGAATGGAAAGAAGTAAAAGTTTGCAGAAAGTAAACACAAAGCAGTAAACAGTTTGTAGATTGTATGTAAAGAAAAAGGACCGGGATCCATAGTTCACTTGAGGTGGCTCTCCTTAAGATAGATAACATGCTGGGTGAACAAATTACAGCGGGGCAATTGACAAACAATGAGAAAGCAATACATGCATATACTAATCATCTTGACTCCTTTGAGACTTGATTGGGCATTACAACATTATACATAGACCACCATCCAACTGTATGTATGACTAATAATCCACCTTCAGGTTATCATCCGAACCCCCTCCAGTATTAAGTTGCAAGCAACAGATTATTGCTTTACGAACTGCGTGTAAAGTAAACAATACGATTGTTCTATGAACAAAGGATTGTTGTTTTCTCCCTAGTAGCAACAACACATCTAGTCCCTTATAGATTTATATCACTTCCCAGTTACAGAGGAATGAACCCACTATCGAGCATAAATACTAACTCTTGGAGTTGCTAGCATCTACTTGGCCAAGATAGCTACTAACAACGGAAAGCATGCAGGATCACAAATAACAAAGACATTATAGAATCAATAATGAATCTGAAATAGCATCTCAATATCCATCGGATCCCCGCAAACACAACATGTAGAATTACAAATAGATGATCTTGATCATGAACAGAGCTCAGAAGATCTAGACATGAAAGCACAAAGGAGGAGAACCAGCCATCTAGCTACTACATGGATCCGTAGTCCAAGGATGAACTACTCACGCATCACACCGGAGGCTTGCATGGTGATGAAGAAGGCCTCCAGGGTGAAATCCCCTCTCCAGCAGGGTGCCGAGAAGACCTTCAGATCCCTCCTGATCTAGGGATGGAGATCACGGCGGCTACGGACTCTTTCGTGGATTTTTGATCGGGTACTTAGGGTTTACGTCCCGAGGGCATCTTATATTCGGAAGGGGAGGCTGAGGGGGTGCTTGGGCTGGCAACACTGTGGCATCCCGCAAAAACCACTACTAGAAAATCGCGTTGTTTTTGTGCATTGCATCATCATGACTGCATGCTCATGTCATCATGCCACATTGCATTTGAGCATCATCATCATCTTGCAATTGCTTGCATAAAACTAATTGCGGAAAAACCTGTTTTGTTTTCTAAACGCTCCATCTTTATTCAAACGCAAAACCCGGGTCGCCGGAATACTTTGTTTTGTCTGCTATCGGTTTGCAAAAGCCCGGTTGGAAATAAATAAAATAGTTAAATATTTTTAGTGGGGCAGTCGAACGGGCCGATTTGACCCGAACGACCACCCCCAAAAATAAACGGTTCGCCCGAAATCCCTAGTCTACCCAACCTATTCTACCCACCCCTTCAGCCACCTCACCCCACCCTATAGCAACCCGCCACGTCACCCTGCCCCAACCCCCAGCCAACCATGCTCTGCCACCGCACCCACCCCTCTCTCTCTCTCTCTGGGCGCGTCCCCACCCCGGCCCCACCATCTAGCGGCCCCAAGGCGCCCACACGCTGAGCCCGACCTCACGCCACCCCTCTCCTCCCGACGCCTCCTACCAACCTCCCTCTCCTTGCTCCTGCCTTGCCAGCGCCGCTTTTCCTCCTTGGCGCTCCTCCGCCCCGTCGCCGACGCGCCCTCCCCGTCGGCCTCCTCCTCGCCGGACGCCCACGACCGCCAGCGCTGGCCCTCCCTCCACCTCACCCATGCCTTCACCTCACTGGCCAAGGCGCCTCCTCCGCCGCCGCCTCCCCCACCTACCACCTCCCCGCCGGCCTCTCCTCTCTGCTCGCCTCCACCCGCCGCCGTGGCGCCCACCCTTCAACCTCTGGCTGCAGCTCCCGGCCTCGCCGGAGACCTCCTCGACGCCGGCCCTGCGCGAGCCCCCTTCCACCGTCCGCTTCCCCTGCATCCAGCGCCCTCCTCTTCATCCCGCGGCCGCCCGCGTGAGTCACCCCGACGCCGGCCTTCTCGCCTCTGCAGAGCCCGCCCGGCTTCTCCGCTAACCGAGCCGTGCCTGCGTTCGCTCCTCGGGCCAATCCTGCAGCCCCGACACGCCCTCCGCCGATCTGGCTCTGCCCGAGCTCGGCCCCACGCGACCAACTGCCGCTGCCAAGCCTGAACCCTGCTGCCGCATCCCTCTACAGGTCACATCGGCGGCCACGACATCTCGTCCTTGAGCCGCCTCCCGCCCGTGGTGTGCTAGTGTTGATGAACAGGGGGGTTGCAGCAGTCACCGTGGCACTTGATGTACTCCGCTATTCATGTGTTGTTGTCTGTGTGCCGATGTTTTGTCAAGCATCTCCGAGGACACGTGAGTTGATTCAAGTTCTTCTATCGTCGACGCTTGAACCCGATATCGCGACAGGCCAACGTTGATCTGAAGACCACGTCGCCCGAACCAAGTCCGACCTCGAATGTAGAAGCGAACAACAGGATCTTCTCACGGGCACCAAGGTCTTCTTCACGGATCCTGAAGCCTCGCTCAGACCGAGTCCTCAGCACGGACGATAAGATCTTCCCGGATGCGATGCCGAGAACCCGGATGCCAAGGACGTCGACACGGATACGACAAGTACTTCCTCGAGAACGCCAAGTTCTTCATCCCGGACGCCAAGACCGACCTGATACGCGGGCCGACAAGATCGACACCGACCAGGGCGAGTCCGACGTACCCCCCGACGCCGAACCAAGTCCTCCTTTTCGGATGCGACAAGATCTACTTCCGTTGTCCGAGACCGATCCCATCGAACCTCTCCCCCGTCGAACCCTGTCCAACCCCGAACCCCTCGGAGCCCAAGATCTGCCGAACCCAGATGTGTGAACCTTCCCGAACCCCTATTTTATAAATGCTAGATATAAAACTGTCGCATATTAAATTGTTCATGCATGCATACATATCTGTGGGTGTTTGGGGGCCTTATGCCGATTCACCTAAATTAAATATGGGGCCCATATGCGGGCAAATCTAGTCTTATATTGGCTCCATTTAAATTTGTGTAGCGAACCGGTGCTATCTTTTGCCTTAATAATGCAACATTTAAATTGCGGGGTATCTAAATAACTTGAACCATATATTTAATTGTCGGGACCCCGGTTCCGCTTAATATGACCTAATTGCATCGCAGCTTTGCCATGTCATACATCATACATGCATCATGCCCGATCTTTTGCCGTAGTATTAAATAGTGCATCCGGTGTTTCTTCTAGTGTTTTGGTTCTTCGCGGATAAGGCCGTTGAGTTGATGCGAGTGTCGACCCGACCTTCGGATGAACCTTCGGCAATGTTTTCAGGCGAGCATCTCCCCCTTTCTACCTATCTTACTTTTATAGTCTTTATTCCCTCCTGTTGATCTTTGCTATCTGTGTTGCGATGCTCTAGTTTTCGTACCCGTGATATCCCTTGCAACCTTATATTGCCTTGGACACATCCTATTACCTGTTGTTTGGTAGATAGTTGGACTTGCGCGTCGTAGTCGCCTGCTCGAGTGCTGTTGCGTGTCGTCGAGTACCACAGTTGTTGGAGTATTGCCGTATGTTAAATGTTGGAGATGATCATGGCTTTAATTATCGTTACTTTAATTGCTGTTTAATAACTAAAATTGAAGTAGGTAAATGCAGAGGCACCGGTGGGTGATAGATAATATCTGGTTTCCGACCGCCCACTTGTGTCCCGTAGGACCCCGAGTTCTTGACACCTGTTCCGAGATCGAGCGCGCTAACCACAGGTGGGGAGATATGGGCCCCCCATTGATTATTACCTGATTTCAAAGTATTGTACTGGGGGCCACAAACTAGTTTGAGGTTTTATTTACTATCCTGTACTTATGCCATGCTTTACTGCTTTATTTAAATTGTGCGATGGATAGCACACCTTTGCTTAGGAGCGGAGTGTTTTGATGTATCGACAGTCCCAGCTTTGGGATTTCTTTGTCGTTTACAGCCACTGGCGCAAACCCTGAGTCCGTCTCGGAGACCGGCCGACTTCGTTGCGGGTGTACTTAGTGGGGTGGCCCCCCGTGCTTGCTTTGGGTCTGGGAAACATCATGACTTAGGCCCCGCCGACATACCGATGGGTGTATGTTAATTGATCTGGCAAAAAGGGTCGAAGTGCTTGTGGATACTTTGGTGCACCCCTGCAGGGTTAAATCTTTTCGAGAAGCCGTGTCCATGTTATGGACGACTTGGAGCACAGTGCTTGATCATAGACAACCATAACTAAAGTTTACTGTTATAAATTGACTTGTATCCGATATGACTAGTAATCAGCTTCACCACAACGGAATGGCTAAATAAAAGTGCCAACAACTGCTGGGTTTTGGGTTATCTCATGCTATTTGTATCTGACTAGTAAGTGTTGCAACTACAACGAAATGGTTAACTAAAACGTCCCACTGCTTATTTTATCAGAATGATTATCTATACTTGACTAGTAATTGCCGCAACGATAACTGAGTAAATAAAACTGCCAACTGTGTGAGTTCCTCGGTTGACTCTCTCGGTTGGTATCGAGGGGGAATACCAGGATGGGTTTGTTTGGTGTTAGTATCAGTTTGGTTCCGAATAGGTCTTTCTTACCCCCTCTCTGATAGCCGCCAGTTGTATCGAGTCTCTATAGGTTGTTTAGTGCATCTTTGCCGCCGCCGATCCACCATACCTATGTAGGCGAGGACCGCCAATTCTAGCCTCGCTGTCTTGGCCTCGATCGACGACGCTCCTCTTTTCCTTTGCCCTTTGTCGGCACCCTTTGGTTTAAGCAGGTTTTGAGATCGACGTCGTTAGCGAGGCTACCCTTCCGGCTTGGCTCGGGCAGGGTTATGGACGCCATTGGTGATTCTTCAGGCTCTTAGCCCCATTTGCATCTTGTCCGTAGTGGACGCTCTATCGCTTTCAAGGTGATTTGGATCTTTGTCTGTATATCTGGATTCTTGACTCATTGAGTCATTTATATATATTTGTTCTGGGTCCCATTGAGGACTGTTGTGTAATGTTATTACCGCTTTCCACCCGCATCGAAAGTGCTGGTGGGCACCTTTGATTCGTTTCTATGCGGGTTTTGGCGGGTTCCGCTAAAACTTGCATAGGGCCGATTCTGAGGGTGTTACAGAGTGGTATCAGAGCTCAGCAGTTGCGATACCCCACAAGTCCAGCCTGTAGGATAACCTAGCTAACGGTCGAAATAGAGTGTCAACACTATTTTTGAAAACTCGGTTGGATAGTTCTGATTAGGTCTGATTTTACTCCTTACCCCTCTGCTATTCTCCTCTTACCTCTACGTGTTTTGGATCCGCTCTCTTCTCTCTCTTCGAGTCCAGGATTTCTCGTGGTTGGGGTTCCGTCGTACCTTCAGGGTTTCGCTTCCTCCTTTGATAACGGTGTTCTACCATCCGGTGTTCATGCTGCCTGAGGAATCCTTCATCTGTGGTACCATTCTTTGTTCTTTGTTTGTGCCTTCCGGTGTTTTCCGACGCGACGACATCCTCTACGCCAGATCCGATGCAGAGTCTGCATCACTCCTTTGTTTCCGAACCTCGCTTGTCGAGATCTTCAGTCTGAATCCTGAGGGTTGGTTGCATAATCTATCTATTCGTGTACATAGTAATGCTTTGAGTGCGGGATGGAGTCGCGACCATACCACTACTCTTATCATTTGCTGTTGTATATTGAATGGTGGATCGATGCAATTCTTACTCCTTCCACGATAGTTAGAGGTGGCCTTACCTTTAACTTCGTCCGTTGTTTATCCGGAGTGTTCTCTTGACGAACGTGAACAACGACCGTTGTTAGTGGTGTCGCGAGGATCTACACGAAGCGAGAAGACGCAGGCCGTCGGCTTTCTTTCCGGTACCATGAGGCGGATCTCGAGGGCGAGATCCATTGTTAGTGGTGTCGAATTGTGGCATCCCGCAAAAACCACTACTAGAAAATCGCGTTGTTTTTGTGCATTGCATCATCATGACTGCATGCTCATGTCATCATGCCACATTGCATTTGAGCATCGTCATCATCTTGCAATTGCTTGCATAAAACTAATTGCGGAAAAACCTGTTTTGTTTTCTAAACGCTCCATCTTTATTCAAACGCAAAACCCGGGTCGCCGGAATACTTTGTTTTGTCTGCTATCGGTTTGCAAAAGCCCGGTTGGAAATAAATAAAATAGTTAAATATTTTTAGTGGGCGTGAACGGCCGATTTGACCCGACGACCACCCCCAAAATAAACGGTTCGCCGAAATCCTAGTCTACCCAACCTATTCTACCCACCCCTTCACCCTCACCCCACCCTATAGCAACCCGCCACGTCACCCTGCCCCAACCCCCAGCCAACCATGCTCTGCCACCGCACCCACCCCTCTCTCTCTCTCTGGGCGCGTCCCCACCCCGGCCCCACCATCTAGCGGCCCCGCGCGCCCCTGCCCACACGCGAGCCCGACCCCGTCGCCTACCCCTCTCCTCCCGCACGCTCCTACCAACCCTTCCCTCTCCTTGATCCCTCCCCTTGTTCCCCCCCCTCGCCGCCGTTCCCTCCGCGGCGCCAGCCTCCTCCGCCCCGTCGCCGATGCGCCCTCCCCGTCGGCCTCCTCCTCCCTCGGGGCCTTGCGACCGCCATGGCCCCCTCCCCTCCACCTCACCCGCGGCCTTCACCCCGCCTGGCCAGCCTCCCCCACCTACCACCTCCCCGCCGGCCTCTCCTCTCTGCTCGCCTCCACCCGCCGCCGTGGCGCCCACCCTTCAACCTCTGGCTGCAGCTCCCGGCCTCGCCGGAGACCTCCTCGACGCCGGCCCTGCGCGAGCCCCCTTCCACCGTCTGCTTCCCCTGCATCCAGCGCCCTCCTCTTCATCCCGCGGCCGCCCGCGTGAGTCCCCCCGATGCCGGCCTTCTCGCCTCCTGCGCAGAGCCCGCCTTCTCCGCTAACGTGCCCGCGTTCTGCTCCTCGGGCCAATCCCGCGTGCAGCCCCGCCACGCCCCTCTGCTCGAGCTGGCTCTGCCCGAGCTCGGCCCCACGCGACCAACTGCCGCTGCCAAGCCTGAACCCTGCTGCCGCATCCCTCTACAGGTCACATCGGCGGCCACGACATCTCGTCCTTGAGCCGCCTCCCGCCCGTGGTGTGCTAGTGTTGATGAACAGGGGGGTTGCAGCAGTCACCGTGGCACTTGATGTACTCCGCTATTCATGTGTTGTTGTCTGTGTGCCGATGTTTTGTCAAGCATCTCCTGAGGACACGTGAGTTGATTCAAGTTCTTCTATCGTCGACGCTTGAACCCGATACATCGCGCACAGGCCAACGTTGATCTGAAGACCACGTCGCCCGAACCAAGTCCGACCTCGAATGTAGAAGCCGGAACAACAGGATCTTCTCACGGGGCACCAAGGTCTTCTTCACGGATCCTGAAGCCTCGCTCCAGACCCGAGTCCTCAGCACGGACGATAAGATCTTCCCGGATGCGATGCCGAGAACCCGGATGCCAAGGACGTCGACACGGATACGACAAGTACTTCCTCGAGAACGCCAAGTTCTTCATCCCGGACGCCAAGACCGACCTGATACGCGGGCCGACAAGATCGACACCGACCAGGGCGAGTCCGACGTACCCCCCGACGCCGAACCAAGTCCTCCTTTTCGGATGCGACAAGATCTACTTCCGTTGTCCGAGACCGATCCCATCGAACCTCTCCCCCGTCGAACCCTGTCCAACCCCGAACCCCTCGGAGCCCAAGATCTGCCGAACCCAGATGTGTGAACCTTCCCGAACCCCTATTTTATAAATGCTAGATATAAAACTGTCGTATATTAAATTGTTCATGCATTCGGCAATGTTTTCAGGCGAGCATCTCCCCCTTTCTACCTATCTTACTTTTATAGTCTTTATTCCCTCCTGTTGATCTTTGCTATCTGTGTTGCGATGCTCTAGTTTTCGTACCCGTGATATCCCTTGCAACCTTATATTGCCTTGGACACATCCTATTACCTGTTGTTTGGTAGATAGTTGGACTTACGGCGTCAGTAGTCGCTGCTCGAAAGTGCTGTTGCGTGTCGTCGAGTACCACAGTTGTTGGAGTATTGCCGTATGTCAAATGTTGGAGATGATCATGGCTTTAATTATCGTTACTTTAATTGCTGTTTAATAACTAAAATTGAAGTAGGTAAATGCAGAGGCACCGGTGGGTGATAGATAATATCTGGTTTCCGACCGCCCACTTGTGTCCCGTAGGACCCCGAGTTCTTGACACTGTTAAGATCGAGCGCTAACCACAGTGGGGAGATATGGGCCCCCATTGATTATTACCTGATTTCAAAGTATTGTCTGGGGCCACAAACTAGTTTGAGGTTTTATTTACTATCCTGTACTTATGCCATGCTTCTTATCGCTTTATTTAAATTGAGCGATGGATAGCACACTGTACTTATTAGGGAGCGGAGTGTTTTCGGTATGTCAGGTCCAGTTTGGGATTTGTCGTTTACAGCCATGGCGCAAACCCTGAGTCCGTCTCGAGACCGCCGACCGTTGCGGGTGTACTTAGTGGGGTGGCCCGTGCTTGCTTTGGGTCTGGAAAGCGTCATGACTTAGGCCCCACGACATACCGATGGGTGTATGTTAATTGATCGGCAAAAGGGTCAAGTGCTTGTGGATACTTTGGTGCACCCTGCAGGTTAAATCTTTTAGAAGCCGTGTCCGCGTTATGGACGACTTGGAGCACGATGCTTGATCATAGACAACCATAACTAAAGTTTACTGTTATAAATTGACTTGTATCCGATATGACTAGTAATCAGCTTCACCACAACGGAATGGGTAAATAAAAGTGCCAACAACTGCTTGGTTTTGGGTTATCTAATGCTATTTGTATCTGACTTGTATGTTTTGCAACTACAACGAAATGGTTATCTAAAACGGCCCACTTCTTATTTTATCAGAATGATTATCTATACTTGACTAGTAATTGCCGCAACGATAACTGAGTAAATAAAACTGCCAACTGTGAGTTCCTCGGTTGACTCTCGGTTGGTATCGAGGAATACCAGGATGGGTTTGTTTGGTGTTAGTATCGCTTTGGTTCGAATAGGTCTTTCTTACCCCCTCTCGATAGCCGCCATTGTATCGAGTCTCTATAGGTTGTTTAGTGCATGCCGCTGCCGCTTTCGATCCACCATACCTATGTAGGCGAGGACCGCCAATTTAGCCTCGCTGTCGGCCTCGTGATCGACGCTCCTCTTTTCCTTTGCCCTTTGTCGGCACCTTTGGTTTAAGCAGGTTTTGAGATCGACGTCGTTAGCGGGGTTACCCTTCCGGCTTGGCACAGGCATTATGGACGCCATTGGTGATTCTTCAGGGCTCTTAGCCCCATTTGCATCTTGTCCGTAGCTGGACGCTCTATCGTTTTCAAGGTGATTTGGATCTTTGTACTGTATATCTGGATTCTTGACTCATTGAGTCGCTGTTATATATATTTGTTCTGTGGGTCCCATCGAGGACTGTTGTGTAATGTTATTACTTCGTTTTCCACCCGCACGAAAGTGCCTGGTGGGCACCTTTGATTCGTTTCTATGCGGGTTTGGCGGGTTTCGCTAAAACTTGCATAGGGCCGATTCTGAGGGTGTTACAAACACCACCCCCTGGCACGAGCCAGGCCTGGCCACGTAGCCAGGTGGTGTGGCCGCCCTCTGGCCCCTCTCCGTCTCGTATTCTGGCACTTGATGACTTCCGGAAAAATAGGCACTTTGCCTTTTGTCCTGTCCAATTCCGAGAATATTCATTTTCTGACTTTCCTGGAACCAAAAACAGCAGAAAATAGGCAGCTGGCACTGTGGCTCTTGTTAATAGGTTAGTCCAAGAAATCATATGAAAAGTACTCCAAAGTTGGAACAAAACACAAGAAAGTGGATAAAACAAACATTGGAACATCAAAAATTATAGATACATTTGCAATGTATCAACATCCCCAAGCTTAACTCCTGCTCGTCCTCGAGTAGGTAAGTGATAAAAAGAAAGAATAATTTTTGAGGTGACATGCACCATCAAAGACTTGATCAAAGTATTTGCAAAACATTCAAAGCTAGGATCATAGTACTTCAATCATAACATGAAAGACAAAGTTCTAGCAATAAGCAAAGAAACTATGATGCAACATGAAAAGGCACAAACAAAAGATTCATGAATAACATGCTTTGCAAGACGTTTGTTTGTTTCACATAAAGAAAACATAGCATAATAGCATTTAGCTTGTCCCTCAATAGAGTAGCAACTATAAATGCATAGGACACCTTCAAAGTTCATAAGAGTGACTAGATACAATAGTTTAAAACAAGCAATATCAAGTTATGCATCAATCAACTAGTCTTGGGACAATGCACATAGAACTAAGAATGGCCACTATGCTCTTAAAGTAGGTGCATAAAGATAGAAGGTGGAGACTCAATATAATGGTGGAAGAAAGGCCTTTTGTAAAAGGAAGTAGGGATTCAAGTCTCATAAAGAGCTTCCAAAAATTATGGTACTTATAGCTTTCAGCTCTCATTGCCCCTATCATAAGCATCTTGAAGTGATTAAGGTTAAAGTGAACAAACTATGGTGTACATGCTTGACGAAGTATAAGTTAGAAATCTCATGTCCCTTGTATACGAGGGCCGCTCCTCATGCTACTCAATTTTAGTCACCGGTAAGTTCTTGTCATTGAAAGTATATGTGTATCATAGAGAACCGCCAACGGGGTACCCCTTGGCCGATGATACGGAAGAATCCCCATATCAAAATGACAAGGCAAGCAGACAACGAGCATCTCAGCATTCTTCTTATTTACCATGGGAATATGGTGCTTTTTTTCTCTCTTTCCTCTTTTCATAGTATCTCTTTTTTCTCTTTTTTTTCTCAATATAGGACTCTTTTTTTTATAAGAAGAATGCTTCATAGACAGCTCATTATGGTTACGCTGCAGGTTTCCACCATGTCAGCATGGATTAGACCAGCGGCCCAGGCGTTTCTCTAACACATATACATAACTCCATGGACTTACAAGCTCCCCTTCCATTTCACACCGACGACATCCATATACAAAACAGCATGATATCAACTAGGTACAAGTACCAAGTGCAATGTTGAAAGCGTTCCCCATGAAAGCATGGTTCTGCTAATTCCCAACAAATAAGTGCAAGCATATACAACATAGACGACACAATGGTTCAAGTTTACTAAGGGCAAGTAAAGTAAAGTGTGCCATCAAGTTTGTGAGAGCTTTAATCACTAGTTTTCTCATAACAAGTTTAATTTGGAAGGTAAACAAAAGCATGAATATACTTGGAATAGCATAAGATAATAGGTAGGTATGGTGTACTCTTTGGAATAACTTGGTTTAGGGAGTTCGATGCATGAGTGGAACTCATACTTGGTTGTGGAGGCTAGCAAAAGATTGGGAGCGACAAACTAAGAGAGCAATAATGGCCATAATCATGCAGAGCGATAAAACATCATTGATCAAAGCATAAAGTGATACTACAAGTTGAAAACTAAAGGATCATAAAGTCTATGGTGACTTGGGATAGTCATAACATGGTGTGAGCATGCGCCAAGTCAACCCAAATAAAGCATCAAAGGAGAATACCACAATACTATGCTTTAATATGCTAAAACAACGCATGATTCATCCAAGGCACATTAAGAAATCTCAATTGTTTATAACAAGTCATGCTACAGAAAAGAATACTAAGCATAAGGCCAAAACAATACCAAGCATGGCATTACAAAGCATAGGCCACAGTCAAAAACAAGCTCTTTTTACCACATAAGCATGAACTTTCCTACTCTTTTTCCAAACCAAACCAAACTATTTGCAAACCAATGTATGAAAGAGGGGGTCCAACCAATTTATTCAGTAAACTAAGCAAACGAAAAACCAAAATGAAAACGAAAAATAAGACGCTCCAAGAACAACACAACTGTGCATGAAACAATAAAAATAAAGCGTTTGGAAGAAACCTGTAATTTTTATTGATGAAGAAGGGGATGCCTTGGGCATCCCCAAGCTTTGACGCTTGTACTTCTTGGATATTTCTTGGGGTGACATGTGTGGCATCCCCAAGCTTGAGCTTTAGTCCATCCTTCATCTCATTACTCATTCCTTCCATACACCTGAAAATTTTCCTTCATACAAAACTTCACACAATCTTTATTAGCAACATTAGTGCACTCAAGATAAAAGGTCTTAAGGTTCAGTTCTAACACCAAATAAACTTCCATTAGAACACTAGCTACTGAAACACTTCCCTCAAAAAGCTCAATTCCCCAAAAGAACTCAAAAAGGAACCAACACGAAGCAAATGCAGAAAATGGCAGAAATCTGTCAAAACAGACCAGCAGGTAAAGACGAATTTTTTCGAACACCTTATGTTGCTCAAATCAAAAAGTGTTGAACTAATGAAAGTTATATAACAACCTGGGTCAGAAGCACAAAAAAATACAGCTCAATCTGACATACAGATCTCTCTCACGAATTTTTACGGTGAAGCATAAAAATCTGTTTCGGGACAGCAACTTTCCCAATCATTACTTCTCTCTCATTAGAGGTTACTCTTGGCACAAAAAGCAAATAAAAAATATAAGGAGCGGTTATTACTGAAGTAATAACTTCTAACACTCATCTAAAACTTTTGGGTTATCTCCCAATAAGTACTTTTCTTTAATGCCTTTAAGTTAGGCATAAGAAGCAAAGAAAGAATCAAGTGTTCTCAAATGAAGAAGCATTAAGATCAATACCAAAAATATTTTCAACAAGGCAAGGTATATCATCCAAATAAATTCTAGAGGATCCTCTCTCAATGCTCTTAGGTTCACCATTCTCATCAAAAGGGTTTGCAGGAACAATCCAATCAAGATTCTTTTCTATAGCATCATGTATTGCTACTAATTTGAAGGGTATTGGTATCTTAGGTTCCTCCCCATTTGGTTTGGCTTTATTCATCTTTTCTCGTGTACCAACAACATCTACACATGAGCCTAGCATATTGAAACGTTCAAAGACTTTCCTAGCTTCCTTGGCAACATCATAGAATTCCTTAAACAAAGTTTCTAAAATGAAATCCCTCTTTTCAGGATCCTCAATTTCTTTAAGCTTAAGAAACATTACTTGCATTAAGGGGTTGAGGTTAACAAACCTAGCTTCTAACATGTGAATTAAAGAAGCTGCAGCAATCTCGTTTGGAGCAAGTTTTACAAGGGATCTATCCTCGGTATCTTCATGCTTACTAACATGATTAAAGAATTCTTCAATGTTATCTTTCCCAATTATAGAACCACTACCAATTGGAAGGTCTTTCAGGGTGAATGTAGGGATCAACATGGTGAGCTAAGGAAAAGGTGACAACTAAAGGAGACTTAATTTTTTTGTGTTTTTGGTAAAGAAAGCAAACTAGTAAAACTATTTTTTTGTGTTTTTGAAGAACAAAACAAGCAAACAAAACAAGAACAACAAAGTAAAGAGATTGGTTATGAGGAACTCCCCTTGTGAAGATGTCCTTGACTCCCCGGCAACAGCGCTAGAAAATCGCTTGATGGATCAATGCACGGCGCCCAGAAAAATACTTGATGGCGGTGTTGATGTAGAGCTCATTGGGAACCCCAAGAGGAAGGTATGATGAGCACATAAGCAAGTTTCCCTCAGTTATGAAACCAAGGTTTAATCGAACCAGTAGGAGCAAGGAAACACCCCAAAGGTGTTACTAGCTGAGCTTTGGCAGGGCGTACTACTGGTGCTAGTAGCAACGTGGAGACCTGCACAACACAACCACAGAACTTTGTCCCCAACTTGCGATGAGGTTGTCAATCTCATCGTGTTTTGCGGAAAACAAAGGATTAAACGTATCGAATGGAAAGAATAAAAGTTTGCAGAAAGTAAACACAAAGCAGTAAACAGTTTGTAGATTGTATGCAAAGAAAAAGGACCGGGATCCATAGTTCACTAGAGGTGGCTCTCCTTAAGATAGATAACATGCTGGATGAACAAATTACAGCGGGGCAATTGACAAACACCGAGAAAGCAATACATGCATATACTAATCATCTTGACTCCTTTGAGACTTGATTGGGCATTACAACATTATACATAGACCGCCATCCAACTTCATCTATGACTAATAATCCACCTTCAGGTTATCATCCGAACCCCCTCCAGTATTAAGTTGCAAGCAACAGATTATTGCTTTACGAACTGCGCGTAAAGTAAACAATATGATTGTTCTATGAACAAAAGATTGTTGTTTTCTCCCTAGTAGCAACAACACATCTAGTACCTTAGAGATTTCTGTCACTTCCCCAGATTACCAGAGGCATGAACCCACTATCGAGCATAAATACTAACTCTTGGAGTTGGTAGCATCTACTTGGCCAAGATACCTACTAACAACGGAAAGCATGCAAGATCACAAATAACAAAGACATGATAGAATCAATAATCAATCTGAAATAGCATCTCAATATCCATCGGATCCCCGCAAACACAACATGCAGAATTACAAATAGATGATCTTGATCATGAACGGAGCTCACAAGATCTAGACATGAAAGCACAAAGGAGGAGAACCAGCCATCTAGCTACTACATGGATCTGTAGTCAAGGATAAACTACTCACGCATCACACCGGAGGCTTGCATGGTGATGAAGAAGGCCTCCATGGTGAAATCCCCTCTTCGGCAGGGTGCCGAGAAGAGCTTCAGATCCCTCCAGATCTAGGGATGGAGATGACGGCGACTACAGACTCTTTCGTGGATTTTTGATCGGGTACTTAGGGTTTACGTCCCGAGGGCATCTTATAGTCGGAAGGGGAGGCCGAGGGGGTGCCTGGGCTGGCCACACCACCCCCTGGCACGGGCCAGGCCTGGCCGCGCGGCCAGGTGGTGTGGCCGCCCTCTGGCCCCTCTCCGTCTCGTATTCTGGCACTTGATGACTTCCGGAAAAATAGGCACTTTGGCTTTTGTCCCGTCCAATTCCGGGAATATTCATTTTCTCGACTTTTCCCGGAACCAAAACAGCGAAAAACAGAGTGCAGCTGCATGGCTCTTGTTAATAGGTTAGTCCAAGAAATCATATGAAAAGTACTCCAAAGTTGGAACAAAACACAAGAAAGTGGATAAAACAAAGCATGGAACATCAAAAATTATAGATACATTTGCAATGTATCACACTTCCTCCAAGAGATACTTTTCGCGAGCGGTGGCCTTCTCCGCCTTCGACTTCCACACATCCGCCCTACCACGGATGATGGGCAACTAACGCTCCAATTTCTTAATGCGGTCATGCAGTCGCGAAAGCAACGACAACTCCTCCACCTCTGAATGCGGCTGCGCCGTGGTTTCATTGTTGGGGGCAGAATCGTGAGGACCACTCGAAGGACCCTAGGTACAATCAAGCAAGAGGCAAATGAGACTAATCACACATCGATAAATGGAGGACTGCATTCAAAGGTTGATAAAATGTCAAGGGAACATCCCCACAAAAGCACGGTTCAGACAAAAGGCTAGCTACAGCTATTACACATGGCGACTAAGGAGCATTCTGCTTCTTCGACTTTGACTTAGACTTCGGGGGCTTCATCGCATCCGTGGCAATCTCGGACGCCACGGACTTGCCGGCGGTAGCCCTAGATGCCGTGGTCTTTGCCGCTTTGACGCCGCCTTTGCTGGTATTCAGGCCCGAGATTTGGCGATTTACATTACCGCAGCTACTAGCGAAAGGAGCAAACACTACCTGCTATCCTCCGGCGTCGACAGGCATCGCCTCGGAGATCGCGGCGGGATACAACTCCACGCCATGGGCTTGCACCATCGCAAGTGCCATGGTGGCGCCAACAAATCGCTGGGAGTTCCTGAATTCCATGGGAATACATCCAGCGAGGAATTCCACCAGGTCATCAAGATTGTCGATCAGCCCGGCCTTGGGAATCAGGTCCTCACGAATGCGACTGAGCATACCCTTGGCCTTCCCCAACGTCTCCTGAAGGGAAACGCTGCGGTCTTTGACTACAGCAATGGCGTCGGCCAAAGCATCCGCGCGACAAAGAGACTGGGCGTCAAAGCTCAGGCCAGCAGAATCTACGTACACAGAGTGTCAGCGCATCTACATGATGACAAACAAGGAGCAATGCAAACCAACCTGAAAATTACCTAAGAGAGCCTTGGGAATCGAAAAAAGTTGTTCTTCGAACAACTTATCCCTTTCAGCAATGGAAGAGCGCAGCTCTTCCTCACGCTTCTGCGACTCTTCCAGAGCCGCGACTGCCTCATCGCGCCTTTTCTCCGTCGCGGCAAGCCCCTTCTCGAGGGATGTAACGTGACGGAGAAGTTCACTGTGTTCACCTACAAAAGGACAGGGCATATCAACACTTGAGCTGACAAATTTCTACAACGACAAAGACAAAGTCAAAAGCTAACCTTCGAATGCGCGGTGGCGATTGTCCAGCAAGGTGTGCTGTCGACCCAGAGCAAGGACTTGCTCCGCAAGGCGCACAGCTTCCTTCACAATGAGCTAAACCAAGGAAAACAACAACTCAGCGACAACTCAATATACAAATTCGACTACCAAAAAGCAAAAAGGACACTCACATGTTCCTCTAGGGACTCCGAAGATGACTGTCGCGCAGTCGTCCGTGCAACCATCTGATGCTCCCCAGCATGTGGGGAACTCGAAGAATTTGCGCCGGAGTGGGCCACCACTGGAGGAGAAGGAGACCATTTGGCCACCTCCTTGGTCTTGGCGTCTGTGACTGCGGACTCTTTAACAAATTGGACGTCGTCAGAAGATGACGATGCCGCTTGACTGCAAAACATGCCCAGCACCACTTCAGAAAAAGCAACCCCAAAGAGAGCAAGACGAACTCGCGAACATTAAAAAGCTTACCAGTTGAATTTTTGGAGGTCAAAGGAGTCATCCGATGACTCCTTCGGTAGCCGCAGCTTCTTCCGAGCAGGAGGAGCCATGGCGTGCACAGGAACAGCAGGAATCGGTCCCTCTACAGTAGTATAAGGACCCTCCGATGTCGTCAGAGAGGAGGCGTCAGATGCCTCGCTGCGGGAACACTTGCGAGTGCCGTGACTGCTAGACTCGGGGGGCTTACTCCTCTTCTTCAATTGGGATGGTCGAATCCGACTCGTCCTCCTCCTCCGCTTCATGAGGAATAGTCCCTTCGGGCTGAGGAGGCAAACTGGCAACCACGCTCTAGTCCTGCAATAAGAAGATAAATCATTATATATCAAGTACTTGGTGGCAATCGACAAAGAAAACTACTTCATGGTACAGTTCTACCTCAGGAGGAGGGTTAGAGGCGTCAAAAGGAGGCACGACTGGCTCGCCTGGGAGATCCTCCTTGGAAGTGTACTTGGTCACCAATCGCAACCTCCTATCTACCTCACCTGCAGAAATGCCTTCCGCAGATATGCGAGTGACATCGCTCGCACCAGCCCAGTGGTACATCGGGTGGATTGTAGCCTGCAGAGGCTGAATGCGGCTGCGCAACCACGTGTGAATGAGGGTGGCGCGACCCTCTTCTTTGCCTATGTGTCCTTCGAGGTCACAGACGCGTTGATACTGCACCTCTGTTTCCTCGGACTCGCTAGGCATCATGACGTTCTTCCAGGAACGCCTCCTGTTACAAGCTACCACGGGGTCGAATGGCGCGAGCCCGTAGTGCTCTCCGTCGGCCTTCTGGTCGTGGATGTAGAACCACTTGTCTCTCCACCCTTGGACAGACGCTATGAGCTTGATGTCGAAGTAGACGTCCGAAGAGTCGACGTGGATTCCACAGCCTCCTACGTCGTAGACTACCGAACCAGACGCCGACTGGCGTTTGAGCTTGAAAAGCCTCTTAAAGAGGCCAAAGTGTGGCTCAATTCCGAGCTAGCACTTGCAAAGTGTGATGAAGCAAGAGATGTGGAGAATGGAATCTGGGGACAGCTTGTGCAGCTGGATCCCATAGAAACAAAGAAGACCCCTGGCGAAAGGATGCAGGGGAAGAGAGAAACCTCGAATGATGAACGCAAGGAACATTACTCGGAAACCCGGAGGAGGACTAGGGATTACCTCATCGCCAGGCACTCGCGAGTCATCTTCCGCGGATAGAAGAGCTCCATCTTGACGATGAAGGTGCAGCTCAGAGGACTTGATGATAGACGCGCGCCAGGAGCCATTGGTGACGCGGGTGCCGCCATTCTTCTTCCTAGTAGCGGCAGCGCTGGTGCCCATGACAGTGGTGCCGCCCTTCTTCTTGGTGGTGGCAATGGTGGCCGCAGATCCAGCGGCGGCGCCTCCCTTCTTCTTGCCCATATTTCGATGGTGATCCGAGTGGAGAAAGTAATTGGGGAAAACACGGAGCTGGTCCAGTGCCACGAAGAGGAAGCGTGCAAGGAAGCAGAGAGAACAGCAATGGTGAAGGAGGCACGAGCAAGAAGAGAGATGAGGAAATTTTACCGCAGATGTGCTGCTACTTAACCTCCTCGCGGATGTCATCCAATGGGCAAAAAAAAACCTACTGAACACGTGGCGCACATCGTCATCGACACGTGGCGAAGCTGAACCACGAACCGTCCCCCAATACTCCCATTACACGCAGAAACCAAGGAGACATAGTTAAACTAGAAGATTATGCACGCCCAGTCAAATCGAAGTCAGAAAGTGGGACCCACCGCTCGTCACGTCCCGTCAAAGCCGCTCACGCGAGCAACTGAGGTCATCACATCGTCAGCACTGACGTCATCGATTCTAGCAGAAGAAGATTTTGACTACTTTAGTACTTGCTCGAGTCTTCGACTCAACCAAGCACTCGGGGGCTACTCCTAAGAGGAGCGCTCGCCGCGCACCCGAAAGAATTTTTATGCAGGTGTATGAGCATTCAAGACAAACCCATCACTCGAATTAACGATTCGATTGTGAACAACGGGTTACTCCCATAGGGAGGGCTGGAAGCACATTCGACTGAAACAAGCAACAAAATACGACAGCAGTTGCAAATGTTTTTAGTCCCCACTCGAGTCTACGACTCGAATAGGCACTCAGGGGCTACTCCCATAGGGAGCGCTGGTCGCGCACCCTATGATTATTTGTACATCGTATTGTGTGTCGATAACATCCACACTCGAATGCTATGGCGACTCCGCCTCATATTTTCCCTACAAAGAGGTTACGTCTCCTGGGCCACCCGAATCATCTCCGCGATGACAAAAATTCGGATGTCGCGCTTAAAGCGTGAAGATAGACCTGAATAAGGCTTGGCAACGCATCTGCTATGCACTACCAGAAATATATCCATACCTACAGGTACGATGAACATGCCTTGACGGACGCGTCGAGTGCTCACACTTATAGAATGGAATTCGACTCCTGTAAGACCTCTATGGCCTGAGTCGAATTACGCCATCACTTTTCCAAATTCGAGTCCGGGGACTCGAGTTCGAGTAGATTGTGTTGTTTTTCCCTAAGGCAGTTAACTGATACCGATACATCGGATAAATCAGGCACATATATCAACAATCCCTATGACATAGACACGAACACTCGAAAATATGCTCAGTCATGCACTCAAAAGACTTCATAAAGTCTCCAGTCAAATCTACGATTCCACTGGACACTCGGGGGCTACTGACATGGGTATACCCTACATGTACTCGAGTTTGGCATATACGTTCTAGATACGGCAGAAGCCCACGGCGTTGTTAAGGCCCAATGCAGAATTCAGGTGACCCACGGACTCTCCGATTGCTTGCAACGCTAGAAGAAGCTTAAAGATAGAAAGTTCAAAGGGACAAACCCTAACCTATAACCGACTCGACCTGCTACCCGAGACCTAGCCTATCTATATAAAGGCTAGGAGGGGGCGGCGAGGAGGACAATCACAACTCTAGTTTCCACAACCCTCGCCAGATTGCATCTGCGCACCCCTGTAATCTTCGATTCCTTGATAATTCCAAGAGCAGACAAGCTGGAGTAGGGACCTCTACGAGGCCTAAACCTGGGTAAGCCTTGCGTTCCTGTGTGCTTGTTTGCTAGCCGATTGATGCCTCCAGCACTCCCTCCTTCTCCAAAACCCAAGTCCATAACAATGGGCATTGACGAGTTGAACCCTCGTCACTTGTAGTCACAAAAGTAACACTAGACATACTCCCATACACATCCTAAGGGTATCACCTCTCTTTAGACGTGGAGGGAAATAATATGTGGCTGACTACACATACCATCTAGAGAGAGAGATCAAACACAACATTATAGATCAATGGATCATGGACCAAAGTAATAGATCATCTTTATTTAATTTCATAATAATTCTAAGGTTTCTCCATCTCTCCAAGAACACATGGAACTACTCACACATGGAAGCAATCAACAACATCATCATATTCAAATTGATGGATAAAAGTATGAAGATAAATCTAGTGCAAATCACAACTGTATTTGGAAATACAACAAGATCTAAAGTATGGAAGAGGGGAATAGTAATGGTGATGGAGATACCGCAGTTGATGATGAAGGGGATGATGTGATGTCCTTCGATGATCCGTAGAGCAGCAAGGGGTTGCCCTTCTCTTAATTCCTCCTCTAGATACCTCTCTGGTGTGGTATTTCGAGGATGGTGGTTTCTGTGAATGTCGGATCCGTCTTCGCGTGCTGAGAGTATTTGACGAGATAGACGCTTTGACAGGTGGTACGAGCAGAAAGTATGGGCAAGCTCCGCCTGTACCAGTGCTCGTTAAACTGTCTATAGGCTTCTCCACGTTTGCTATTCTCCCAAGTGCGAGGGAAAATCAATTAAATGACATTCATCACTTAGAAATATCATATTACTACATAATATGGTAGTCCCAATTAATATGTTCACGAAAGACTTAGTAATTCGGGATCATGTTGAAACAAAGATAAAAGGTGCGCGCGAGCGTAGTAAAATACTAAAAACCCTACTCTACTTTTGCAAAAACAAGAGGTAAATATGCTTCAATTTTGGACTCATCAGCCATTCACCCATGTGATTCATTAAATAATGTTGTTTTCATTATGCAAAAATATAACTTTTAGCTATCACATAACTTGATATGAATCTACCCACGAATATACAACATGAATAAGCATTCAACTCTTACGTTTTTTCTACTCATCGGTCAGGGTAATGTGGCTATCCTATCTGGATTGCATAGAATAGCATAATACTATAAACATTCCTACACATGCAATATTTGAAAACAACTAAGTGCATAAGAAAATAGTAGGACATTTATGACGTGAACCTACCTTTCTTGAAGTTTTTGGATCCACTCTCCTCATAACCACAATGGTTACTCTCCGGACAATCTACACGTTTCACGGATATTGCAATGAAGAAAAGAAAACACACGAGTCAATACTATACAAAGAAAGGTAATCCAATCACGCTAAACGGTTTTATTTCCATCATAAGTGTGTCACTAAAACATTTCTTTAACCAAGATATCATTTTTATAAAGTCCTAGGTCGAAAGGATTATTGTTATATGCTTTGATATTGTCAACATGATAACCATAGAAGCACTAGGTCATAAGCATTATATTTGGTGTAAAAATAGTGGACAATCTTATCCTTTATTAGTCCTATTGTACAGAGGAATCAATGTTGAACATCTTGCAAAAGATTCATTTCAAAATCATTTCTATATTTATAGTTATGTCCAAAATGGTATTTAAAAGGATCTAGTATCATATTCAAATAATTTTTTTGCAATCATACTTTAAAATTTTACCCTCTGATCCTATTGGATTGGGACTAAATTATTAGCATTTTTCAAAAAGAATCACACTAACATCATTTTTAGAATTAAAGATATGTCCAAAATACCTAAATGTCAATCCTATAATATCGTTCAAACTAATATATTCAAATTTTAAATCTAACAGTTGGATAAGATTATACTTGTCTCAAGGATTCCAAAAATATATTGTTTGCAAAATTTGGATTAATAGAATTATTTTTATAATAAAAACACTCAAACATAGATTTTAAAATTTATAAAATTGTATATTAAACAAAGTTCAAATTTGTTTCATAATAAGGTTCTACACAATTTTATGAAGCCAACCATATATCATATGCATTTTCTGATTGGTATACAATTTAGTATTAATTTTGCAAGATGGGGTATATTTCTGCCCATTTTAAATGAAAAGGAATTTTAAACAGACAAGGAAGGCCACGCGGCAAGCTTCGTATTAGTCACTACCCTTCCGCTAACTGGATAGATGCGAGCTGTTGGATCTACATAAAAGGTACGGTATAGATCGACATGCCTCGGGCTCAGCTCGAGCCACGGCTCATGACTGAGATATGTTTCTAGGCATTTTTGTAAACAAGATATTTTACTAAGGTGTGTTTTATGCAAAAGGTTGTCATAGAGAAATCTATTTGACAAAATATTTAGTATTTTTATAAAACAAAAAATAAATATTTTTATTTTCCACAAAACAAGATCACTTTATAAGTAGTTTTTTTTGGAAATATTGGTTTTCCTACTCATTTGAACTAAATTCATTTCTATATTTAATAACCCTCAAAATTTTATTTTCTTTTTAAAATTTGGATAAGAAAAAAAGGTTTTATCAAACTATTTAAATAATTTTTAACATTCTAAAATTTAGAAAGTTCTGGGATGTTACAGACAACACCTACCATGCTTGGCCGCGGTCTTCCCACCACTCGCGCTTGCAACCTAGGTGGAGGAGATACAGAGACGTTGTCAGATGTGGAGGTTGATGCTGACGCCAAGGAGGAGGACGGCGACGACATCCACGACTTCGACTATTAGGTAGAGCCGCTAATTGACTAGCTGGTGATCCTCGCCTCCATCCAATCAGTGCGCTGGCGGGAGTAACTACACGAGAGCTCCCAAAGGTGGGAGAACTGGGGCTCACGGAGGCCGCGGGACGGTCCCTACTAGAGGTCGGCACGGACGTATCAAGAGCCAGTCAACCAGACCACTGGCCAACGTTTTGTGTGGGACGTCCTCAACAACGTCATGTTGCCATAGCACCTAGGGTGACAAGAACTCATCGAGGCTCACTCAGAGTGCCTCAATGCGGTGCACACTAACCTCGACGATGCAAACATGTGTGCCCCCTCGACTAAGCTCGGGAGGGGCTCGACACGGAGAGGGCGATCTACCGCTCTCTCGACGAGGAGTGAGGCCTCGTTGACCCACCGTTCCCAAATAACGAGGCAGTCTTCCGTATCCGTGACATCTGAGGGTCGTAGCTAGCGCCGCCGCCACATCATAGTTGTTTAGTTTGTTGAATTATATTCAAACTCTATAAAATTTTCCTAAATATGAATGAAATTTATTTTCTAAATTGTTTGGGGCAGATTGTTGGTGGTGCTGGTGTGAGTAGCACCCCCTAAAATTTTGGTCGGTGCCCCCAAATGGCTTTCTGGTGCAGTTGCAGGACACGGGTGGGGTGCATCGATGAAGATGATCTAACAAGCACTGGGCATCAATACCGATGCAGGCTCCAGCGGCAGCGGCATTGATGCCAGTGCAGGAGGCGAGGCAGCATCACAGGTTGTCGGTGACGCCATTGAACTGTCAGCGACATTGATGGCCACGGCAGTTTCTACATGGTACCAGCCTAACCATGATTATCCTACCCTAGCCGCCGCCCCCTCCCCCAGGCGCCGCCGGCTCCCCCGCCACCAAACCCTAGTGCCGCCGCCCGCCATGGCGTCGCGCTAGCCGCCGCACACGCTTCCGTGTAGCGCCACCCCCGGGGAGGTCGATCTCCATGATCTCCGCCGAGGGCCGTGCAACCCGTATGTAGGGTTCGTCCGCCAATCCATGATCGGCTGTCTTGTAAGTCTATTTTTCCGATCTCTTGATCGGTTTTCTTTTTTGGTTTACCGATCTTAGATCAAATTGAGTCATCCACCGTCGTTGTCATCGCCACGCCTCTACTCTGACCATCGGCATAGAGGATCTACATCGCGTCCGTGCGCCTGCCCCCTCCGCTGCTGCGCCTGCCTCGGCACACTGTCGCGGCCTCACAGCAGGCTGTCACGCACCGCAGACGGCTGCTACGCCTTCCTTGGAAGGCTACTGCGGCCGCCCCCTCGGATCCTCTTCGTCGTCATCATCTGGGACTTCACCGACAATGCCACCGACGAATCTGATCTACGCGTCATCCACGCCATGGCGAATACGGTGCACCGTCGGTCTGATCAACTGATCCCGCGCATGTCTACGCCAAGCACGTCCCCGAGCACGCGCCTACCGCCGATCGAGCTACGGGTTGCCGCTGTGTCGCCCTGTCGGGCCGCAGCGCCGCCGCCTTTGGTCCATGCTACCGGGTTTCAACGCGCCTTACTTGGTGTGTACGTCGTTGGTGGTCGCCCAGCCGCTGCACCGACTTGCGCCCTGCAGCTATGCCGCCCCCTCAGGTCGTAGTATGGCTGCACGCAGTCTACTTCGCCGTCAACATGCATCGACGGCCTCGGCTTTCACCGCGCCATCTCCTACGGCGCGGATCGCCGCCGTCTGCACATGGTCTTTGTCACGTCGCCGGGTCTTCCTCGCCTACTTAGAGCACCGCCGCCGCGCTTCACAAGATAACCTGCAGGGCTACCTCTCGCCGTCGCAGGTCCCGCCGACTATCCCATCGCTACTCTAGGCATCCAGCATGATTAACCCAGGTCGCCACTGGTTTCGCCGCCTTCTACGTCTTCGTCCACTACGACTTCGCCGCCAGCGTCATCGCCTCATCCCCGACTATACCACCTGCTACTCTACTCCGACAACCGCGGACAGCGCCGGCATCTCTCCCTTCGCCACTCTGCGCATCGCAACCGCTCTGGAGGCTTCCTCTGCTAGTCTTTCTGACATGGCGGCAAGTTCATGATGGTACCTGCCCCCGCACGCCTGGTACTGGCAACACCGGGAGTGCCTTCATCCCCGGCGCGTTCTCGAGTCTGGCAAGCTCAGATCGGCGCCTCGTCTTCATCGGCTTTGACAACGTCTTCTTCGGCATCGACCCCTCTACGACTGCATCGACCGCGTCACCGACGAGTTCTTGTTTGCATACTCGGTTCTGGCGAAACCGGAGTGTGCGTTCGTCCCCGACGTGCGCCTAGTTCTGGCAAAACTATGGCCGCACCTCGTCCTCGATGGCTCGGACTGCATCGACTTCGGCATCGACACCCTCAACGACTGCCTCGACGCATCTCCGTCATCCTCCTCGTGCGCTATGCGCATGCGGCTTCACGTGTGGCTACCTCGACACCGGCATCCCCGACCATGACATCGACCACGACGACCCCTCACACGGCTACCTCGACCATGGCACCGCCTCACGCTCTCGGCTCCCTCGACATCGGCACAAGGGCTACCACCTCGCTTGAGCATCACCAGCTTCCTCTACAGTCCAAGCAACCGCGACGCGACACCGTCCACGACGTTCCCGCTACGACTGCGGGGGGATGTCAGCCTACTGGATGCTACTTCGGTTTATCTCCAGTCTGACCGTCCGCGACGTTTCAGTTGTTCACGACGCTACCGCTATGACTGCGGGGGCATGTTAGAGTATACGTATACGGTTAGGTAATCTAGGATAGAGATAGATCTTGTGTCTTGTCTTGCACTCCAAGATGATCCCTGTACACCTATATATATTCGCCCATGAGCCTTAATAATACATCCAACATATTACGTCAATCTCATACTCTTACACCATTGGCCAACCTTCATAGCGATACGGTTCAATGCAGTGGCGGATCTAGGGTTTTACGATAGGTATGCCACACTAAAACTGTCATACATGTTTTGTAAAAAACCATTTTTTTAGTTCTTCACTCCTGATATTTAGTGTACTTTTATGCCACATCTTTAACTCAGTAAACATCTGATTTTTCTTTTTTTCTAGTTTTTTGCCCAATTCTCCAGATTTACTATTGTTTTAGGTAGAAAAATCGGAATTTCTCGATGGACCAAAAGCATGTCTGCTTATGGTAATAACATCTCTACTTTTCAAGGATATTTTGTAGTGTATTCAGAATATACATGAGGTTATATATATCCGCAATCAAAAAATCCCAGGGATAAGTATACATGATGCTAGTTATATATATATTTTTTTTTGAAATGGAGGTGTTACCTCCGGCCTCTGCATCAGAAAGATACACACAGCCACCTCTGTTCATATGACTAAGACGCACGTGCATTTCAAGACAATATCTTTGACCAAAAAAATTAAGAAACAATATCTTGATTATATTGTCCACAATTAATATCGTTGGATTGGTATTGAAAATAACTATCTAATGGTGCTAATATTATATCAACAACCATTAAATATTAGGATAATTCTGGTAAAAAACATGAATAACAAATACATCTAATTTATTGAAACGGTGGAAGTATTAACTTATGGGATAATAAATGACAAATTATTTAGCTATAAGTAATTTTTTTTGCGGGGAAGCTATAAGTAATTAGCTGCCCAACTAATCAAGTTGTCTAACGTTCTTCCGTACACCACCGCACCTCCGTGAGTGTTTTTTTAAGGGTTAATTGAATAAACTCCACTATAATTTCTGGCTATTCGAGAAACATCACTACAACTTTCGTCTTTTGAAAAACACCACTACAATTCATTGTATGTTTCATAAACACCATTATGCACACTTAAACACATGTACCAAACATTATACTATGTATTTCAGTCATATATACGTATACATGGTGAGGCCACTCGAATCAGCCTTTTTTTACAACATTGCGACAAAACTGTGAGAGAATAAATTGGAGAACACAATCGTACATCCCTAGGTTCAACACTTATAAGTCATAACAGGTTCACCCGGATCAAAGTATTATGCAGACAAAAACCATATAATGGCTCAGACAAATGGCCATGCAGAAAACCTTCAAGCGCAGTACCAGGTGCAAATGGCCATCAGATGCATCAATATAGCTCTAGGTCCAAAGCACCGTCTCACAATGTATCATCTCACAAAATAGAATTCGCTAATTTGCCAAAAAAAAAAGAAGGCTGTTTCGACTTAGCCAACTATGTATACGTATATACGACTGAAATATGGAGTATAGTTTTTGGTATGTGTTTCTAAGTGGACATAATAGCGTCTATGAAATGTATATAGAATTGTAGTAATCTTTTTCGAAAGATAAAAATTGCAGTGACGTTTCTCAAATAGTCCGCAATTGTAATGGCATTTATTCAATTAAACTTTTTTTTAATGGATGCACTCGTGGCATGTTGCACGCATGGCCTAACATGCACGGCCTGTCTGCCTACATGGAAAGCTAGAAGCGAACGTTTCAACCGATCACCGATCGATCAGGAGTCGATCAGCTAGCTAGATGGAAAGTTGAAAACGATCAGCTGTTAAACATAGAAGCCGGACATCGGACATCGCGGTCGCGGGGTATGCTGCGGCGTACCGGGCATACCCGGTAGGTGTGCCACTAGTTCAATGTGCCATTTACACACGGACCCTAGTGGCCGACGCTAGACCGTGCGCGGTTCATGGCGCATCCGGCTAGACGTATTTAGATTTTGTGAGAAAATGGATTGAACAGGACGCGTCGGTGCGTTTGAGTCATGTCGCTGGGGCGTACACACCTTGTTCTCGTGACCACACGGACCAGATCGGACCAGCTCGGACCGTGGGATGCGCCGCTAGATATGTCGTAAGATACCTAGCAGCTCAGCCTGTGTGTGCGTTCGTGATCCGTGGGGATTATTGGTGCTGTCGTGAGTGGCTTTATCTATATATATGGTCTACAGTTTTAAAAATACTTTTTACCTTACTGCTAACTGCGCTTTGGCACAAGATGCAATGTGTTACCAGCAAGATAATGCTGCTTAAGTACCATGTGTTTGGCTAATGTGTGCTTTACAGACAACGGCTAGATGTTCCACAACGTGCGTTTTGGCTTTTACCAAAAGTTGAAAAGAAAATTGATTACTGTCATCGGCCCTTTATGCTAGCTTTATGTTGAAGTGGACAGTGGCTTGAATTAGCTGGCATAAACTTCAAAGGTGAGCATATGTGTAGGATAATGTTCCACACTTTTATTTACGTTGCCACTAATCACGTGCATTGGAGGAAATTCTCTCCCCCTCCACCAATTTCTCTCTCCCTCCTCTCGCCCCCCGTGTGGCAACGGGAGGGGAAACCCTAGCCACCACCGCCCCCCCCCCCCCAACGCACCTCAACGGCGTGGCATCTTTGGCGTGCGGCGGCTGCGGCATGGCCGGAGGAGCAGTGACATGGCGGACGGCGATCTGGTGTCCCTCGTCCCTCTAGCTAAGAAAACTCCGGGGGAAACCTCAGATCCCGAGGGATTGAGCGATGGCGGTGTCTTGTGCATCATTCTCCTCTTGAGGGCATCACTTTTGGAGTTCTCACCGGCTGTAGGAATCACCAGAGGCCCTGGGTTTGGTGGAGGTGGTCATCTTCTGCGTCGAAGGTGGTCGGCCTGCGGCTGGTTTGGCAGATCTCGCGATCCATCTTCCAGTCCCAGCAGCGAGGCGGGGAGACATAGGTGTCGGTGAAAACCGATCCATTGGCAGGCGATGGCGGCGTTACCACATCGTTACCTTGATGAAGGCATCGCCGTGCACCTTGTGTCGACCTCAATCGTGCTACTCCGGGGGAAACCCTAAGATCTTCGGATCGGGCGATGGCGGTGTCGCGGTGTCGGTATCGCGTTCTCTCCTGGGAGCATCGCCTGTGGAGCAGCGCTGGACGGAAGTGGCAGAAGGGTGGAGCGGCTAGCGCGCGCGGGGGGGGGGGGGGAGGGGGCGGGGGGTGGTGCTGCTTGGCACCAAGGTGGTGTCAGTGGCTGATGCGGCGAGAGTCTGCGCATTGATCTACATGCTGACGATGGGTTGGCGAAAGATTTTGAAGGCGGCGACATCCGGAGCATGTGCATGGGTGCAACTCCGTGGATATGCTGTGCGGTTCTAGGACTCCTTTCACTTGAGTTCGTGCCGCCGTGCCAAGACACTCCAGCTTCTCTTGGCGAGTGGTAACAGTGTGGATGACCATGGGGGTCGAAACATGTAGATAGGGGTTTGATAGATCTCGTTGGGGAGCTGGCGATATATTTATCGTTTTTGCTCAGTGTTTAGGTTTGGCGGTTCCGGTTTGTATCATCTTTGTAATGGCTTTTGCAAACTGTGGTTCTAATAATAAATAAAGGTTGTGTGCATCGTTTGATGCAGAGGCCGGGCTCCGCTCCCCATTTCGAAAAAAACTAATCACGTGCATTATGGTGATAAACTATTACCTGATACTGAAATATTTACGCCCATAAAAAGTACTCCCTCGACATTGGTCACCACCAAAAGTATTACTCAGATATTATAGCTGGGAATAGATATTCATAAAATATCTCTTTCTTATGGACATGGTATTGTTTTATGAGCGGATTTGACGGGTGTATAGTTTTTGGAGGCTTCTTGCAGCTCAGGAATACTTTCAGCGTTTGCCTCTGTAGTGTTGATCCACAGATTAATTTCGTCTACACGCACATCTGTTTATGGTTTTTCAGACAAAGGTCATTAATTGAGTTATAAATGCATGTGTTTGATTCTCGTACTAATTATTTTCATATATTTGTCGTGCACCCGCGGGCATTGACATTTGAGAATCTAGTTATCGGTTCCAGTCAGACTAGTCATAGTGCAAAGTAACTTAGACAAATACTCCCTCCGTTTAGAAATATAAGATGTTTTAGCTTTGTGAAAAGAATGTATCTAGACGTCTTTTAGTGTATAGGTTTACTCTGAATCTCTACGATACACTAAAAGAAGTCTAGATACATTCGATTTATAAACCTAAAACATCTTATATTTCTAAACGGAGGGAGTAACATACATATGTTACTACTATAAATTATTAACTTTGTAGAGAGAAATAACTTGTGTGTGGTAACATGCAATGTCCACTACTAGGTTGTAGACTCACTTTGTCTCAATATGTGTGATCTGTGATGTTACAGTAACATAGCCGCGTAAACAAAAACACTGAGTTGGACCCTTAGTTACTACCACACTATGACTAGTCTTAGAGCATCTCCACTCGGCTTCCCAACACGCCGTTCCCAGGGCATTTTTTTTTGGTCCGGACGCCGAAATTCGGCCTAGTCGCGATCCCAGGACACCGGTTTCGTCCAGATTTGGCCCAAAATACGTCCGGGCTTTCTACGCCGTTCCCGGGGCGACGGGAACACGCTGGGAACGCCGGCCGAAGCGATTTCGGCGGGAAAAGAGTTGTTCGGCAAGTGGACCCGCCCAGTCAGCGGCAGAAGCCGAGTCGTCCTCATCCTCCCACATCAGGACGCCACGAAGGACCGCCAGACATTAACCACCTGTCTCGTCGGCCACGTGTCGCTGTAATGGCGCGCCACCGTCGCTTCGGCTCCCGCGACAGACCGGCGGGCATTAACTTCCCACCGCTTCCCCTTTTTCCCGCCCTCGCCGCTACACCCCTCCTTCCTTCCCTCGCTCGGCCTATAAAACACGGCCCCACCGCCGACTCACAGCACAACTCCAACCCGCACCACCCCGAACTCCGGCGAAAGAAAACAATCAGCGAAGAGGAAGATGTCGGAGAGGTACCCAGGGGATCCCACGGCGGCGAACAGCTTCGGCCAGCGAACGCTCCAGCCATGGGAGGCTAGGATGCTCCACGACGTCAGGTACATGGCACCGCGGACTTCAGCTGCCCCCCGGTAGAAGCTCAGCGCCAGCGGCATACCGGTGCCGCCGGTGCCGGAGGACGAGATGGTGGACGAGATCCAGGCCGCCATCGCGGCAATGCCGGATCCGGAGCTCGTCGAGGACCCCGGCAACCTCTCGTTCTGGGAGAACTTCTTTGAGGAGCGCCACCTCGCCGAGCTCACCGCGCACCTAGGTCCTCCAGGTGAGCTGCCGAAGCGCAACAACGCGGCGAGCCGCCGCCGATGGTGGAGTGCGCGAGGGTGATACGTCCATAACGTATCTATAATTTTTGACGGTTTCATGCTAATAATATGCTTTTGACACTCGTTTTTGTATAAAGTTTATGATTTATTTGGACTAACCTACTAATAGTTGCAAAAGTGCACAATGTTCTTGTTTTACACTTTGATGTGTAGGAATTACTAAGAATACAAGTGGAAACCTTGTTGGAGTCAAATTGGGATTTTTTCCAGAAATCTGTCTCAGAACTCTTTTTGAAGATGGTCACGTTTCGGGTCGAAGACGGCGTCAAACTAAAAACTCTCCAACTACAAAGTTGTTGGAAATTTCACGACAAACATTCTGAACATAAAATGTAGCTGATTCCGAGTCCGGACGGGCCTTTTAGGCCCAATTTACTGCAGCCCAAGATGGGTTGACGGGAATCCGAGAAGCTATATAAAGGGAGGAAACCTAATTCGCCTAGGGCATCTCCATCCACGAATTTGCAGCCACCAAAGCCACGCTTTTGCCTCCCCCATGGATCCCATCTCCATGGGGGAGGGCTCCCAAAAAGCCATGAAGGAAGGGGGCTAAGGGGCGGTGCTCCCCCATGATACCGGCGGCGGGGAAGGAGTCCACCGCGCCGCCGCAGGCGCCGTCGCCGCCTTCTTCACCATCTTCACCGCCATCTCCATCACCTAATCCTCCTAGTATGCAGTGGTTCATCCTCCCACACACCTCTGTACCGTCCTATGTAAACATGGTGTTTGATGCTATAAGTTATAATCCTATATCTATGTCATGTTTGTGTTGTTTCTTTGTTCTTAGATTGAATGATTGGACGTCTTTGATTCATTAGAGTTGTATCTTGATATGGTACAGTTCTTTGGTGTCCATTATATTTGTGCGCGCATGGATTAAACATCATAGGGTTTGTAGTATGTGTAAAAGGAAGGGAGGAGTTCTGCCGGAGTGACAGAAACATAAGGACGCGAACCGGAACGTTGCACGTATGGGAGTAAGAGGACCATTAAACTTAAGGATATGGTTGGGGAAACCTTAATGCATTGATTAGTACTTACGGATGTTTGCTAACAATCCAATCATATAGTACATATAATTTCAAGTAGTGAAGCGCATGTATATTTAGTCTCTCCCACATTGAAAACTGCATCGAAGACAATGAACCTGATTTATTTCGTTAGTTAAATTTGGACAAAGCCACCACAATTACTAGCACTATTCCACACTCAAGGTTCTGTTAGTTTAGTGTATTTTATTGCTGCAGCAACTAGTTTTACTTTCTTGTTATTTATTATCATGCAAAACTATCTCTATTACTCGTATTGTTGCTCTAGTTTTATTTCCTAGATAATGCAAACATTTAGTGTGCGTAGAGTTGTATCAGTGGTTGATAGAACTTGAGAGAATATTTATCCTACCTTTAGCTCCTCGTTGGATTCGACATTCTTACTTACTGAAAAGGCTACACACGATCCCTTATACTTGTGGGTTATCAAGACCTTTTCTGGAGCCGTTGCCGGGGAGTAATAGTGTGTGGGTGAATATTCTTGTATGCACTTGTTTGCTTTATCTCTAAGTAGGTTTTAATTTCAGTTTAAAGTTGTTCTATATCTTAGTATGGATAGGGAAGGCGAATTACAAAAAAAAAATAGTTGTATTTGTTACCTAAAAACGTTTTTAAAAAGGAAAGTGATTGGAAAGATGAGTAATGGTTAAATGGGGGTCGACCTTGAACACTTGTGTTCATGCCTATGAAACCAAAACAAATATTTCCATGAAAGCTTTTCAGTTAAAAACTTGTAGGAATGCATGAAGCTTGAAAAAGAAAGATATTTCTGGTATTGATCTCAATGCTTATTCATTCGAAATACTTGAATCTTGTTCCTATGCCTAACTTAAAGGCGTTAAAGAAAAGTACTTATTGGGAGATAACCCAAAAGTTTTAGATGAGTCTTGAAAGTTATTATCTCTATAATAACTGCTCCTTTTCCTTTTAATTTGCTTTTTGTGCCAAGAGTAACCTCTAATGAGAGAGCAGTAATGCTTGGGAAAGTTGCTGTCCCGAAACAGATTTTTGTGCTTCGCTGTAAAAATTTATGTAAAATCTCTGTACGTCGGTTTGAGCTGTGAATTTTTATGCTTCTGGCCCAGGTTGTTATCTCACTTTCATTAGTTCAACACTTTTCGATTTGAACAATATAAGGTCTTCGAAAAAATTGGTCTTTACCTGCTGGTCTGTTTTGACAGATTTCTGCCATTATTTGCATTTGCTTCTTGTTGATTCCTTTTTTGGTTTTTTTTGGAGAATTGAGATTTTTGAGAGAAATTCTACAGTAGCTTGTGTTTTAATGGAAGTTTTATTGGTGTTGGAACTGAACTCAAAGACTTATTATCTTGAGTTCACTAATGCTGCTAATAAAGATTGTGTGAAGTTTTGTATAAAGGAAAAATTTCAGGTGTATGGAAAGAGTGATGTAATGAGATAAAGAATGGACTAAAACTCAAGCTTGGAGATGCCACGTGTGTCACCCCAAGAAATATCCAAGAAGTACAAGCGTCAAATCTTGGGATGCCCAAGGCATCCTCTTCTTCATCAATAAAAATCTCAGGTTTCTTCCAAACACTTTATTTTTATTGTTTTATACAGAGTTGTGTTGTTCTTGGAGCGTCTTTGTTTTCGTTTTAATTTGCATGGTTTTCTTAGTTTTCTTGAATAAATTGGTTGGACCCTCTTTTTCATACATTAGTTTTTAAATAAATGTGGTTTGGATTGGAAAAAAGTAGGCAAAGTTCATGCTTAAGTGGTAAAAGGAGCTCGTTTTTTACGGTGGTCTATGCTTTGTCATGTCATGCTTGATATTGTTTTGGCTTTGTGCTTAGTGATTTTTGCTGTATCATGACATGTTATAAACAATTGAGATTTCTTAATGTGCCTTGAAAGAATCATGCGTTGTTTTAGCATATTAAAGCATAGTATTGTGGTATTCTCCTTTGAAGCTTTATTTGGGTTGACTTGGCGCATGCTCACACCATGTTATGACTATCCCAAGTCACCATAGCCTTTATGATCCTTTAGTTTTTGACTTGTAATTTTACTTTATGCTTTAATTAATGATGTTTTGTCGCTTTGCATGATTATGGTCATTATTGCTCTTTTAGTTGGTCGCCCCCAGTCTTTTGCTAGCCTCCATAACCAAGTATGAGTTTCACTCCTGCATCCAACTCCAAATAAAACCAAGTTATCCCAAAGAGTCCACCATACCTACCTATTAACATTTGTTATTCCAATTATATTCATGCTTTTATCTACCTTTCGAACTAAACTTGTTATGTGAAAATTAGTGATTAAAGCTCTCACGAACTTGATGGCACACTTTATTTTCTTGCACTTAATAAACAAGAACCATTGTGTCCATCTTTGTTGCGTATAAGCTTGCGTTTTGTAAGTTGAAGTTAGTAGAATCATGTATCACGGGGAACGCTTTCAACATTGCACGTACATTCCGTTGATATCATGATTCTTTTGCTTATAGATCCCGGCAGTGTGAAATAAAAGGAGAACTTGTAAGATCATGGAGTTTGTATGTGTGTTAGAGAAACGCCTGGACCGCTAGCCTAAGCCATGCCTAATCATGGTGGAAACTTGCAACATAACCATAATGATCACTCTATGAAGCATCCTCAATAAAAACCTATGCAAATAGCAAATAAAAAGATCGCTGAGATGCTCATTGTCTGCTTGCCTTGTTATTTGATTATGGGATAGCTCCTGTATCATGTACAAGGGGTACCCCGTTGGCGGTTCTCTATGATACATATGTACTTACAATGACAAGAGCTTACTTGTGACTGAAGTTGAGTAGCATGAGGTTTGGTACTCGTAAGTAACGGGCATGAGATTTCAACTTATAACTTGTCAAACATATCCTCTTAGTTGTGTCACTTTAAACTTAATCACCTAAAGATGATTATGATAGGGGAAATGAGAGCTGAAAGTTAATAAGTACCATAATTTTTGAAAGCTCTTTATAAGACTTGAATCCCTGCTTCCTTCTAAGAAGGACTTTCTTTTACTTTTATGTTGAGCCTCCATCTTCTATCTTTATGCACCTATTAAGAGAGCATAGTGGCCATTCTTAGTTTAATGTGCATTGTCCCAAGACATGTTGATTGATGCATAACTTTGATATTTCTTGTTCGTAAACTATTTGTATCTAGTCACCCTTATGAACTTTGAATGTGTTCTATGCATTTATGTTTGGCTACTCTATGAGGGACAAGATGAATACCATTCTCATTATGCTTTCTTTATGTGAAACAAACAAATGTCTTGCAAATCATTGTTATTTATGAATCTTTTGTTTGTGCCTTTTCATGTTACAACATAGTTGCTATGTCTTATTGTTAGAACTCTATCTTTCATGATTCATATTTAGAGTACCTTAATCCTCGCTATCAATGCTTTTACAATAATGATGATCAAGATTATGTTGTCTGCATGTCATCTCAAAAATTATATTGTGTTGCTCGGTTACCTACTCGAGGACGAGCAGAAAATAAGCTTGGGGATGTTGATACGTCCATAACGTATCTATAATTTTTGATGGTTTCATGCTAATAATATGCTTTTGACACTCGTTTTTGTATAAAGTTTATAATTTATTTGGACAAACCTACTAATAGTTGCAAAAGTGCACAACGTTGTTTTACACTTTGATGTGTAGGAATTACCAAGAATACAAGTGGAAACCTTGTTGGAGTTAAATTGGGATTTTTTCTCAGAACTCTTTTTGAAGATGGTCACGTTTCGGGTCGAAGACGGCGTCAAACTGAAAACTCTTCAACTAAAAAGTTATTGGAAATTTCGCGACAAACATTTTGAATATAAAATTTAGCTGATTCCGAATCCGGACAGGCCTTTTAGACCCAATTTACTGCAACCCAAGATAGGGTGACGGGAATCCGAGAAGCTATATAAAGGAAGAAAACCTAATTTGCCCAGGGCATCTCCACCCACGAATTTACAGCCACCAAAGCCACGTTTTTGCCTCCCCCATGGATCCCATCTCCATGGGGGAGGGCTCCCAAGAAGCCATGAAGGAAGGGGGGCTAAGGGGCGGTGCTCCCCCATGATACCGACGGCATGGAAGGAGTCCACCGCGCCGCCGCCTTCTTCACCATCTTCACCGCCATCTCCATCACCTAATCCTCCTAGTATGCAGTGGTTCATCCTTCCACACACCTATATATCGTCCTATGTAAACATAATGTTTGATGCTATAAGTTATAATCTTATGATCTATGTCATGTTTGTGTAGTTTCTTTGTTCTTAGATTGAATGGTTGAACGTCTTTGGTTCATTAGAGTTGTATGTGAATATGGTACAGTTCTTTAGTGTTCATTATATTTATACGCGCATGGATTAAACATCATAAAATTTGTAGTATGTGTAAAAGAAAGAGGGAGTTCTGCCGGAGTGACAGAAATCTAAGGACACGAACCGGAATGTTGCATGTATGAGAGTAAAAGGACCATTAAACTTAAGAATACGTTTGGGGAAACCTTAATGCATTGATTAGTACTTACGGATGTTTGCTAACAATCCAATCATATAGTACATATAATTTCAAGTAGTGAAGCGCATATATATTTAGTCTCTCTCACATAGAAAACTACATCGAAGACAATGAACCTGATCTATTTCGCTATTTAAACTTGGACAAAGCCACCACAATTACTAGCACTATTCCACACTCATGGTTCTATTAGTTTAGTATATTTAATTGCTGCAGCAACTAGTTTTACTTTCTTGTTATTTATTATCATGCAAAGCTATCTCTATTACTCGTATTGTTGCTCTAGTTTTATTTCCTAGATAATGCAAACGTTTAGTGTACGTAGAGTTGTATCAATGGTTGATAGA